>CM027471.1:51924144-52524144 GCA_015776775.1 Magallana hongkongensis | reverse complement strand
ACTTAAATATCAACAATGGTATGAACACTTAGTAACAGGAGGTAGAGATGGAAATAAATATATGTACACACACAAACAAACGCACATCAATGATTGACGTCACAAAACAAAGTTTCGTCCTGGGCTTCGCTCCATAGAAAATTCCTAGAAACTTCCACCCGATGGAGTCCGGATTTCCCCCGCTGTATCGGTCGCCGAGTGCCATGGGCCATTAGCGGGGTATGCGATATATCTTCCATCAACTGCAGCATCTGATATGCCTAGAGAGTACAATAATGGAACGGTGACCATGTGTGTGTTTGCATCTCGTGCTGTACTACTTCATTTTGTAACATACTCGTGGTTGAATACCTAACAAAATATTCCTTAGCGATATTGATACCTTCTTTCTTTAAATTTCTTGCCATTTAATGATTTCAATTACCTTTCTGGAGATTTTTATCGGACATCTCATGACAATCCATTGGACGGATTCGTAGCATGGAGGTGCTGTTAGAGATCCAGAATAGGTGTAATAGTTCCAACTGTAAGGAAGGATGTCTTTAGGGGTGATGTTCTCTAAAATTCTGGTAAATTTTTTTGCGTCTGATAAAGAAAAACCTCGATCAATAAGGTTGTTAATACCTTGTTGATAATGTAAAAAAAAATAATTTATATGGAAGAATTGTTTGTTTTACAGCTGGAGAAAGTTTACCTGGTGCTGTTTTAGTCGTGTAATGTCGGGTTTTCTCGTAGTATTTCTCCATCAAGTGACTCAGCTCCCGAGCATAACGAACCCGACATATTTTTGGGAGGGAGCAGTAATTATTTGGCGCCTGATTCACCTGCATGAAGTCATTTCGCCGGCATTTCTTCAGTCCACTGCATTCTCCGTCACCTGAACATCTTCCAATGCCGGAAGCCCGGCAGACTAGCCCTTCGCCAAACTTATCCGAACAAGCTTGGTTTTTTGTTGTCTTACAGAAAAGATCATTTGGTCCTTTGCAATAGCATCTTTTCTTCCTGCAAACAACATCTAATGGTGCGCATTGGCAAGGTTGATTACTGCTCTCCTGTAAATCAACATATTAACATTATTATGAACATAATTTAAATTTTAATTAATTATTATCATTAATTACAAATAAACTGTGTATACAAAAACATCAAATCTTATGAACTTTATCTCCATTACCTTATCTCTAAGTTCCAGAGAAACACTGTCACCTATCTCCAAATCCTCATTTGCAATCTGAAAAAAAATTCATAAGGCAAAATTTATTAACAAATTATAAAATCATTAATTAGTTTCTGATATTTCCTTGTTGTTTTTGTACTTAAGTGCAATAAGATTGTTCTTGACATGTTTATTGCATAATTATTTTGACCTGATCATTAAATTTTTCCCGACATCCCTGATGGCACTGGTTTAAACATGATGTAACAGTTGTAGACAACAAGACGGTGATTTAATTCATTATCATTACTTTCCCGTTAACCTTGGCCTGGTGAGATTCTAACCCCTTACATTTGACAGGAAAACAATTAATCATACACCCACCTGGACTTGCACTGCTATAACAGTCACACCACCAGATTTTGCCTTTGCTTCGTCAGGATCATTGTATTGTTCGTTGAGAAATACAGCATGCACCTAACAAAAACCAATTTTTGCTAAGATTTTATTGTCTTTCTATTTATAAATTTTGTTCGGTTTCTCTGAGGAATCATATTTGTTAACTAACCTCTACAGGTAATTGAAAAGACATTACATCTATGTTAAAACGTTTGCCTTATTGCACTCTTTTTGCAATTCAAAACTGTGTAGAGTCCCTTTATAAATTTACGAGCAAATTCTTTTCAACTTTATGAATATTGAATCCCAAGAGTGCACATGTATATAATGCTACATACTTGTGTCAGTATATACCATGCTCTCAACAAGACAAATAACCAAATACATGAGTACTCTTGCTAATTGAAATGGAGATACCGAAACACTAATAGTACATAAAAGTATCAGCATTAGAACTCTCAAGAATACACTCTAGAGAGGGTCTAAATAATTACATCCAGTTTGTAGATCTATATACCTCTAGCGGAGAGAAGTTGTTGTCTATAGAGTGCTCGGACCCCGCCGATTCCAGCGCCCCGTGTGGACGTGGATCTCCTTGAAGACATAATGATCATGACCTTGACCCGGAACATTGAAAAGTTTGATCTTCTTGTTGGTGGTCTCAAATTCTGGATGGTGACCTAGATAATATTAGATATGTATTTAAAATTTGTACAATTATTTTGATATTTTCCAATTTTTTTAATCTTATATTTCAGTTCAGTTTTTCCGATATTCTATATCTTGTACTTAACAGATTTTGGAAAAAAAAAATCTCATATACATTTTATACAATTTATCTTTAAACCTTTAAAAAAAACTGCTTCTACTTCGTTAATTGATATTGGTATCAAGAAACAAATAAGTATATGGCTCACTTGTGGTCAAGCATATACATGAACACACAAAACGCATTTTCACAAGAGGATAAACTATGAATGAAATACAGGGATAAACATATTTTAAAGGATGACGGAAGTTTAGAAGGACTGTCCGTTACGCACTTATGTTTTATGGCGACGTGAAAACAAAGCAAATTATATGTTCTATTGAAAACAACAGCAAATAGTGTAATAAATATTTAGTCCCCCACCGACAAAGAATTTAAAATGTAATTACGATATTGTTCAGACCAGTCATAAGCAAATCATTTTTCAGTTTTAATAACGTTTGTGCCATGTAAACTCTTTTGAGCCTTCTCATGTTTATTTCGCTTGTAACTAGAAACGTGATTGTGTGGCAGTGGTTCATGCTTGGTTAATGGTAATTGCACGTCAAATTCTATTCGAAACGTTTTACTTTGATTTTCTGATGGAGGATTTCCTTGAATAAGCAATTTTATCTAATTGACATATGGTACAGGAGTGTTTGTCACTGCTACTAGCGTCGTATAATTACACGTGTTCAAATTGTCTCCAATTGTTATTTAACTGAATAATTGAGTTGATTCTCAAGTACATTGTATGACAAACTAACACGCTTTAATTTTGTATTGTAAATTTGTTCGCAAATTTTAAAGCGAAAATGTTATAACAAGCCAAGATCAAAATTTAAACGATCAAGATTAATATATTTTGGCCAATACATTTGTTCATTTTTCAATTTATCATTATCAGCCACATTATGATCTCAAAATCTCAATATCAGAATCTTCCAAAAAAAAAACCTTAAACATTCCCTAAGGTCTTTAAGCTAAACTCTAATTTATTCGAATAAACTAGTTATCTATTTGAAGTGAGAGGAAAATAATTTACCCTTTAGTTTAGCGTCTGTATGAAGATGAATATGTCTTGTTTTACTTTCGAATCGCGAAAAGGATAAACGCAGAACAACGAAATGCGTTAACTTGACTATTATATAACATCAGGAACGATTTTGAACGAGTACTTCGGACTTGTGTTATTGCACACGTGTAGAATCACGTGGCTCTCAGTAAAGAATAGTAAAAGTACTGGTACTCTTACCGTTGTTGATAGCCTTGCCTTTGACCCTTTTACACAAGTTATGGAAGCCAAGCTTCTGATTGGGCATGTACACCGTGTCCAGAGTCTTGATATTAATAGGTGACTGTCTCAGATTCCAAAAAGTCGTACAGTTTCCCCATACGTGTGAAATTTTGTTCCAGTTTGGTGGAGCTAGAAAGCAAAGTTTCAAATCAAACTAAATGTTTTCTTTCAAGCTTAGGCTTATATATTTACTTAAAAGTATGGATTAGTATTTTAGTTTAACGTCATAAAAGGCAATGTAAATATATTCAATATTTATCAAATAGTATATATCCTTTTTTGTAGAAAAAAGAAGAAATAAAACCGGAAAACTTACATAAACAACTTTGAGGGACATAGTTGAATTTGGCTTTCGTCGGATCTGGTTCAAAACATTTTGTTACTACACAAAAGACAGAAGTGATCTCTAGTGCAAGAAGTAAAAGTGAAAGAGCAAAATGCATTGAAAAAAGCCATTATCTTCCCGATTCAAGTAAGTTCTAGATGCTGTTTAACAACACTATGGGTGAACCCTTCAGTTTGGGGGCTTTTGTATAGGGCTGACATGCATGGTGAACTCCAAAAAGTAATTGACATCTTGTTATGATTTCTTCGTCATAAAATGCAAAAAGTCCGTCATACACGTGTTTAACATAATGATGTTTAATTCTTTATTAATCTTGTCTTTAATACATTAAAAAAATTCTCTGACAGGAAACGTATGCAAATGTGGAACTCCGACTGTGTGCATTTTGAATTTCAATTACAAGAGCTGTTTGTCACGACTAGGACAGGAACATGACCTTGTCAAATGAAATATTTCATGGTCTACATACCTTTTGACAGCAAAATCATTAAATTTCATTAAAGTTATAAAACTAATTTACTTTTATGTAATATTCATTATTTTTCAGAAGATAGAACTTAACACTACCTAGATTTTCACTTAAGTTGAACTTAAACTTTGGTGTTTTATGTATATTGCTCTTAAGATAAACTTTCGTTGCTGAGATCCGTTAGATGAAGTCATTATTTTGAAATCTCTTTTTCTAAAATTAACATCTTTTTCAAAAACTACACATCAAATGGTCTTGTAAAACATCTTGACATGGACAAGTTGTGGAGTGACAACAGTCAATTAGTCATAAGCTGAGGTCTAAAAAGCAACACAGTGGATTGTAAGGAAACTGTTTGAAACAGCAATAGCATGTTAACCGTTGTTTCCACAACATTAACAGGCTGTCAAAAAAGATTGAACTTCTTTTTTAAATTTGTAAGCCTTTCTTTATTTATAACCCGTATTTGGCAATTTTCGTATGTACACCACTTTGTACCTGTGGCGACCAGATGAAGTGTCATACACTGCTATACATATGACACGGTGACCCACTTTTTCCAAAGGTAAAAAGATTCAATATTGATTTATAATCTATAAATTGTATTCAGAATATTCTAAAAATGTACTTTTCACGTATGTATTGGATATGCATTAATCGGAAGTCGATAGGAATGTTTTGAAGGAACCTTTGACGTGAGAACCATTATTGGCTGTCATTCATGACTGATAGCATTTTTGATATCCATTCAGTGCATTAAAGCTACGTTATTACTTTAAAATAACCTATAATTTTAACAGACATTGTTAGTTTCTTTAACCCATTCGACTTATTGCCATCCGTTCCTTCGGTCTTTTTTTTAATTTGAAAAAGTGAAAACTGATACATTCCGTAAAAATGCTACTCTGCGTACATCAGACCATCTAAATGCATGGTTATCTTCAAAAACGGGCTACCCTTCCAAAATTTGGGAATATATAGCAAATCCAAGGATCAAATTATCTGCTTTTAGGTAAAAAATGCTATTGGGATAAAAAAAACCGGATAATGAACACAAATCCCATCTTCTCTTCTCTAAACCATATGTATGGCGAAATGAGTGCATATTTGGTATGAGCTCCTGTCTCAATCACAGTTTGGCCACAGGGTCCAAGTTATTGGTGCAAGAATGAGCCTTTATGTTCTTATATCGATAATACAATCCATTTATTCTTTTAAGCTTGCAAACTGACTGCAATTGCAGCATTAGTTTAGAGGAACATTTACATGACAAAAGTTTGAAATCCTCACCTCTGACTCAGGTATGCTTGTGTTGGAATGATAAGTGAATAACATTTTATGCTTTATTTTTTCTTCAACATTGGCATATCTGTAAAAACTGTTAAGTCCTTAACCCTTGTATTCGTAATTCTATAGTGAAAGGTCAGAGCTTTAATTGTAAGGATGAAAAATAGTCCTTTTCTTTACTCTTCGAAAACTAGGATACACATAGAGATGGTAGCGATTAACAATGCTCTCATTTTAAAACTTTGAAAATCTCCATAGTCTGCATATGGAGGACAGTATCGGTGTGTGTTTATGGGGGATGGGTCCTAAACAAATTAGAGAAACATTTTTTCGTAGGAAAAAAGTATAATTAATGAACGTAAATAAGTTTAACTGAATAATTTTCAAAATTAAAACACATTAACAAAAATTCTATGCATGCACTTAAACCGTGACAGTTTTCCCCCTTTCAAACTGCACTGAATACTAAATTAAATAAAATGACAGGTATTTGTATGATTAAAAAATAGCTTAAAGAATGGAATGATAAAATTAAAATACTCATAATTAAATCAAGATTTGAATTGTATGATAAATATAAATTTGAAGCCAATAACATGGAAATCTAAAACTTTATTTTATTTTATGTTTTTTTTTTTTTTTTGGGGGGGGGGGGGGGGGGGGGTTGGGGACGGGTGTTTTTGTTTTTGATGGGTTTTTTTTGGGAGGGGGGTGGTTGGTTTGGGGGGTTTTTGATTTTTATCATTGGCAAACAAGGATTAATAAATAGAAGTATTCAGATTATCTCAAGATATATCAAAAATAAAAATCATATTTCTGTCGAGAGTTTTTCTTTATCATTAGTGTATGGACATGAGTAATTGATACATAACTTTCAACATGATGGTACCCACTTCTTAGAAAAATAATGAACACAAAAGAGCAAAAAGAATTTCATATTTATTCTACAGATGTTATTTCAGAATTTATTGCAATTTTATTTTTTGCAGTTAATTGGAAGTGAATGATGTTCTAATGTATTACAGGGCTATTACACATTAACAGTGTTAACACTCAGTGAAAAAGGCAGTTAAAAAATATGAATCATGAATTATTCCAAGCTAATAATGAAAATTACTGAATTAATTATATTTCCACCAGCGGTCATTATCAAATGTCTTTCAAACCTAGTGTTTTTTAAAACCATTTTTCGACGCTATATTCCATATTCCTTATATCCCTTATATACTATATACGATGTTCTATATTAAGTATATAACAAGAAATCATATTGACGCAAGCGTCAAATGGGCCGCAAAAAATATAATTGTTGTATGAATCATTGGTTGTTTACATAAAAACACACCACAAAGACGAAAATATGAGTTGGTTGTTCTAATTTTTATGGTAAATTTTAATATACTTTCAGCAACTTGTTTTTAAGTTTAACATTTTACTATTATCTTAAAGAATCGATTTCGTTACTGTAAGCATTTCTAACGGAAATTGTATGATCATTGCCATAGTATAAAGTAATGGAGAACACATTGATTTGTACATTACTCTAATACAAAGTGCAACTCATCATTTTTCTCTTGGAGATTATGTATTTCAAACACTTTTGGGTTATTTTGGTTGCATTGTATTGAATGAAAACTTAATGTATTAGCATGATTTCAAGGGACCTCATAATAAAATAAAAATTTATTAGTTCAAATTTTCCAGTCAATTCAAATTTTCATTTCTGTCATATTCTTGCGTAAATAATTGATATAATGTCATTTCATGAAATTTTCTACCACATTTTACATGGAAATATAATAAATACACACACAAACTCTTTTTATTTGACACGGCACATAGAAATTCAAAAATATCATTCATATAAAATTTAATGACATTCAGGTCTTTAATATTTTAGGTCTTTAGTATGTCCCGCATACCGATCCTGATGCATTGTTTTGAAAAGAATGAAGAACTCCGATATTTTCCGAATAGATTATAGTCTCGATAAAAACGCGCCAAATACGACAATTTACTAAGTTTGACCTACTTTTCATTTACGAGTAAAAGAAAAAATATGTGATATTTTCTAAAAGGCATAAAACATATTTCTACATGCAAATTGACTTTTAATTCATAAAAATAAGCATAGTATTAATTCTAATAAAAAAGAACTATCCCGCAGAAACGCAGTAACAATATTTAAATGTGTATCAAATAACGGACCGCCTTCCGGCGGCCCGTAATAATAAACATTGTCAGTACCTTAAACCCAGTAGATCTTTAAAGTTATTCATTTTATCTTAGTTATCCGTTTGGTAAGTCGTCTTGTGTTGTGTCGATCAAAGTTACAGAATTTGAAACCGTTAAACTGATACAATCTTTTAAAGAAATATTCCTGTTTCATCAATCAATCCAAATACATGTTTATGATAAACATTGATTTCCTTACCCAAAATTTGGAATTTTTTGCTTAAGGATCTTGTGCTTTTGCTTAAGGTCGGGGTTTTGATTTCTTCTGTCTTGGTAATATTAATTGCAGAATGTGTCTTAATCTCTCAATCTCAATCCCTCTATCTCTTTTGTTTGTCTCTGTATAAAAAATAATGAATTTTTAAAAAAACCCAAAAAACATCCTTTGGATCATGGTTGTAAATAAAATGTAGGTTTTCGTTAAAACAGTAGTTAGTTACAATTTCACAATTAAAAATTCCCAGACGGAAATTATAGCTCATATTGCTTTTGATATTGCTTTTTTTTTTTTTTTTTTTTTTTTTTTTTTACAAAAATACATGATTCAAGAACCGTCGATACTATCTTGATGATATACTAGTAAATACAAATCAGTTTATCTCATTTATTATTCGAATTTTGATAAACCATTACATATTTCGCGGTTTCGGTGCATGCATTTGAATATCTGAGTTTTTAGAATATTTCGAATGTTTATATAAAGATATGCAAACAAGAATTGACTAATTACAGTGCATTCAGTTTAACAAGTATGCTAAGTGTTTTACTTGGATAATTTAAATTCCGGGGTTTTTTTCAGATGGCTTTTATTGTATCAAGAGTACATGGCAGGTTCAAATAATATGTGACTTTCAGCCTAAAGTAAACCACTTGACTAGATAAAAATAATGAAAGCTTAATGTTGCATTGTGCATATTTGTGCATATCAAAATTCGGTTGGATGTATGGCATTTCCTTTTACTTCCTGTTAAAATAATTGATAATTCATAAATATTTGTTGCATGACATGGACGTGACAATCTTGGTCATTATAGTATTACGCTTATGTTCGCGCAGGAAAATAATAGCAGTTTAAAAATTCCATTAAATACTGCAGGTTTATAATAAAAGTTTATGAATTATTTCATTTCTATCAGCACGATTCTTTGGACTGTCCCTTGTGTAACAATATAATTCATTTGCTGTCATTTGTTCCTTAATAAGCATAAACGCATCTCCTAGCCAAAGGGTCAATCCTCTCGTACGAGGCTCACAGAGATTTTACAACACAAAACCTAACCTTTAGTCCAAAAAGCTGTAAGACTTCAGAGAAATTGACAAAATACCTGCTAATGAATTGACAGTAATTGATGGTATTACAGTCATTTATTCATCAAACAGTGCATTGCAAAATATGTTTGCATTGGAAGCTTAATATTACTGGACTGGACTAATCGGAGTTTGAAAGAAATTAACATTTAGTGATGAAAATTGACCGATTTGATATTGATGTCTTTCTAACATACTAGGTTAAATAAATAACTAGAGTAAAAAGGAATTTTCGTATATTAAGAATACTCGTACTTAGTTAAGAGATGTATATTTTGTAATTAGTTAACGATCTGTCGACATTTTCTCTCGTTAAATTTCTATAAATTCGGTGTTTGGCAAGATGTCTATCTTCTGAACTATACACAACAGAGGACAATGATAAATAAAAGTCACACAAAAGGATGGGAGATATCAGTTGTTTATTTCACTCAAACATAACAAACATTTAACATCTCAAAATGGGACAAAATTACTAGAATTAGAGTGTGAATTATTAAATACATTTCAGTCACTTGTTAATAATTTCCCTCAACTAAATACAAGTTTTGAGACAAACAGAGGTACAAGTTTATGGAAAGGGCAACAAAAGACGACAAAACGTCGGAAATGATGTCACAGAAAGTCGATATAGCACTATCGTTCGGCTGGGATTCGTATACGTATGTATTCCAAACCAGGATCAAAACAATCAATGGAACTTGTGCTTAGGTAGTCAGTAAGACACAAAATGAAATGTAGCTTTGGGGGAATGAGGCATTGCACCCTCTCAAACAAGCAAAATCGTATTTGTTTTTAGTAAAAGTCATTTACACACAAACCATGTACTAGTATACGAAAAACCTCAATAGTTATTATAATAATGATTACGTGACAATGACTTACACTCTTTTATTTCTCACTCACATTCTATACATTATCCTGAGTATCGTCATTATTTTCAAGAAAAATACATTGCATAAGATTTTGAAATAAGAAAGTTCTCACGAAATGTAAAATATTTTAAATGTCGGTGCACTCTGTTCGCAAGGGCCAGTAACATGCGTTGTTTTTATCATTGTCGTACATAAAATAATGACGCATTATCGTAACATCGAATGATACCGACTTCTGTGGCCCAATCTCATTTATTTCTGTTTATCCCTGGACTCAAACTCTTTTAAATAAGCGAAGCTGGAAGTGTAGAATTATAAGGATGAAAAAATCAATTCAACATCTGGAAGGAAACAAAGTGCATAGTAAAAATGCTGATGAACGTCTTAACTAAAAATTGTTAAAAATGTAAAATAAAAATGATAATTACAAAAAAACCAAAAAACCCCATCCGTTGGATCATTGTTCTAGTGTAAGGGCAAAAAAGTAAAAATTTAGGTATTCGTTAAAACAGTAGTTAGTTACAATTTCACAAATAAAATTTCCGAGACAAAAATTATAGCTCATATTGCTTTTGATATTGCCTTTTTTACAAAAATACATGATTCAAGAACCGTCAATACTATCTTAATAATATACTAGTAAATACAAATGAGTTTATCTCATTTATTATTCGAATTTTGATAAACTATTACATAGTTTCGGTTTCGGTGCATGCATTTGAATATCTATTTTTTTAGAATATTTGGAATATCTGTATAAAATATGCAAACAAGATTTGACTAATTACAGTGCATTCAGCTTAACAAGTATGTTAAGTGTTTTACTTGGATAATTTAAATTCCGGTTTTTTTTTCAGATGGCTTTCATTGTATCAAGAGTACATGGCAGGTTCAAATAATATTTGACTTTCAGCATAGAGTTAACCACTTAACTAGGTAAAAATAATAAAAACAATAGCTTAATGTACAGCTGTTGCATTGTGCATATCAACATTCTGTGTAAATGTATGGCTTTTTCTTTTACTTCCTGTTCAAATAATTGATAATTCATAATTTCTGTTACATGACAAACTTTGTTATTATAGTTTTACGTTAATGTTCGCGAGGGAAAATAATAGCAGTTTAAAATTTCCATTAAATACTGCAGGTTTAAAATGAACGTTTATGAATTATTTCATTTCTATCAGCACGATTCTTTGGACTGTCCCCTTTGTATCATTAAAATTCATTTGTTGTCATTTGCTCCTTAATAAGCATAAACGCATCTCCTAGTCAAAGGGTTAATTCTTTCGTACGAGGCACACAGAGATTTTACAACACAAAACCTAACCTTTGGTCCAAAAAGCTGTAAGACTTCAGAGAAATTGACAAAATACCTGCTAATGAATTGACAGTAATTGATGGTATTACAGTCATTTATTCATCAAACAGAGCATTGCAAAATATGTTTGCATTGGAAGCTTAATATTACTGGACTATTCATAGTTTTTAGGAGGTAACACTTAACGATGAGTGTTGACTTTGCTTTGATATTAATGTCTTAAATTTCTTTAACATACTTCAGAAAACACTGTTAAATAAAAAAAACTAGAGTAAAAAGGAATTTTCATATATCACAAATACTCGTGCCGAGTTTGGAGAGGTATATTTTGTAATTGGTTACCTACTTAAAACTGTTTACAGCGTTTTCCGATCTGTCGGCATTTTTTCTCGTAAAATTTCTACAATTCGGTGTTTGGCAAGATGTCTATCTTCTGAACTATACACAACAGGAGACAATGATAAATAAAAGTCACACAAAAGGATGGGAGATATCATTTATTTATTTCACTCAAACATAACAAATTTAACATATAACATCTTAAAATGGGACACAATTACTGGAATTAGAGTTGTGAGTTATTGAATAAATTTCATTCACTTGTTAATAGTTTCCCTCAACTAAATACAAGTTTTGAGACATACAGAGGTACAATTTTATGGATAGGGCAACAAAAGACGACAAAATGTCGGAAATAATGTCACAGAAAGTCGATATAGCACTATCGTTCGGCTGGGGTTCGTATACGTATATATTCCAAACCAGGATCAAAACAATCAATGGAACTTGTGCTTAGGTAGTGAGTAAGACACAAAATGAAATGAAGCTTTGGGGGATTTAGGCATTGCACCCTCTCAAACAAGCAAAATCGTATTTGTTTTGTTAAAAGTCATTTACACACAAACCATATACTAGTAAACGAAGTACCAGTATACGAAAAAAACCTCAATAATTATTACAATGAATATTACGTGACAATAACTTACACTCTTTCACAAAGTTTTATTTCTCACTCACATTCTAAACATCATCCTGAGTATCGTGATTATTTTCAAGAAAAAATGCATTTCATAAGATTTTAAAATGATAAATGTCTTACGAAATGTATTATATTTTAATTGTTCATACGCTCTGCTCGCACAGGTCAGTAACATGCATTGTTTTTATCGAACATAAAATGATGATGCATTATCATAACATCGAATGATACCGACTTCTGTGATTCAATCACAATCCCTCATTTCATTTATTGCAATACGCATAAATAATTCTCGCTGTCACGTGATTGGCAAAATGGCGGTGTAACTAACTATGCCAGGCGACCTTTCTTGTCCTTCTCTTTATCGTCCTTGCCCTTGTTTTGGTCCCGGGCCCTCCCCCGCCTCCTGGACGCTCTTTCTGATTCCTCCTCCTCCCTCATGGCTTTCAGTTTCCGTCGCTTTTCGTAGGCGTACACGCTTACGAAGCATGTTATGAACATGGCGGTCCCTAGCCCAGCTCCCAGGCCCATGTACGGAACTTTTTGCTGAAATGATAGGTCAAAATATCTAAATAATTTGTATTCAGCCACATTTTAGTAAGATTGTATTATATACTTTGCATTTATAATCAAACGTACATCGTGCTTAATAAAATGTACAAGTTCACATAACACTTAAAACGTATTTATTTTTAAAACCTTTTAATCACACGTATTTTGTTGCCTTTTAGATGATATTTTAACCAAATGAATATTTTGCTGAAAATTGGAGCTAATCCAGTTGCAGATCCATAAAGCTCATTATTTTGATTAAAGACTGTGTTGGTTGCGGGTTTTTGGGGTTTTTTTTTCTTTTGACATTTCAGTTAATTTCATTAAATCGATAGTCTACTACTATTACATAAAAACAAATGTAGATAAAAATGTTAAATGCACGACTCCTATAATCCATCTTTCTGATTGCAGTGCACCTTACTATTTCGGACACCTGTCTTGAGTACGCGTGTACTTACACATAGATATCCCGCCACAGTTCTGTTCGTCACAGTCCGCCACGCAGCCGCAGTCGTTAAATCCGTCACAGCGATAGGACATTGTAATACAGCGCTTGTTGGAACAGGAAAACTGGTGGGACTTACACTCTGAGGTAAACAAGAAAATATTGTTTAAATCAAAGTTTTGATCCATGGATTCTGAGGATTATTGAGGAATTTTAAGCGACAGAAACAGAGTACTGTAAAATCATTCAAATTCATTAGTTGTGATGTAATTTCCATGAATCTGCATGAAATAAAGACGACACAATACGTTGGGGTGGTTATTTATTGGAAAAGGATTACTTACGAAATTTACAAAAATATAGGTACCTCGAATATTAATGAACCCACGGTATTTGGTACATAACTAGTAAATAATCAATGTTAAGCATACTTATATTTTTAAGCGACTCAATTCTAATGCCAAGGGTCGCGGTTCACTTAAATTATCAAGTCAATTATGGAATAATAAATAAATAAATAATAAATATTTTTAAAATCCCAACACAGATTGATTATGACTTCTACTAGCTTTAAGATCAAAGGTCAACATTCGATAACTTAACTGCTTTATCCACATCAAGTAACTCCGAGACCCGCTTATATCGATCAATAAGTAAATAAAAACAAAGTCTTCACACTTTTCTATTCATTAGTTGGCGGTTGTGAGAATGATAACTTACTTGGTACGGGATCTGTTTCAGCACTCATGTCAGTACCTGCAACAATTAACTGGCAAATTAACATGTCCAGCAAGAGCATTTGATGCGATCAATTGTCGCCCGGAAAATTTGCTAAGGAAACATTTTCTTCTTAGAATGTATGGAACAGATATACGATTATACAGGTAATATCATAATAGCCTCCACCCCTCCCCCCCCCCCCCACACACAAATTAAGTATCGCAAGAAGGTTTTTTAACGATGTATAAATGTATAAACAGGTAACAGTTATCTTTCTTTGACAGTGTATAAATGTATGGGCAGGTTACGAAGTTATCTTTCTTTAACAGTGTATAAATATATGGACAGGTTACAAAGTTATCTTTCTCTAACAGTGTATAAATGTATGGACAGATAACAAAACCATCTGACATTAATAAATATATGGACATTTGATAGGTAACAAAGTTATCTTTCTTTGACATTATATAAATGCACGGACAGGTAACAAAGTTATCTTTCTTTAACAGTGTACAAATATATGGACAGGTAACAATATTATCTTTCTTTGAACATATAGTACGACTGAGTATAATAATATAATGCTTTTTCTAGTCACCTAATGTACATGAATATGTAGTAAAGGGACACCAACCTGTGTACATTGGCTTGACTGTGGCCGACAGACCCTGTACATTAGTAGCACCATCCGCCTTAAACTGGATGTACATCCAGCGAGCGGTCGAGTTCAGGTTGTTGGTCAGATCATCGCAAGTATTCAGAAGCTCATTTGCAGAATCAGACCCATCCGTCACCTGAAAAAAGATGGTTATTTTATTAATGCAAGCGCTATATATACAGTATTTTGTGTCGTTTGCTGTTTTTCATCCTTTTGAGCATATTCCTAGCATGTTGTAAATCGAGGGCATAACAATTTTGTGGATTTTGTTAAACTCAGAATTTCTACGATATATATTTAATTTTTCGAGGACAATTGCCTTTTTAATTCAGATTGATGTCATATTTTTACTTTGTAAAGACATTAGGTTTTGTAGATTTACTTCACAAAAAATTGTTGTCAACGAATAATTAATACTACTGTAATACCTACCACTAAGTAATCCTCACACGCCCCACCGGAAGACTTCTCGCCTTGAAGGTGAAATCGAGGTTCACGACATACTTATCCGGTACCTTTATGACCCATATACAATTAGAGTAGGCACTATAGGTGCTACCGGAGGCAATGTCGCGAGAGCCACCGGCCGTCAACTCAATGTAACCACCACATCCTGTCAACAAGAAAGAGAAAAGGGAAACTGTCAAAAGACGGTAAATTTCTTTCTATCTGTTATGATAAAACTTCATTTAGTGGAATATCTTGTTTCTATATGCATTCTATTTGTTTTAGGTAAACTTTCGTCACTCATCTATAGAATCTTTTTAGATTTTCGTAAACTATCCAAAAATGTAAAAAATATTTTCGAAACTTTGTATGTAATGGTTAGTTACTAAATATGAAAATGATTTCCGATGAGGCGTAATGGGTGATTACTTTGTTGACAACACATATTTCAACAAGGGTTGAAAATAACCGTCCTGTTACAGCTACCACGCAACTCTATATTTATTTTGTCATGAAATGTTTTAAGATATGTTACATATTTACTTTTTGAAAATTACTTTTCCAGATATTGTATTGATTTTCCTTTCATGGTTTGATTTTACAAAGGGTATTGCGATGGAGCTGTACATGATTTCCAATTAAGAATAAGAGTTAAGAGTGTTTTTTTTTAGTTTGTATCATTAACGATAGGAGAAATCCAAAACTGTATTACTTTCTCTGTGTTTTATTTTCACGATAAATAAATAATCACAGAAATTGCGAAAAACAGATCATCGCAAAACACAAAAGGGCAAAACAAATCTAATAAAAAAAATGAAGAGCAAAAAAAGAAAAAAGTACCAGATCTGCAATATATTGAGTAAGAACTATTTTAACAAGACTTTGGACTTCCGAAAGGATTTAACAATCTCGTTCTTGCGTCGAAACAAGTCAAAAATGACGCTGGTTTCAAGTGAAATATACACAGATTACGAAGTCTTTGCTCAAAGGCCAGACAAATCTTGCAGAGTTCAAAGAGCCATCAATGAAATAGATATGCCTACGTCACATTGCTGTTTGACATAACTACCTTAAGTCCAAGCTCTTGTTAAAATTGTTCTAAAGAATAACATGGAACGTGTAAAATTGAGTTTTACAGAATTTGTAACACAATACTTACCTGACTTCACGAAGGAAACGCATTCAAACAACACCGCTACAAGGAGGAGAAAAAAACTTGATTAGAGATTTTTTCATAGAATGACAGATTATTTTTCTTAAAATCTAATTAAAAGGCACCCGTATTTTATTATATATGTCGCATCAAGGCAACATTAAATATGGGAGAGTAAAAGATCTTATTCTAACTTGATAAAGGTCTATCCGAAAATCTAAAATTAAAAATGGAATAAAACAACACTAAAACAGAAATTTTCGTCAGGAATTAAAATGTGCTCATTTCGTTCTCAATATATACCGAAAAAAAATCCTCAATGAAATATTAGAACGGTTAAATGTTTAAAATATTCATGTAATATGTTATACATGTAAAGAGTTTAAAATGATACCTTTTAAAGTTTACAAATAAACGAAATTCTATTTCAATTCCCAAGAACATAACATCGTGCCTCTATTTTTTGCGATATGAATTGCTTTTAGATCAAGGATGGCAGAATCTTAAAAAGATACTCAATTGCTACATCTACATAGGAAAATGTTATTCAGATTTATTTTGCATCAACTCTTATGTACTTAAAACGTCTTTAATTCCCATTTCAAAGTTTCAATTAAAGATTTTGAAGATTTTTTGTTGGTACATTTTATGGCCGCGGTAGTTTGATATCAGCATTACACTGGATGCGTCCATTATATTCATGATCGATATCTTAAAGGTTTTTTTACAGCATTATCAAATTATCTCTACTGCGTCCTGAAAATTAGCAGTCAGAAACGAATCAGATATTAATAAAATAAAATAACAGGACTCTTGTCTTTTATATGTTGTATTCTACTCTAATTTACCGTGGCGCACAAATCGATACATTACAGTGTTTTCTCTTCAAAGTTTTTGAATATTGTGCTCATGGTTTACCACTCTGATGAACGCAGAACTAAGCATTATACTTGTATGGTCTCTTTCATTGGAAAATCTGATTACCTAGACATGAGTTATCTGAAATACTTTGTTGCAATTTCCTTTCAGACTTCACATTTTTACAGAAAAATTACACATATACTTATTTGGCATCAAGTACCAAATTTTAGTGTTAGCTAGCGCTAGTGCATTTAATTTCTGACAAATGTTTATTTAAAAAGGCAATTTGCGTAAAAACACCTAATTTCACTTTTTGATAAATATTTGTGGAAAGACCCATTATTAATGGACACTATAGAAATATATTTCTTGATGTGTCTTTTACATAATATTGACCCAAGTCAAGTTAAGGAACATGGATGTCGTATATAAATGCAAGAGATAATCACCAACATTAGGCTGTCATTAGAATCCACCGATCTTGTGCAATAATTCTTTAAAATGTCTCTCTTAATCGCCTTATATTGAAATGTATATACATGTAGATAGGGTTTAGAATGGAGTTTTGGCCCAGTAATTGTAAACCTGGTATATATCATTATTACGCCTAGTCATTGTAAAAACCATTGTATTGATTATTAAATCAGAATCTAGATACTCATCTGTATTATAATCTCCCCATAGACGTCGATTAGACCGTAACCTCTTATTTAAAGGTACATAAAAGACATTGTCCACAAATCCCTTCTTTATGTTGACAGATCAATCTCTTTATCTACCTAGCAATTACATTGCAAGCTATTATTTTGCGCTGAGTTGTTTTCCTCCTCTACAAATAATAAGAACAAGATGCGAATCTCCATGGAATTAGAATAGAAATTGATAAAGCGTACAATTAAAGTGGTTCGTCTAAACTAATTGAAGTTCAATGTTTAATGCAGATGCCAAAGATGTCATAATTTGCGTGGGTTTTTAACCAATGATATCTTTACAAAATAATGTGCAAGTGTCATTATATTGAGAGATTCATAAAACGTCGGTCAAATTTACTTTGAAATAGCTTTAATTTTTACTTTTATTGAAAATTGATATAAGATGATTGTGAATCTGTCAATAATTTCTTTTTTTTTTAATATAAACCAGAATACAAGCTTTTCATGATTATTCGTTCGTGAAAAATTGGGAATTTAAACTCTGCCCGATGGTGCCATAATACAGGGTAAGTCTGTTGAAATCCATATCATATTCTATTCTTTTACATGTTTGTTTGTATGCATACCCGAATTTTAATTAAAACAATTATTTCTTTTCTATTTGTTTGACGTCACCAAAATGTATTATAGCAAGGCAAGTGAAAAATCGATTTAGTAGTACTGTAATTTCTTTTGTTAAAATAAATATCCAATGAGTTCTTTGTCTTTTTTTCTCTATTTTTCAAGGATATCGGATATAAATTATTTAAATCTTGAACTATTGAAGGTTGTTTCACAACAAATTCATTTACGTCTGTTGTTCAACCTTGTTGCTATATTTGTGCCGATGAATAGTAAATGGACTTCGTAAAAAAACCTGCGTTTATATGTAATATATAACTTATGTGCTATGGTGGGTCCACATGTATGGCATACACGGTTTCTCTCAATAAAAGAATAATTTAGCAGGTTGAATTGACTTATTATCTTCACGTGTAGGGAGAATTAAAGCATTGTCGCTTCTGTTCACATATTCTTATGGAACTGTAATCTTAGTTTTGTTATCTTTTACTTTGAGACTGTACCTGTGTATGACTTTGTTTTCTCAAAGATTTAACTTTTCGTTGGAAATCTTAAGGTCACACAGCACAAACAACTCATTTCGACACAGTGGTAGCTGAACGAGATTTAATGGTTTACTTCACAAATAATTGTTAATGTTGATTTCTGTTCCTTCTATATTTAAACTGAAATTTTCAATATATATTGAAGGTTTCGAATGACGTATCATGATGAGGGAATATGATGCATGTCTTTTGTGCATGCGCAAAAACATTGCTGCCGGAATAAGCATTATATCAACGATTTGAAATTATTTTGTAATATGAAATTTATAGAAACTGATTGAAGTAAAAGTACTTGTCTATCACACCCGTTCTAGTATGATATCGATTTTGTCAAACCTATTAAACTTCAAACTTTTACTTGTTTTCATGGACACATATGCATATGGTATCTTTTGAAAAGTTTGATACATTGAACATAACGATTGTTCATTAGAAGTTTATAATATAAATAATTTGAACTGTTAATACTGGTATCAGTCTTTCACATCAATCAATTTTTTAGACAATAGATCTCAAATGAACCTATAACTAACTCCACTCAACTGAAAATCCGATTTTTTTCTTAAAAAGGAATATCGGTTTTTAATACCAATATTCCCTATTCTGTTGCAAATGAGAATTCTACACAATAAGGATTTCCACATTAGCATTTCAATCGTGTCCGCTGAAATATTGAACTCCTACATTCTTTCAGATAATGTGTTCATGAAACAAGCACGGGAATTTAATCAATATTTTAACTAAAAATGAAACCAAGTTATTAAAACCAGAGACCTTGAAATTCGATGATCACAGGTACTAGAATAAAGAGACTGGTGAGTGAGGTGGATGAATGGAGATCGATTTTCAGTCAGTTTCAGTGATTACTGACAAAAGCTTCCCGGTAATTGATACATGGTATAATAAATACACAAAGCGATGCCAGACTCAGCATCAACAATATACGCATCAAAATGTCTGAATATGAAACTGTAGTCATCTCAATTATTGATGAGAAGAAAGGCGAGAACAGTTAGGCTCTGGTAGTCGTTTTTGTGCAGTAAACACAAAAGAGCTCCACACAAGTAAACGTGATATGGTTGTCTTTCGTTTGTCTGGAAGATCAGAAATTCTAGTAATAATGTTTTAAAACCACATACCTATATGGACAACATCAAGTTAATGAGCATGTAATTTAATTTACTTTCTGAGTCATCCAGTTCTGAGTTTTACACAATATTGATTTAGAATATGTTTGATGTTCACATGAAATGTGTCTTTGTTTTAAATAGTGGAAATATTCAACAGTCTGACATATCTAGAAATAAGTTTTCACCACTGTACCATTAAAGGGGCATGGTCATGATTTTGGTCAAAAACTGTTTTTCCAATTTTGATGTTTACAAAGCTTTAGTAAGGCATTTTTAATAGGCGACCAGATTTTAATTTTACTGTCATTCGTTCAGTTATAAGCGATTTACAGATTTTACAATTCTTTGCGATGTAAACAAAGTGTTTGTTTACATTTTGAATATTGAAGTGAAAATTCCAGTTTTGGACCTAAATTGAATTTTTTAAACGCTCTAAACTGTTCATTTATGCTTAAAAATGAATAAGAAGATAGACAAATCAGCTTAAAAAAGATTTATCACTGGTATATTGAACCTATGTAAACAAAAACAGGACATGAGCCTTGTTTACATGACAAAGAATTGCAAGCCCAGTATCTCGCTTTTACGACTGACTCTGAAATTTCATTTGATGATTAGAAATGCATTCCTAAAGCATTATAAATAACGAACACAGAAACATAGAATTTGACCAAAACTGTGACCATGTCCCTGACCATGTTGAACATTTTAAATAAATCCAGTTCTATCATTTATCCATTGTGACAATTGAAGAAACAAAAGAACGGCATCTTGGGGACAAACAAAATGAGAATAGATCGATACTTCTAGAGATCGATTGAATATCCAAACATATTCCACCGAAAGCTTAAATCTATTGTCTAACTACATATGTGGTGCCGTAATGAGTCAACACAACCATTGATGTATTCTATTTTAATCAACAATCTTCAAGGCGATGTTCCTTTCAACATTACAAATGTTTTCATTAAATACAATGAAATATTACCGAGTGAATTTGGGTAATTTTCAAAACTCATGTCCGACAGTGCAAGGATTGTCTGCAGCTCCCAGTCTGAAAAAATCGGACGGACTTCCTGGTAGCTACGGTTTCTTACGTGTTAAAAAGTTGCAATTTACGGCGCACAAAAAAAAACTTGCACAAGTTTTGGACTGATTAATCTTATTTAAATACAAATACTCGATTCCAACAAATTACATCCGATTTTTTTCAGACTGGGAGCAACAGACCTGCAGCCAGGTTGGCGAGAGAGCGAATGTTCCTGTCCCCTGGCTCTTAAGTAAATATTTCCTTTGGGTTTATTTGTCACTGTGTATTTTATCTAAATATCAATATGTGGACAAGGGTTTTTTTTTTAATTATCCAACGAAAAAATTTGTTAATACGTGATTTCAGACAATCAAACCTCAAGGAAGTCCTCCAATGGACTGCTAAATTACATGTATATGCAGATTGGCGGATTAGGCCTTCAAACCTATACGAATTGTTCACCCAATCATTCATTAGTATCAAACACTAAATATGGAAAATGCATGCCTTTGGAGATAAAAATTATGGAACAGCCAAAGAAACGAGTACCGTAGGTTGACAAAATGGTATGTTATGAATCAAAGAGTGCCGCGGGGTCATACAAGTATCTGTAAACGATGTCAAATTTTATGGCCATATTCTTTTGTCATATGTAAACTGAAAAAGCCAAAGCGGGTGTATCCAATTATTAAAATTTTGCTGTATTTTGTATAAACTTCTTTTCAATAGGTTTACACCGATAACACATTAAACAAATTCCTTATAGACGGTGTAAATATATCAGCAAATCATTGAAAAGATCCGCTTTGTGCTAATCTTTTATCAACGTTGGAACCAATGGTTTTCTGCTACCGTAACAGACTTTGTGGTAGTCAGAGATACCAGTGTAACGGATAGAAAACCATTTGGTTTCCTACGATGATCAAGAGCCAGTTATTAAATCTATCATGAATTTATGAAAATTATAAAATTTATGAAATTATTGGCGTTAGAAAGAAGATAAGTTCAGGGCAGTTGGTTTATTATATCAATACCTACAAAAACTAGCATTTCTTGTTGGACAGAAAAGCTCCGAAATCATCTTATTGCTTACGAATTATAAATTTAAACGGTGTTTCTTTAATATTGTGAAGTAAGTCTGAGGGTATCTATCGATCAACTACTGAAGAAGTCTAAAGATTTTCATTCATATATTTCTGAGTAAATCTGAAGGTTTTATCCTTCCATTACTTTGTAGGACAAAAGTTTTTAATCCATCAATTCCTAAGTAATTCTGAATGTATTTATCCATCAATTCCTAAGTAATTCTGAATGTATTTATCCATCAATTACTGAGTAAGACTTAAGCTACGTTTATATCCATCGACTTGTTTCTTTCACAATTCACCTCAAGAGGTGAACGCTAAGCGATGGAATGTGCTCTACTTATTTTCACATGAGAAACAAGTTTATTTTGATAGAATATTAGACCTTTTTAATGCATATCCAAAATCTAAAGAAACAAGCCAAGAATACACTTTACAACCTTTTATAATGATTTCTTAAACCTTGCCTAAAACTATGATTTTTTTCTTAAAATTAATAATCTTTAATAAGAAGAAAGTCTCTATTCAATATCCTCTCATATTTGCAGCATTATAAAATAAACAGGGGTATTCTCTCATTAAATGTTTCAAGAGTATTGACAATAAGGCTTTACCGACGGAAATAAATGGACGTTTTCCTTACATGGTCGTTAGAGAGGTGAGACTAAATACACTAAAATAGTAACTATATAGGACAAGGACTTGGACGCAGGCCTGAAGAGAAACTCTCAGCCACAATTACCTAGTGTGCGTGTGTTTGCTCTGGACATTGTTAAGACTCCGTCAGACAACAAACCCCAAACAGAAATGGAAACATGCAAAGAAAAAATGTCTTCCTAAATAGCAGCATTTAAACAAACCGTCAACCATTATAAGGGATGAAAGCTCTCGCCATGGTATACATACGATCTTTACGTATTTACTTGTTTTATCGGTATTTGATTATCATTACAATATTGCATCTGTTTGTGGGTTTACCAATAATTGATTTGGTGACAAATATATTGCTACATGGGAGCAATAAAACGCGTAAATGAACTTACGGATTGTTATCGGGTTAAACGACCCAACACAAGAACATTCATTTTGATTTCAAATGCGATGTTACAAAATTTGATGTACAAACAAATAAGTTAGAATTTATTTATTTATTTATTTAATTTTATTTTTTTTTTTTGGGGGGGGGGGGGGCTTTATCAAGGGGTTGTTGTGATACATTTATCTAAATAACGTTTTCTGTAACTTGCAATTATGTTTATTTACATTGTGTAAAGCAACTCATATCTTACATTATACAGAATAAATGGTCTAAACGCATACAGCATGGGGATAAATGAATAATAAACGCCAAATCACTCTTAAAGAATGTCTTGTATTACAAGTTTTATTTAAGATGTAGAAGTATCTGGCTGAATTCACTGTATTATTTGTTGTACAATACAAAAAGGGGCGATTAGTACGCACATATAATTATATTCACATAAATCTTTTTTCGTGAAGAAAATCTTGGCAAGCCCAAAAAGGAAAGAAATTATCGATGAATAAGAATTAAACTCTCGTTGAAAACTAGTAAATGTTGTCGAACATAATATATAAAATCTTATATCAAATTTTAAACTTTCCTGTGACGTCATTACCCCTTTTGATGGGTTTTGATTGATAGACTATATTTTGAAAAAATGGACCAGTGAATATGTTTCGAAGCTTCATACAACTGACATCAGACAAATGGGATTGAATACAAATCAAATGGAAAGCCATTCGTAAGTCTCTCTCGGTTCTGAGAGAGAGAGAGAGAGAGAGAGAGAGAGAGAGAGAGAGAGAGAGAGAGAGAGAGAGAGAGAGCTATTATACGTTTTGGTTTCACATATCTGTTGTACATTGAAATTTAATGTCTGGGAAATTTAAAATTTCGCACTACATTTATGTGCTATGTGCGATTATTTTTATTCTATTTAAAAACTTTTAAGTATACAAATGCAAAATGGATTCTTTATTGCTGACGATGAAAGTGATTTTGAACCTGTTTAATAGATTGAAGGGAAAAACCATTACATGGAATTTTGAAGTGCCATCATAATAAAACTTAACATTGGAGAAATCTTTGGTCTTTAAATAAACCTACATTCATCTCATTATTATTTTTATGAGAATAAACAGTTATAAATTGGGCTGGAGTGTGTTAGGAATCGTAAGCTAGTGTATAGATCAAATAAGCATTATTCTATTTGTTGTGAAACAGAGTATCTCATAATGCAAACTGAAAAGCATTTGTCATGTGAAGTGATATAGGTTCTGTATATTTATGATTTACATTTCATTTTCAATATTTTGCGGATAGAAAGACTCTAAAGATACTCATTGAATTTCTACGAGATACTCAATTCAATTTAATAAATTGCGTAATGAATATCGACTTACTTAATGGACTAATTATTCAGTAGTGCAAATACTGTTGTAAAGACCGTTGATTAATTGATTTGGATGAGATTGAAAACTCTTTCGAGAATTATTCCAATCGACCGGGGCAGAATTTAAAACTTTTGTCATCGATGTAGCACTCTGCAAAATGAAGTCTTTCACACGGATCCAATTTCCATAATGACTCTTTCAAATGGGATTTTTAATTGCGAATATTGACAATATTCGTGTCAGCTTTTTCAAATTAAAGGGGTTTTCATCTATTAACAGTGAAAAGTGGGTTGAATATGAAATTACACACTAAAGATAATATCAAACCCACTAGATAATGATTTTTGTTGTTAATTTAAAAAGTGTTTAGATTGGAAATTAGGAGTATCTTGAACAATCAAGAGCATTTCTAAGCAATTATAGACCCTTCAAAGCTCTATCCCGTGTCTTTTCTCGCCTTGGATTGTCTAAGGTCGGTTAAACAAGAGATTAATGTAAAATTTAACTCGACCTCGGTGGGTTTAAGTTTGTTTATCCAACTACGGGATCAATAAAACAGAATGGATACCATTTACATATGTATTAACACAATACACATCGGTAGTCGGAAATGAATTCTTGTGTCAATAGCACACTATAGATTTATAGTTAAGTCCTGCAGACCACTGGTATGGAATTACGTCAAAATTTTACAGCCCTGCGATAAAACATTATAATTTTAAACAAAGCTTTCAGAGCGCTATGAATTTTTGATGATGTTATGACAAAATCAAATTTTAACATTGTGTTCTCAAACTCTCGTGGTAATATTATCAAAAGAATATTCCGGTGTGAGAGAACGGTAGGTTGGAATAGGTGCTAGTTCAATCAATCTTTTCTTCTACAAACTTTCTATAATCTATTAAATAGGCGTTTACTTATTTCATCTTCGTTGAAACAAAATCTATTATAAGAACTATAGATTATACACTATATAGAATTTCTGCTTTTGAGAGTTACCAATAAAGAACACGTATGTATTGACCTGTCGTTGAACTTCCTCGGCGATATTAGACAATAAAACAAATGAATATTAATACTTACCCACACAAATCAGAATTTTCCGTGTAATTCCTAACCTAGAATTGATATTCCACATATCTAAACAAGCGTTATACTCCCTCTGTACCGCATGGCTATACGGACAGGGATAATATAATTAAACCCCCCAGATAATCATCTTAAAGCGCACTGTTTAAATCCTTTGAACCCAGTAAAACAATGTCAAATATATATCTCTAGATATTAAATACGTGTTTTAAGATTTAAGTCCTTCCTCCCATAACTGAACGCCACTAAAACCCTAGCTCCGCTTCGTTATACCATTGCTACACTCCAGTGCGCATGATCGGCTTTTTTAAAACGTTTCCACTGCAGCCTTCGAGCTATTACTTATCATTGGCCATTGATCCAAGCCATGTATGTTCTTATTTATATGTCAACAAACAATGTCGGCCAATTAAATGTTTTGTTCAATCCATAATTCTACGTCAAAGATTTCTGATTTTAATCTTTTTTTTTCTTCTTGTAATAGTATCGCATTGTTCAATACCGGGTCATTTTATATACCATGAATAAAAGTTCCCTTACAAAGTATGTTCTGTATTCATTCTCTGTTGAAGAAACTGTCGTATATTAAATCACCATATCATATTCAAATACAATTGAAGACGTGGGTTTTAAATATTTCTTTCTTCAATTCGTATAACGATAACTCTCTCTCTCTCTCTCTCTCTCTCTCTCTCTCTCTCTCTTTATGTGTGTATGTATTTCCACACTCTATAGAACAACAGTCTATAAGAAGAAACTATTGTCAAATACACTGAAAGATAGAATTGTATGTTTAGTGCATGAAGATTTTTCCTTATTGTAACTTCAATGCAATGTGAAAACATATTAAAAAGAATTCATATAGAAGGATCTGGCCATTATGTAATCTCAAAACATAGGTTCTCTAGTATTTCATTCCGTGCTTTTCAAACAGGGTCTAAATCACTTCAAATTATTTTTATAAAATTTCATTTTGTTTAGACATGTCATGTTATCTACATAGATGACATAGACACCTGGTCCGGTATCTCTGTCCACAACAATGTGTTGCCATCACGCAAAGGTATTGTGGCGAGTGCATTAAATCAACCGGATTTTCATTTCATTCAACTATTGAAAATTGAAAAACATAATAAAAAGAAAACCATTATTTAATACCATAATGTCCCTACGCCATTACTGGTATAGTAGGAATTGAATATAGGCATATAGAAGTATGTTAATGCACTAATCAAGGACCCTCGGTTGGGGGGGGGGGTGTTATTTATTTGTTTTAAATTTTTATTTCAACTGTACGAAAAAAAATTTCATGCAAAAATATTTACAATTTCGGAACTTCCAGCGCCTTTGTCTTAGATAAAACTACGAATCAATTGTGTATTGTCTTAGTCCAGTACTTTTCAAAATGACTTTTTAATATTTCATCGTAAAATTGCTAAAGATTAAGTAAATATTAGTAATAACGAATCATTCTTTGAATAGTATTATGAAGTGATCAAATAATGGTTCTTTATTCCTTAAGAAATGTTTCTGCATAAGATAAATAGTCAAGTTTAAAAAAAAACCCAGAGAAAACTGTTAATTTTAACATATAAAAAATCTAACCTCTCTCTAGTTTATCATAATAGCATTTTGCTTTAATGCCTAAATGTCGCAAACCACGGCCAACATATGTAGGTACACAAACCTCTCTCGTTTGGAGAGAGCTTTGCGGACTCCGGACCGTGGCTAATGAGACAATGTTAATAACCTTAGCTGCCTATATAATTACGCCAGTGTCTTATAGTACGCAGTCTCCATTCCTCCGGGTTTTTTTTCTTGTGGTGGATTACGACCATTGTTTGGGGCTTTACTTGGATTTATTGTTCTAACATGCAATAAAGAGCTTCATCACTTCAGGGAGAAAATCGATCAAGACATCTTATATCGCAAGCCTCAGCTAATGACATCACTACATTCTTAGGGGGTCTTAGCAGACGACCGTTTCCAATAACATCACCAGCTTTTTCCCGCTGTATCTGACAATAACTAATCTGTTTCGGAGAAAGCTAGAGCAGATTTAATTGATTTACGACTCAATAAAAAAAAACCACGAAACATAATTTTGGTCGCATTAGGTTTCTGCTTTACAATAAAAAAAAATTGAAAAATCGATTTATTTAAAACATTTGGTGACATTGATCATTTCTACTGAAGTACATTTACATACATTATGAATTTAAGGTGAGTTGACAATTACGACATAGATTGCTATTTTTTTATCCAGGTATGGTATAGCGTGTTGGTTTTACTTCCCCAAACAATTAACATTTTGTCAAAAACCCATGTACAAGACGGTGTTATGTCTGTCCAATACCTTCTCAACATTGACCGGAAATTACGTAATGCACAGTCGTCTGCCTGACTGGAGTATAATTAAGACAGATTAAATACATGTTCACCTGCCCATTCTTTTGGGGGAAAAATTTAACAGTCAAACTTCGAATTCGTTCTCTCAAACTAGATGGACTGTTTAAAAACTTCGAGATTTCTGTGACCGCGTAGATATTACGGTGCTAGAGAATTCTTCTGGATCTTCATCGGTCGTTTGCAGTACGAACCGGGTGAGGGAATGTTGGCGTAAAGGGTATAAGGTTGTGGCGCGCTGTGGGCCGTAAGGTAAAAACGAAGGGTAGGTTTGCCGTATTCCCGAAGGTCCACCAGTATACAGTTCCAGAGAAATAAACCAAGTGATGAAGGATTCCGTATTTATTGGACGAAATTCAACGATGGCAACATTATAACATTTTAACAGACAGAATATTTTACAAACAAGTCGGATATGGCCAGTAGTGGCCTCCGGACTCAAGACTCTGGGTGAGTCGGACGTGGCCGAGGCTGGCCGCCGTATTCCAGCCTGACGATTGACATATTGTACATAGCTATATATAAGAATCTGAACAATGAGTATAAATTGACAGTTGATAACATAGGTTAGCTGAGTGAAAGGTTCACAGATATAAAATAATTAAATAAACTCAATAAGTCTTTGATGTCCAAGAAATGAAACACTGATAATTGCACAATGTTGTTTTGAGAGATTAACAAACCTTGAGACATGACACTCTGTCTCTTTGAAATCACATTAAGAGTCCGAAAAGTGTCAATCACTAAATAAATAAGTAACTTTTTAAGAAATAAACTGTGAGAAAATATTACGAAACAGATGTTGAATTTTAAAAGAAAAGTCCAAAATAAAGTTATAATTAAACAGTGAATTTTGCACGGTGATAGTTTCCCACCGCTCCGGGGAAAACACGTCCTCGTGTTTTGAATGGAATATCACATTTCTTCCTCTGTTCTTTGATTTTCTTCCACCGGTGACGGACGTTTGAGGACAGCTGAAGTTTCTACAGTTGACCGTTGTTTCCTGGTGATGAACAGAGAAAACTGTCTGCATAGTTCATGGCGGCTGGAACTTTTGTTGTCCATCGTTGTAACGTTGAGACTGAGTTGATGTTCAATGGGGGAAACTCGCTGGCTGAAGAGGTCCAGGATCTGACTACTGCAAAATATATGCAGCAGCCCCGGGCGTTGTTCTTACTCTTAGGATTCATCCACCAATTGTGACCGCATGGTTTTTACGGTGGTAGGGAAATTCCTCTGGAGCTGTATCCGCCGTGTGCAGTACGGACGGGGTGAGGGAATGTTGGCGTAAAGGGTATAAGATATAAGGTTGTGGCGCGCTGTAGGCCGTAAGGTAATAACGAAGGGTAGGTTTGCCGTATTCCCGAAGGTCCACCAGTATACAGTTCCAGAGAAATAAACCAAGTGATGAAGGATTCCGTATTTATTGGACGAGATTCAACGATGGCAACATTATAACATTTTAACAGACATACATTTTACAAACAAGTCGGATATGGCCAGTAGTGGCCTCCGGACTCAAGACTCTGGGTGAGTCGGACGTGGCCGAGGCTGGCCGCCGTATTCCAGCCTGACGATTGACATATTGTACATAGCTATATATAAGAATCTGAACAATGAGTATAAATTGACAGTTGATAACATAGGTTAGCTGAGTGAAAGGTTCACAGATATAAAATAATTAAATAAACTCAATAAGTCTTTGATGTCCAAGAAATGAAACACTGATAATTGCACAATGTTGTTTTGAGAGATTAACAGTCCTTGAGACATGACACTCTGTCTCTTTGAAATCACATTAAGAGTCCGAAAAGTGTCAATCACTAAATAAATAAGTAACTTTTTAAGAAATAAACTGTGAGAAAATATTACGAAACAGATGTTGAATTTTAAAAGAAAAGTCCAAAATAAAGTTATAATTAAACAGTGAATTTTGCACGGTGATAGTTAGTAGTTTGGACTTACAAATCACTCTGGTATATCCATTGTGTTCGAGATATGAGAGTTCGACATACCGAAGATCAACTGTATTTTCAATCTTTTAAGTAGGTGTCAGAAATCGCAAACTTTTCAGGTAAATGTCACAACGCAAAGCTACCATATATTCTTATATTTCAGTCAATTATGAATATGGTGATAGTGGACTCATTTAAAAAATAAGGTGTCAATATTCGTGGATTGTCCGACTATAACAGATTCCCGAGACGTTACTTTATGAAAACATTTTAATGAAAAATAAATACAGAAAAAAATTTACGATTCGTTAAGGATGTACCCACGAAATTCACGAAAATTAAACCCCAACGGATATTAACGATTCCATATCAATTGGTAGAGGGAACAAAATGTCATTTAGGCTATACCACCATTTTCAGCATAGAACATTGTACTAGGGTTATTGCAGTTTAAATGCATGTTCCGTAGAACAGAGACATGTATAGGTATGCTTCACTATTCTTTTTAAATTAAACTGAAAACAAATATCAAATTCCTGTATAGCTGCAGGACTGTAGCTCCCGGTCTGAAAAAATTCGGATGGACGACCTGGGAGCTACAGTGCCTCCCATAGTAAAAAACTGCAATTTACGGCGCACAAAAAATTGCGCTAGTTTTGGACTTATTAACCTTATTTTCACACAAATTCTGTAAAAATAATTAGTACCATTAAATTCTTCAGCAAATTTACTACTGATATCATCACTTTACTTGCCTCAGATTTTTTCTTAAACATGATAACCGACCTCGGAAAAAGAAGTATGTTAATTTACGTCGAGATCGAGAGTCGCCATTTTTAAATGTAAACAAACTTGCACCACTTTAGTTTACAGGGCTGTTGATGGTGTTTAAAGACTATCAGAAGCAAGTGAAGTGACGACATAACTGCAGCTTTCAACCTTCAAGAAACAATACATCATTACATCGAAAATGGATCTCATGTATATACCTGCTTTTTAGACAGTCGGAAAGCATTCGACACAGTTTGGAGAAAAGGTTTACTGTACAAACTCAATAATATAGGAATAAAAGGAAAGCTATGGATGCTAATAGACGACTGTCACATCAATACTAAAAGTGCAGTGATTGTAAATTATCAACAGTCAAAATGGTTTCCTGTAGAACAAGGAATTCGTCAAGGAGGCGTCTTATCGGGTTTTCTATATACAGTTTTCATTAATGACTTACTTAACGAGCTGGAAGTCATAAATAAGAACTTCGGAATCAATAGAATCAAATCATCAACCCCAGCCCTTGCAGACGATATTGCTTGTCTATCTTCAAACCCATACTCACTTCAAACCATGCTTAATACAGCGTACTACTATTCTTGCAAATGGAGATTCTCTTTCAACGCTGGAAAATCATGCATAATAGTGTTTGGAAAAAATCCCAAAACTAACTTCACGCACCAATGGTTAATTGGAAACGAAATTATACCTATACAAAAAGATTATAACCATCTTGGCATAATCCAAAACTGCAATTTTAAATCTATTACTAGAACAAAAGAAGCATGCGACAAAGGCCGGCGCTCATATTACGCAATAAAAAATTTGTCGTCTGGAAACTCTAACCCAGTAACTCTTGTGAATCTTTACAAAAAAGTAGTATTACCCTCTACACTTTATGGCTGTGAAATTTGGAATGAACTTAAACTACAGGATTATCAATTATTAAATAAATTTCAACACTTTATTGTCAAAGACATTCAAGGCCTGAAAACATCAACACGATCGGATATGTGTGAAAGTCTAGTAGGTCTAAGACCCATCACATCAGAAATTGATAAAAAGAAATTACTGTTTTTTGAAAAACTGTGTAATTTTTCCCATGACATATTAGTAAAAAAAATATTCCTCTTCAGACTGTTTACATATTTGAACGACAAGCAAGATAAATCGTTTGGATATGTTAAAGATATATTCTCAATTCTTCACAAATATTCTTTAGACCAATATCTTACTTCTTATTTGGAAACAGGTATCTTCCCGAGCAAAACCGAATGGAAAAAAATGATAAAGTCGGAAATCTTCCGTTACGAAAGTCACCAATGGACTAATCGAACAATTCATGATTCGGACTTTACAAGATTTATTATACTCCATAATGGAACGGGCTTACCAAGAATCTGGAAATTTGCGTGGTCGGCACAACAAAGTAATATAATCAAAGTTATAACAAAACTCTGGACTATTACCCCTACAAGAAATATAAGCACCTGTCAACTATGCAACACTCAATACACAGACATTTTTAAGCATGTTGCTTGTAGTTGCGCGTACTTCTCCACAAACAGGGACATTTTCTGGAGTGATATAATTAACTTCGATCTGGGCATTTGTGCTGAACTTTGCGCTCTTGACGAGGAGGAACTGTACTCATATCTATTGGGTAAAATCCCAGCCACCCCATTATCGGAACAAAATGAAAAAGAACTCATACTTTTATGTGGAAACTATCTTATTAAGGTATTTGCATTATATAAAAGAACAGTCAATGATACACAGTAGTCCTGTACATATATATATATTTTTATCACTATCGTTGTAATTTTTTTTTTTTCTGTAACCACCTCATTGAATTTATTTAGCACGATAAATTTCACCTTTCAATTATAATATTCACATTTTCACACTTGTTAAAACATATATATATATATATTTTTGTATCTCTTTATAAATATTTCATAATTGTTGTATAATATGCATGTTTGATTTTGTTCAATAACATACATTCCATGTACTCTCTGAAAAGAGGAATAAAATATTGAATGAATGAATGAATGAATGTAGCTCCCGGTCTGAAAAAATTCGGATGGACGACCTGGGAGCTACAGTGCCTCCCATAGTAAAAAACTGCAATTTACGGCGCACAAAAAATTGCGCTAGTTTTGGACTTATTAACCTTATTTTCACACAAATTCTGTAAAAATAATTAGTACCATTAAATTCTTCAGCAAATTTACTACTGATATCATCACTTTACTTGCCTCAGATTTTTTCTTAAACATGATAACCGACCTCGGAAAAAGAAGTATGTTAATTTACGTCGAGATCGAGAGTCGCCATTTTTAAATGTAAACAAACTTGCACCACTTTAGTTTACAGGGCTGTTGATGGTGTTTAAAGACTATCAGAAGCAAGTGAAGTGACGACATCTGTAGTAAAATGTCCGAGGAATTTTTTGGGATCAAAGATTTGTACAGAATGTGTTCGTAAATGAGATTAATCAGTCCAAAACTAGCGCATTTTTTTGTGCGCCGTAAATTGCAGTTTTTTACTATGGGAGGCACTGTAGCTCCCAGGTCGTCCATCCGAATTTTTTCAGACCGGGAGCTACAGTCCTGCAGCTAACCTTGAGGTAGCCATTTATTTCATTTGTGCTTTGTGCAGATCAATCAAAAACAACAATATTCTCTCAAGTTAACATCAAGATAGAGAAGTGAGAGTAAACATATAAACAAGTAGAGGGTTACAGGTTAATGATTTCTGATTCAGTTAATCTTTAATCCAATGGTTTGAATGTAACTATTTTTAATTTATATTTAACAATGTATAACAGGTTTGAAATGCTCTATAAGATTTGACAAGAATATTAACTCTAATCCCTTGGTAAGGTGTACTATTGTAACAGTGGGATCATAATACTCATTGAAATCCTGTATACAGGTATTTACTATTGACAAATAGCTTTTATTTACACAAATATGTATTGCACTTCAATACATAAAATAGTCATAAATATCCATAAAAATTTGAGACACTCAGTTTACATACAACTACAAATATCCATTAATTTTTAATGATTTTCATTTACAAATGCAGTGCTTCAATAACAAACACTTACAATCTTACCATCTCACAAGAATACCTACCATCTACATCTCAAAACTGATGTAAATGATAATTGTCTTCTATTGTTAAAATATCTAGGTTCTGTTCAGTAAAGTTCTTGATATGAATTCCAATAAACAGAATCATTTCAAAATAATTCAAACCAGCTGACATGACTGAATTCACACCTCTTTCTGGGTTCAGAATTATTGGTGCTGTGTCTTAAAGAACAACAGCTTTCTCTTTGATATTCCCCTTACTTGCCCCTTTTTCAGAGAGAAATTATATTAAGTTCACCATGTCATGGCTAGGAAAACTGTCTGGTGCATCAATAGCTTTCATCTTGATCCTCTAGTAGGCCTTTCTCTGTAGTGTGGCTTGAGAAGATGTATCATGATTCCTCTACCCATTCCTATTTCAAGAGATGATTTTAATTTTCCAAATCTAACAATTTTCCTCTGTATTGTTGCTAGGGATGACATCATGTGACTTAAGAGCTTTCCTCTATACGATCCTCTTTCAAGATAGAAGTTAGATCCCCCCCAGATCAAACAGTCTTGTCTGTATTGTTGCTAGAGATAATGTCATGTGATTTAAGAGCTTTCACCTTGTTCCTCTAGCTGCTCCTCTTTCAGGAGAGAAGTTAGACCCCCCCCCATGATCAAACAGTCTTGTTTACATTGTTGCTAGAGAAAATGTCATGAGACTTGAGAGCTTTCACCTTGTTCCTCTAGCCGCTCCTCTTTCAGGAGAGAAGTTAGATCCCCCACAGTCAAACAGTTTTCTTCTGTGTCGTGACTAGAGGCGCTAGCCTCAGCTGATTTCAACATTCGGTACATTTTCTCTTCTGTAGTCCCACGGATTATAAATCTGTGAACTTGGGTTGGCCTGTAAAATAATAAGACATGTAGATGTCGTGAAAAAATAGATTATCATTCTTCAGAAATTTATTGAAATTAGACATCACATCCCTTTAAAAAAACTATACCGCATACCTGTTAACCTTTCAAAGCTGCTATGTGGGAGAATCTCCCCCTTGCCAACTTGGCTAAGGGGGAGATTTTGCGTAGACGACGTTTTTTCACGTGAAATGCAAATATATATTGAAAATACTGTTAGATACCTTATTTTACTATAATTGTAATTAATGCATTTGCAATCATTTTAAATTTTATTATTTCTATGACTACCAGTGTGCAATTACAACTTGTGTTGTGTTCAGAAAACTAATAATTTGTTTGCATGGTACAATACAAGAAGTCAATAGTGCCACTTTTTATATTAAGTCTTCTTATTGTTGAGTATTGAACCATCACTGCATGCTGACATCTAGGGTAAACACAGAAAATTTATTTTGCGTATTTTGAATATGCAGTGAAACCCAGTTAAGAAAATATTCATTATAATTATTTTTTGCCTTATATATAGCAAAGATTTTTAATTCACAAAACAACATGTATTTCTCCAGTATCATTTAAAAATGATCTCTGTTGTAATGTCTATAGCATCCCTGTAATTCATAGTACCGGTACTATAAACTTTAAAAACTCTTGTGAAATGCTTTTACACTTTTTCCTCGAGCTTCTCTTTTATCGGTAGCTTGTATAAACACTCAGTGTTCCAAACTCACTTTGATTTTTACCGCCCGTGCTGGCCAGACAGAATTATTCACGACTCACTGCACGTGGCTTGGGTGCTTTACCTGTGCACCTGTTAAGTGACACCACTGTCTGTGTATTGTTTTCTTTGGTGTTACAGAGTAAAATCAAGATGTTTTAAGCTTTCACTTATTTTTTTATAAGGCCTATGCATAACTAAATACGTAACTGATTTAAGTAAAAACCGGAAATAATCGTAAAAAGTAAACTGGACTAAAACATGTCATACTATGATCACGGTAGACAGTACTTGGATGGATTTTGATATATTCAAGCTACACAGCAGCTTTTTGAGCTCAAAATCAGAGAAAACCCCGCAGTGGTTGTTGAAATTTGCATGTAAAGATTCAGAATTGGGAGGGGGGGGGTATGGGGAAGACAAAAAGGAGATAGTTTGGATGCGGGAGATCTTAGATTTTTAGGCCGTTTTGCGGGAGTCTCCCGCGCAATGCGGGGGGGGGGGGGGGGGGGGGTTAACAGGTATGATACCGGTAGATTTAATCTAATTTCAGCTCATCATTACTTATCTACTACTTTTTGATCCATTATAGCTTTTAATTCCTGTGTTTTTTAATTCATTTGTAGTGACTTTTGTAGATATTGAACTATTAAAATAATCAGATAACATAATAACAAATAAATATATGTATATGTTTATGGTTGCATGTGTGATACTGTACATGTACATTCCTTTATTTACGCGAATACTTAATTCCGCAATCCAATGTTTTGTATCAAATCGCGAGAATATAAATTCACGAACACAAATTTTTTGTTATAAATTCCTATAGGTCAAAACTGTATAAAAAATAAAAGCGAGATTTTAAAATTTACGAGGGTTTCCGTGATTTTTGGTGGAATTTAATTCCTCATATTTAATTAGGAATCTAAGTACAGTAAAAAAAATAAAAATGTATTTTCAATAACATAAAAAAACATGTAACTCACAAATACTTATATGATTGAGGAAATGCTAATATATGTAAACATGTGTATATAGTAAAATAAACTGGTAACCTCAAAATTTAGTGGTTTGGGTTATATTTTATTCAATTTATGAAATTTTCTATATCATTTTCTATACCTGGTCTGCCCTATCCTGTGAACCCGACCAATGGCCTGTAGTTCCTGTGCCGGATTGAGGACCGGTTCCACCAGAAGGACGTAAGTCGCCTCGATTAGGTTCAGTCCATTTGCACCAGAATGGATCGGCAGCAATAGAACCATGATGTCTTCGTCAGACTTAAATGCTGCTAGATTTTTCTAAAATACACAAATGTATTTTTAACCACTATAAAATTTTTCTAAAATGTACAGATATTTCTTTACCATTGCCAGATTTTTCTTAAAGGTACACTTAAGTAGATTTTTAGTGTTTATAATTATTATAAACATAGGTAATCACAGATTACAAAGCTCACCGAGACGAGACATCACCCTTATGAGACTTCACTTTTATGAGACCACCTTTATCATAACAAATGAAAATCATACTTTATGATCTCGGATATTCATGGATTCTGTTTTGACACAATATCGTATATCATCTGTTAAAAAATTGTATGATAACCATTTGTTCATATGTTAATCAATACAATAATATAAAATTAAATATTGCATCCTATCATATTTACAACATATATCATAAATTACAAAAAAATACCATAATAAACAATGATGAGATATGATATTGTAACGTATGATTTGACATTGTATTGTGTTATACATTATTGTATTTGATCACATAATACATTATCATAATATATAAAACAATATAGTATTATATTACAATATCATATTACATAATACATCATAACATTGAAACATATGATATTATATTGTATAATATAGTATGATATTGTATGATACTGTATCATTTTTGATACATAATATGATATTGTATCATATGATACAATAAAATTTGATACAACATTGTATCATATCAAATGATACAATATTATGTGATAAAGTAAAATATTTACAACATTATATTATACATATTGTATCATATGATACAATAATATATTTTACAATATCATACAATACAATTTCATGTGATGTGATAATATATCATATTATAAACCAATATCATATTATACAATATATCGTATGATACTATTACTTATTAGGTTAGTTACTGACTTACTACGGAAATATATTGGGTTGATCAATCTCATAGATGGCGAGGCGAAGCCGAGCCTTCTATGAGATTGATCAACCCAATATATTTCCGTAGTGAGTCAGTAACTAACCTAATAAGTGTTTTGTTTTCACGAGGACTATCAAGCGACATATTTATTCACAAATTGCGATGATCTACGCAAAGCTATGTACAAGATGCCTTACATCTCGTCCAATTTAACTCATTTAAACTCTTCAAAATTTTCATCTCACCTTTCAAATACTCTTTCAAAATCTTTGCTTTACCCATGTTTACTTACAATGTTTTGTTGCTATTCAATTTCAAATGTTTTCTCCCTTCCCCCTGCAGAGATTTGAGCAAATTTTGACGCTGACATTTTGTTTTGTTCCAGACAAAACAATGTGACGTCAATATTCTAAGGGCAACTACTCTAATTTTAAAGAATTTCAAAGGGCAACAACTCCAAATCTTTAAGAACTTAAAGCATGCAGTTTATGTATAAAATACTATGAAATGTCGAAATGAGTAAGCGAAGCGTCGACCAATGACGGCCATATTGCCTCATATTATTTCTCACAGAACAAATATAGAGATATACTAGAGCAGAGCTCGTGGCAAAGCCACGAGTAGGTCTTCCGTTGTTGCTGCGAGTTAAAAATATATGTGATGTGGTGTCAAACGATTATAATTACTAAACTTTCAGTTCTGTTTTTGTTATAAAAACGTGTTGTGATTGAAAGCCTGCATATACAACGTGTATTGAAAAAGAAAATAAGAAAATGTTTTAGGAAATAATAGTTGCATGCACGAAGAAACCGCATACTGATTCGTTACCGGTAAAATGACTGTATAATATTAAAATTCGCTATACATAAAAAATATTGAATACAATTAGCAAAACATGATTTCTGTTGGAACAAGCCTTAATCAACTTTAACTTACACGAGCATGTTTTGATAAGCATGTATTTTTATTTTTTTTTACATCGATAACTCTTACTAAGACCATTCGGCTTTGTACAAGCGGCACACATAAACACATAACCTCGGACATCGGGTGAGACCTGCACCTGGCTGAACCTGTCAATCCAACTCTGTGTATTTGTTTTCATTGGATGGTCAAGCGTCTCTTTTTTTGTCAATAGCCAATGGAAAAATGAATGACTTCAAGGTAGTCGGAATCAGTATTTGATGAAGCACACAATTAAATGATAGAAAATTTATTAATTATTTGAACAAAATTAAATGTCAACATAGAAAGAAAACATACTGATCATTTCTATGAATTGCGGTAAGTAAGTTCTTTGGAATCCCGATTATAGATATTTTTACAAGTAATTATTATAATTATTTAAACCACTGTTAACGGAAAACAAGAGGTCTTAGAAGTAATTAATTCACAGGAATTTGCCTACAATGTACACAGTCATGCAATTAATTATTATGGGAATCTTTACGTATGGTACTTAATTCAAATAGATCATGATAATCTATACAATGTACGCCGTTATACATGTACATGTAAGGGTCGCACGTGGCGATTGAATTAACACAGACTGACCGAATAAACAAACGGGTGGGAAAGTGAAACAAAATGTTAAACATAAGGCGAAGCCACCAAAAATGATTTTCGACAGATCTTGATATCGTTTCGCCAAAATAAAAAAATACAGCGCGAGCTCCGGTCAGCGGGGCGGGAGGAGGGGGGGGGGGGGGCAGCAATGAGTTCGCTTCCACAATAAAACGAACATGTAAAAAAACTACAGAAGTGATTAATATGTGACCGATAGCACTAATCTAAAGTTGTTTAAAACTCATGTGAATATTCTTTTAAATAATCATCGAATGCCTCAACTCAGGACATTCTTTTATCGTGCTAGCACCTACCGCAAACATGTAACATGGAACTTTGATTATAATTTGATTTGATTTTTAAACTACCTTGTACGCTATCGTATACATCAATGCTTAATCAACTGTACACGTAAAATAAATTTATCGTTTCAACAGTTGAAAACATAATAAAATATAGTTGTGTCCGTGCAAAATATGAAACATGAACGCGTGATAAGGTACATGTAGAAGATCACGAACCGACCGCGGATCACTTGTCCACTCGCGCCGGATCTCCTCAGCCATGTGCGATGGATGATCATCATTTAAACGTTTAATATTTAGGGTTTGTTGTTGTTGATTTAAAGCATTATTTGTACAGTTTATAAAATATTTTACATAAACAAACCAACCATTAATTTATGTCTGACGATGTTTCCGATTTGGAGTAATATCGTTCATTAATATTCATTTACACTCAAATTTAATTAAAAAAATACAAAATGGACAAACTTTGATAACATAAAATTAAAACAGTTCTTGTATTTACGGCTATATTAACTCAAACACGTTCATATGCATGGAAGTGCGAGTCTTGGTGTGCGAATCTTGTGTATTAAATAACCGCTATGTAGTGCAGCCGTGGCCGAGATCCTCGGCCGTGGGCGAACGATAGATTACGTAAAGGTACAACGCACAGACCCGCACAGCTCAGAACCCAGGAAGCTTTGAAAAGATTGCAGTATAATGACCATACTCTATCAAATAGAAGTTATTTATTTTAAACTTAAAACCCACAATTGATCTATGTCTATTATTGCTTTAGATTGAAAATGACATTCCTTTATTAATTAACTGAACGATTTCTTAATTGACACCCAATCGTTTAATCCATAAAAAAATATGTATAACTAGAGCAAAGCTCGTTGCAAAGCAACGAGTGGGTCTTCCGTTAATGTCCAGAGAAAGGCTAGAGGTACCTGTAAGAAGCAGAGTTCTTAAGCCAAGAACAAGAGTAACTAAAACAATAAAAAAAAATCGAATAATTCTTGGTACGACTTAACAAAATCCGAATGATTTTCAGTATGACTGAACAAAAACCTTTCCGATTTCAAGAATGTCTTAACAGAATAAACCCGAATGTGTTCATGTACGACTTGACACGATTATTTTTGGTACGAATTAATTTCACGCTATTTTTTAAACCAAGAACGCGGAATCAAAATTTCCGGAAAAATCAAATTTTAAATCCCAATTTCTCTGTAGTGCATGGTCCGATTTTATAACGAATTTCAGCGTTAGATTAAGATAAAAAAAAATTCTTTGTTTTTGCTAAATGAAGGATATCAAATTATCGCTTAGAAAAAGGTTATCATAAAAAGACTTACTAGCCCTTTTAGCCCCTAATTGGAGGGGCCAGCCCTTTTTTCTTTATATCAAATAAAAGGTCTCACAAAAACATATTTTGTTCACATGTATTCACGAATTGTTTAACGTTTTCGAGATATCTGAACAGCTGTGTTTTAGGGGCCGACCCTTTAACTCCTTACCGGGGCCACCAACATAAATTGTTTAGTTGCCATATTGTTAAGAACATTATTCTTAACATTTTGTGTTCTACATTGCGTTTAAAGATATTTCTCCTTTTTCAGATATTATTTGTGATCAAAGTTTTGAACTTCTGGGCCCTTGAAACCTCTAATTACGTAATATATGACTTAGTTATGGTACTGTAAAGATAAACAGCTGTACAGTGAACATTTTTGCTTCTATAATTAATAACAAATTTTTGTTCAGTAAAGAGTTATTGTAAGAAGATTTTAGAGCCCTCTTGGCCCCTAATTTTTTTAATTGGCCCCTTTTCCTTGATATCAAATTAAAGGTCTTGCAAATATAAGTATATTTTGTTCACCAAGTGTTCACAAAGTGTTAACCGTTCTCGAGATATCTGTACAAATGTGTTTTAGGGGCCGACCCGACAAATGTGTTTTAGGGGCAAACAAGAAAAAATTTAAGGTGGCATAATGTACAGAACATTATTTTGAGCAATTTTTGTTCTACATTGCATTTCAAAATGTTTCTCCTTTTTCCGATATAAATGATCAAAGTTTTGAACTTTTGGCCCCTTGAAACCCCTAATTACGTAAAATATGACTTAGCTATGGTACGCTGTAGATAAACAGTTGTACAATGAACATTTTTGCTTCTATGATTGATAACAAATTATTGTTCAGTAAAAGGTTATTGTAAGAAGACTTAAGAGCCTTCTTGGCCCCTAATTTGAGGGGCCAGCCCCTTTTTCTTGATATCAAATTAAAGGTCTTGCAAAAATAAACATTTTTTGCATTACAGTGTTAAACAAAATATGTATAGATCAAAAGATATTTCAGAAAATGTTCAAAAATTTCGTGGAAAAATTTGGTGCTTATTTTCAGAATCAGGCGAGCTTCAAAGCCTTGCACAATTTTCCTAAGTGAAGGCAATGGGGTACATCTACATACATTTATCTACAATCTCTGAAAATTTCAAGCTTCTATCTTGATTAGTTTCGGAGGAGATGCGTGGACAAAATGACCCTTAAAAATTTACAAAATCGTCAATTTCTGAAACCGGAAGTGACGTCATAAGTTCAAATTTTAATAACCTTGAGTATTTACGATACCAAACAAGTTCTAAAAATTTCGTGGAAATCGGTTGAATAGTTTTTGAGATATAAGCCACCAAAAAAGTCAGAGGAAGAATAATAATAATGAAAAAGAATCCGAAGAAAAACAATAGGGTCTTCCGTTGGAAACGGAAGACCCTAATTAAAACGAAAACAATTCTTGAGTTTGCGAATAAATAAAGTCATATATGAGAGACGCAACTCTCGTGTATTAGATAACCGCTGATCGCTAGGTAGTCCAGCCGCGACCATGGTGACCGATTTTCTCGGCCGCGGGCGAGGGAGAGTTTACGTAATGGTACACACACACAGCTCTGATTCAAGGTAGATTTTAAATGCATGGAGTTAATAACTAAAATGTAATGCATAGCTTTTTTTTAATTCCATATTTTGTGGTTTACTAGAAAAGAAAAACAATGATTTGTTTTCCAAATCCCGTTTTTTATGGATTGTGCATTATAAGAACTTAACAACAATGACTTAAACTCCTAAAATAAAGCACGTATTCTAAAAAAAAAAATTCTTATGAATTAATGCCGTTTGTATAAACCAGCATACATTTTTTGCGGTAACTTTATGCCAGTTGTACGCGCAAAGACTTTCGATAACTTGTCAAATGAAAACAGGTACATGTTAACATGTAAAGCTTTTTACACTCATACTACACAAATCTCATACAAAATAACATTGTAACGACCTTTATGAGATCCCAACAAACAACTTTTCAAGCGACAGCCATATCAAAATCCTAACCGTTTTTGAGTTATTAAGCAAAAACTTTTAGGGGCCATTGGCCCTTAATTTAAGGGGCCAGCCCTTTTTTATTGGTGTCAAATGAAAGCCCTTAATATTCTGTACAACTTTTATTCTACATGTCTAAACAAAATATTTTTTGTTTAAAAGATATAAAGGAAAACATGTCTAAATTTTTGCACTTTTTTAAATCCTGTTTTTTGACCCCCTACCTTTCCCTAAATAAAAAACGTAATCTAAAAACAAAACCCGATGTGCACCACTACAATGTCTCTGCTATTCAAATTCGTTGGATTCCCATTCCCTGCTATCATAGTCTCAGAGCCTTTGTCTGGAAACAAAAGGCCCTAAAAATTTTTAAAAGGGGAATAACTCTTTAACGGAAAGGGAATTCTAAACTTTATGAATTGCTTAAGATAGTGTTTTGTAAAGTACATTAGCCCTGAAAATTTGAGCAAAAACCGTTCAGAAATGAGCAAGATATGAAGCCTCAAAGTTCGCGTCTAGGAAACAAAAAAAAAAAAAAGAAAAATAAGACTAGAGCAAAGCTCGTTGCAAAGCAACGAGTGGGTCTTCCGTTAATGTCAGAAGTAAAGCTGGAAGTTCCTGTAAGAAGCAGAGCTCTTGAACCAATAACAAGAGTAACTAAAATAAAAAGATGAAAAAATCGAATTATTCCTGGTACGACTTAACAAAATCCGAATGATTTTAAGTACGACTTAATAAAAACCTTTCTGATTTCAAGAACGACTTAACAAAAAAAAATCCGAATGTGTTCAAGTACGACTTAACAAATATTTTTGGTACGAGTTAACTTTACTTTGAACATTACGCTATTTTTTAAACCAAGGACGCGGAAACAAAATTTCCGGAAAAATCAATTTTTAAACCCCGATATCTCTTTAATGCATTGTCCGATTTTAAAACGGATTTCAGTGTTAGATTCAGCTTGATAAGCTTTATAAAACACATATTCATTTTTGATTTGATCAGAAAATTTATTTTTTCAAAAAAATTTGTTTTACTTCCGGTTTCGACCGGAAGTGACGGATTTTAATTTCCAGCCTTATTGCACATGTAAATTGCCAAATTCATAACTACAGAAAATTTCAAGACTCTATCTTAAAGCGTTTTTGATAAATGTCGCGGACAAAATGACTTTTTTAAAAGTTTAAAAATGACGTAACGTCAAAACGGAAGTGACGTTGTTATGGAAACTTTAACATCTTTGAGGCATTATAATTGCACATAATCCCTGAAAGTTTCCTTTAAATAAGTTGAAAACTTTTTGAGTTATGAAGCCGAAAAGGAGTCAGAAAAAAAAGAAAAAGAAAAAAAACTAGAGCAAAGCTCGTTGCAAAGCAACGAGTGGGTTTTCCGCTAATGTCGAAAGCAACGCTAGAAGTACGTCTAAGAAGCAGAGTTCTTAATCTAGTAACAAAGAAACCTAAGTACAAAAAGATAAAAAAAAATCGAATGATTCTTGGTACAACTTAACATGATCCGAATGTTTTTAAGTACGACTTAACCAAAAACCCCTAACCATTTCAAGAACGACTTAACAAAAAAAAAACAATGTGTTTAAGTACGACTTAACAAATTTGACTTCATTTTAGGTACAAGTTTACTTTACCTTGAACTAACATCTTTTTTCTTAACCCAGAATGCAAAATTAAAATTTATGTAAAAAATCAATTTTGTTTAAAACATGATTCTGAGCAACTTTTCCTCTTCACTGCTTTTCAAAAGGTTGACCTTTCGTACTGTGTGCTCGTTGCGTCATTAATTGTCAGAAACTTATCGATGTAAAGTTTACTTTACTGTACTTCTGTGAATATTTTCTATGTAAAATTACTATAAACCAGACAACATTGAAATGGTGAACATTTCAAAGGGCCCCGCTTATGTTATTTCAGAGAATTCTGCTTTGACCTTGACCTATAACTTGAAATTTTTCCAGCTGGCATATAACTTTTAATTCAATTTCATTCCCCCTAACATACATGCATTTTTGTTCAATCTGACCAAGATTAAGCATATTTGGAAAATAATCTACTATCTAAAACTAATTTTTAAAAGATCTGCTATGACCTTCACATTGACAGACTTGGTTCAAGGTCACTGCACGCCATTAACCAATAAACTCTGTAAAGGTAAAATATTAGCCAAATAGGGGCTAAAAGGAGAGTATATCTATGCTCTTAAAATATGGATTTTTGTGTGATCTGATATGACCTTGACTCTTCATCTACAAATATCATTCGAGGTCATTGCATATATTTTGAACAAAGGCATCATGTGGGTGAAGTATGAGGCTGAATGGAGCAAAGGGAGAGAAGATATACTCCGGACAAGGATTTTTAAAAATATAATTCTGGTATGACCTTCAGAGTTTCTTTTCACTGAAAATAGGTTCAAGGTCACTACACACCCTTTCACCCTTTACTCAAAAGCTCTGCTTATGTGAAGTCTGAGCCAAATAGGGGTTAGTAGAAATTATATATGCTCTCAAAAAAGGATTTTTGCATGATCCGATATGATCTTCACCCATTACCTAGAAATTTCATGCAAGGTCACTGCACATCGTTTAACCATAGAGACACTCTGTGAGTATTAGCCAGATTGGACCAAAGGGAAAAAAGATATGCCCCAGACAAGGATTTTATATATATAATTCTGCTATGACCTTAACCTTATACCTAAAAACATGGTTCAATGTCACTGCACATCCTTCAACCAAAGGAACCCTGTGGATGAGGTATGAGCCAGATTGGGCCAAGGGGAGAGAAGCTATGCTCCTGTCAAGCCATCTCGGATGGACAGACGGACAAATTGATCACTAGAAGGCGCCCGCATAAACATGCCTTTTTATCTAATTTAAAATAGTATCCATGCTATCTGCCCATGGTGAATAGTCATCAAAACCATTCATCAGCAGAATTTGATTTCCCTCCTTTTTAAGGTGGTATGGGACATCTGTCGATAGTGGATTTAATGTGGATTAAAGTACTATATAATTGAAAACTTTTCACTGGTTTAGAATTTTCAAATTTTACAATATTTAACCAAAAAATAGCTTTTAAAAATATTTGAAAAGGTAAAAATTGTAAAAACCCCAGCGGGATTCGAACTCATGACTTACAGGTTCCTAGTAAACCCTCTAACCCACTGTGCTAAGGAGTTAGGTGACCATTTTTGAAAAGAAACTACATGTACTTATATAATTACACTTTATTTTATTGTTTATTTCGATAAACAATATGTCACAACATGGAAGTGTCCCATATCACCTTAAACTCGGAACACCTCTGACCTAATAAGATCGCCGCATTAAATACAAAGTTTGATTTAACTCTAATTTGTTTATCATCAAGAAATTCTGCATCGCTGACAAATAAAGTTTTCTTCTGTATAATGAAATACCAATTAACTGACTATTCGGACAATAGCAAGTTTATTGTCCCATTCCACAGCAACTATTTCCCTTGGCTTTGCCTCATTAAATAGTTGCTGTCTTGGGGGACAATAAACTTGCTATTGTCCTCATACCCAGTAAATACTAAATAGGCATATAATATCGCATCCACCTACATTTCATGTTATATAACCTCCCGTTTGTAACCTTCAATTTCACTGTAAAGTCAACATATCTGTCATAGCCGCAAGTTTCACAATTTATTTCTGCTTGTCATGTACTTAAAATTAGGGGCCTTAATATTGCTTACCAATTCCAACAAGAGACATCCCTCTAACTATTGATAATCATTAAAATTCATTTCATGAACCTACGCAACAATGATAAACCTTCAAGTACAGTCACTCTCAATTTTACAAAAATATTGACGGTACTTTATCCGAAACTGTTCCTTGTACCTTTAACTTAGTACACTAACATTTTTATGAAAAGACGGCTTGTCTTAGAATAAGAAAGCTAATGCAATTCTGAGAAAAAGAATACCACATAATGCCAATTCCATTGAGGTTTAATAAAAATATGGCCATTTAAGTGAACCCACCATTTCCAATTTCCTTTAGTAAACACAGATTTACAGGGTTCTCCATAGTAAAACATCTTTACCTGACCTTTTAGAGGTCAACTTTTGTTCAACCACCTTTAAAAAGAAACCTTATTCAATACAACATATGCCTACATGATATAATCATGATAAAAGCTTCACATCACTTAGAAATACCCTTACATGTATACCCCCCACCCCCCAATCTTTTGATTTTCATAAAAAGTCATGGTTTGAAATGTTTTACCTAATTTTATGAAACGTGTGGCAATTTTCTTGAGTCATTTCTCACACATATTTGAAAACAATCATCAATGATTCTAAAATTTGATCTTTATTTGTTTATTGTATGATTTGTACCATTTTAATTAACAAATAGACAGCTGTCCTGCTTGTGATTTCTTGTTTTCATGAAAAAAGTAAGCTAACAATCATATTTAGTGAATATCTAATCTATTCTGATTTCTAGTCTCCTTCTAACCATGCTAAAACAGTAAGTTACAACCTACAAGTTAGACATCTGCCTTAAATTAGAATTAAATTCAAACACACCTGGAGACAGAGTTGATTTCAATGAAAAATGTTCAAATTTGACATGTTTTTCTACTTTTTTATGCATATATACCTTAGAAAGGTAGAAATAGGTTGTTTCTTGTTCATTTCAAAAGTAATTATCATAGCAGATGTTATTTCAAAGTCAAATGTACATTTACATATCCTACATGTAATCTTAATGCAGACAATTAAATAGAGGGGGGGGGGTTCAATTATGTAAACACATCTAAATATCTTTATGAAATAAAAAATAAAGGAAACATAATTGTATACTTTTATTGAAAAACAAATTTTCACAGCAATTATGAATTTCTTTAAACAGCCTTAATTTTGTTTTCATAATTTCTTATCAAACACAAACCACAACATGGCATGTAGCTGCAATAATGTAGCCCTCTCCCGATTTTTTTTTTTTTTTTTTTTTTTTTTGGGAGAGGGCTACAACTCCATAGGATCTCCGTAATGGTGCAAGTGCGGGAGTGATTCACTCCCGCAACGATTTCGTCTCAAATCGTACATAAATGACAATAACATTTGCATTTCTTACCTGAACTCAAACATTGTAAATGTCTATGGCATAAATTAATCCAAAAATATCAAGTATAGTCTATATATCGGTTATTTTTCGTGTATGTCAACAACGAAAGTTGAATTTGTCCGCCATGTTTACTGACCTTGACCGGTTTTATTTTGGGACAGCCAATGAGAATTCAGGAGCGGATCTTGAACTGAATATAGGAATTCCCCTATTTTAAACATAATTAACGCGGTAAATATGAATTTTCCATTATATACCATTTCCTTAAATGATGTTTTAGTGATATAACGAGGTAAGGTCGATTATTTACACTGACATTCACGTTAACAAGCCCATCAAAACTCCAAGCGTACATCCCATAAAATCACGCGAGAACTGTCATGGCTGCTGAAAAAGACGACTGGTAAACATGCTGATGTGTTTTATCTGGTTTCGGTTTATATACGGTTAATTTGTTCAACCTGAATTAAAAAATCATTTTATCTAAAGGAAGTCAAATATAAAATCGATCTTTTTAGACCGAAGTCAGCCGCATTAAAAAATTAATTTTGCACCATTACGGAGATCCTGTGGAATTGTAGCCCTCTCCAGTAAACATCAGATATAAAAAATCGGAGAGGGCTACATTATTGCAGCTACATGGCATGATGCTTTCTTAAAGTTCCATTATTGTTCATGCATTATCGGATTTAATTTGAATTACCGGTAAATAGTCTGTAGAACACAAGGAATATGCATGTGGATAGAGGTGACAGGTTAATCTCAGGAGCTGACCCACAAGAATCAACAGGTACCGGTAAAAGCCATGTGGTAACAAGAGTCTGTTTTGAGCTGAAATAAATAAAAAAAAAAATTAGCTGTGTTTACATACATGTACTAGTAATAGCTGTGTTTACATTAACATATGCATAGTATTTCTGTAAAAAATACACTGACCATGCAGTGTAATAAGTATGACATATCCCAATACATGACATAACATTTAGGCAGTACAAGATCAAAAATTTGCATATCAAGTCATAATATAATATTAAAAAATTTTATTAGGTATAAACACTTATCAAATTAAGAAAGAGAGAGAGTTTGAGAGAGAGAGAGTTTATTACCATACTTGTAGTGCAACAGTCAATATTTCAATTTGTAAATTACAAACGAATATTACCCACCGAACAGCGTCAAAGTACATGTACTGGTATTAGCTTCTGGTATACCATTTTTTATCAATTCTACTGTGTTTTTTTTTTTTGCAAATAAATTTAGCGAGGGTTTTTGTTTATTTTCTTATAAATTACATGTTTTAAAAACAATACTACGTGTAATAAGCATAAAACATGTATGAGTAAACTTAATGAAGAATTTTTAATAGATTATTTTTCACAGAATGTGGTACATTACATGTATGTCAATCTTTATAAAACTAGCGTATATTTCGTGCACCATAAATTGCAAGTTTTTTGTAAATATCATTTACTTGCATGATAGGTATATATGGTCTAACCAAAATTTTCTTCATAAAGCTACAGCTGTATGTACCACATATATGTTTTGTCACAAGTATACATTTTAAAAAAAAATACCCAAATTCCAACAGTTTAAATAAACTCAACTCATTCTCTGATAACTTCATTGTGTTTTGTGCGTGCATATCTTATTTGTCTGCTGCAAAAGCATCCAATCAGCGGTAAGCTGAATCCACAAAAAGAAAGTTTGTGTTTTAGGAGCGGGTAAATTGTTTATGCGACACTGTCAAGAAAACCACACCAAATAATAACAAGAAACATAAATATTCACTTAAATGTATTCTGTTGTAAAGTAAAGGTTTTTAACACTTATTGCATCTTGCAAAACATGTGATGACCTTAATCATCTGTCATATATCTGATATACATGTATATGTAAAAGATGGGAGAAATAACGACGGAACAAAGTGGGATTCAAACCTGGCCCTCTGAATCTCTAGTCAAGTGCTCTACCAACTGAGCTACATGTATCTGGCACCGGTATTCAAACCAGTCTGACCGTCACATTCCTCCCCCTTAAATGATCTTCACCCTCGAAGATCATCCCTGGCAGGATCAAGTTAACCTGTTAGTTCCAGGGGTTGGTCACAACACCAATATTGTAACAGGATGGGAGAAATAATGAAGGACCAAAACGGGATTTGAACCTGGGCCCCCTGAATCTCTAGTCAGGTGCTCTACTAACTGAGCTATCTGGCACTGGTATTCAAACCGATCTGATCGTCACATATATAAAGAATTATTTTAAACAATGTTGTTCAATAAAAAATAACACGCGCAACCTTCAGTTTTTGTCTGTAATTAATCAATATTGGCGTGCGATCAGTTCTCGCCGAGTACCATTTCTCACCAGTGCATTGTTACGTCATTTTATCAACACATAAAATTATATACGAAAATATGATGTAACAGTGCACCAGCGAGAAATGGTCCTCGGCGAGAACTGCTCGCACGCCAGTACTGCCAGTAGTCAGATTAAAAAAAAGAATAAAAAATTACATTTAAAACATTAACAAGGACAATTTAAGTACACATCATAACTGCTAAACAAGAAAAATTATGTGAACTGGTAGAATGGTAGGCATAGTTCTAACTTGTAACCTACATGTACAAGTACATGTACCGGGTACCCGTTGGTCTGCTAAACCTCTTTAATGATACAATGATCGGCATCATAAAGATATTAAAGTCATGTTTTAACTCTGAAGTCTGAAGTATACAATTTTATTTACTTGAAGTTATGTCTACAGGGTATTCATGACTACATTTGGAGTCTTCTGCACAAGAATATATGATATGTTTCTAATTAGACCCTGCTTTGAATTTTGAGTTGAAAATTCACAATCTGTTATTTTTTTAAATAGATAAATTAAGTTACCCTTTCCAGTCCCCCATGAACCTCGAGCGAGTCTAAACATCCATGAAACATGTAAAAATTACACGTTAGTAAACAAACACCCACACCATAACAAAAACATCTAACAGTGTGCACGTACTTACATGTACATCTATACTATATACTAAATTTTAACCAGTTAACAAGAAACTTTAAAAGGAGTAAAAGCCTCACCTTCTTCAGTAACATCCACATAAATCACACACTTTAATGTCCATCTTTTCTCCTTTATTACTCGTAGCTTATCAACGGCTGATCGTCAACAGAAGTGTGGCTGTCAGAATTTCCTCGTAAACGATTCACACGAGAAAAATATCCTCCTTAAACAAATATGTAGTATTGTTCCCTGTGCATGTTCATATGTTTCACAGTAAATTGAAAATGCATGTGTACACCGAAAGAATACACAACTTCTCTTCTGCATTACGGCTCTCTCTTTTCTACAATGCCGTTCGTTACTGTTAACATTCGGCGCGCGCGCGGGGGTTACAAACAGGGGCGCACCGACAAATAGTTGCACATAGAACGTTTAAATAATGTGTGTTCATTGAATTCATAAATGATATAGATGAAAAAAATGAAATTGAATCACAACAATTTATCTAAGACGCAACACAACGTAATGCAGTAAATGCCTGGGCCTTAATGTGGCATTTGTTCGCTTGTGTGTCTATGTAGACATATTAACTCGTTCATGTACGATTCTCACATATTTGTTTTATGAAATTTGAAAAAAAATATAGCACAGAACTTGTTTAATTTGATACCAAATGACATTATTTAATATATTAACAATAACTGAATTAATTTTTTTTCATAAAATGATAACGATTTTTGCTATCAGAAAAATACGTGTATGAGCTGCTGACCCCTAATTATAGGGGCCAGTCCTTTTTTCTTAATTTTAAATGAAAGCTCTCGTTATTCTAAACAACTTTTGTTCTATATGTATTAACAAAATATTTTTAGTTTAAAGGTTATAATACAAAAAGCAACAAAATTTCAGCCCCTAAAAAATCTTAAACTTTGGCGACAAATAGCTCAAAAACTAACAAAGAAATTACCAAAATTTTCATGCCAGCAAAACTATAAAATGTTACCGACAATTTCGCCAAATTTCATGCATCTATCATCTGTAGTTCCCGAGATCAACTCTGGACAAAAGACCCCCCAATTTTCAATTAAAGGGCAATAACTCATAACCGGAAGTGATTTTTAAAAATTTGAAAAAAACGTCTAGAGATATTAATATCATCTACATACCCTGAAAGTTTCATAGCAATCAGACAAAAAATATTCGAGAAATCTCGTGCACAAAATTTGCGGGAAAAAAAAAAAAATAATAATAAGAAACAGTAGAATAACAGAAGGGTTTTCCGTTGAAAAACGGAAAACCCTAATAATAATAAAAAGAAACCGAAGAATAACAAGAGGGTCTTCCGTTGAAAACGGAAGACCCTAAAAAATCTTAACCCGCACAATAATAGAAAGGTCTTCCGTTGGAAACGGAAGACCTTAATAAGGCAATCACGTGCTATGTTTAAACCAATGAAAATGTGACATTTCAGTCCAAGGGAAAACAAAATATTATATAATATTACAGTATCATATTATAAAATTTCATGTGATATAATTCTTTATTACAGAAACTAATATCATATTATACAATATAGTATGATACAATATTATAGAATATACAATATTGTATCATAGGATACAATATTATATTTTGCAATATCTTATGTAATAGTTTCATGTGATAAAATAATAAATTAATAATACAATACAGTATTATACAATATTGTATCATAATATACAATACTATACATAATGATATCATGATACAATATCATAACATAAATTATCAAAAAAATTGATACAATATCATATCGTATCATATAACTTTTTATAATATTACATATGATATTATATTGTATCATATTAAACAATATTGTTTCATACCATACAATACTATATCATAGGAATCATGTTATATCATTTATCAACAAACACATCTATCTATTGAGCAGGTTTGAGTGAGGTAGGAGATTTCTTTAGCATCCTTGATAATGGAGATCAGGCTCTGCATCTGAAGCAACCTCTGCGTTTCATTTAAAATATAGTTAAATCAACTATGCAAGCTCTAATCTATAAAAATGTGACCTGTTCCAAAAAAACTAAACCTCATCCAGCATCCGAAACCTATGGCTCAGATTCAGCATTCAAGCCTGTCAGGTGCATCAGTATACTTAAGACGCATCTCCATGCAAGTTTGGTGAAGTTCAGACCAGTAATAACTAAGATATAATCATCAGAGGGCACTAGCAATTAAAACCTTAACCTGCTCCAGCATCCGCAACCTATGGCTCAGATTCAACATCCATGCCTGTCAGGTGCATCTGTATCATAAGACACACCATCCATTCAAGTTTGGTGAAGTTAGGACCTGTAATAACTAAGATATAATTTTTAGCATCCTTGATAATGGAGATCAAGCTCTGCATCTTAAGCTTCCTCTGTGATTCATTCACATTACAGTTTAATCAACTATGCAAGTTTAAAATAGTACTATTATCTATTTAACATGTGACATGTTCCAAAAAACTTAACCATATCCAGCATCTGAAACCTATGGCTCAGACTCAGCATTCAAGCCTGTCAGGTGCATCAGTATCATAAGACGCACCATCCATGGAAGTCTTGTGAAGTTAGGACAAGTAGTAACTAAGATATAATCATCAGAGGGCACCTGCAACAAAAACTTTAACCAGCTCTAAAAACCTTAACCTCCTTCAGCATCTGTAACCTATAGCTCAGATTCATCATCCAAGCCTGCCTGGTGCATCAGTATCATAAGACACACCATCAATGTAAGTTTGGTGAAGTACGGACCAGCAGTAACTTAGATATTGCTATCAAAGGGCACCTGCAACAAAAACTTTAACCTGCTCCAAAAACCTTAACCTCCTCCAGCATCCGAAACCTATTGCTCAGATTCAGCACTCAAGCCTGTCTGGTGCATCAGTTTCATGAGACACACCATCCATGCAAGTTTGGTGAAGTACGGACCTGCAGTAACTTAGATATTGCTATCAAAGGGCACCTGCAACAAAAACTTTAACCTGGTCCAACAACCTTAACCTCCTCCAGCATCTGAAATTTAGGACTCAGATTCAGCATCCAAGTCTTTCAAGTCCATAAGTAGGTCCAGATGCATCATCCATGCAAGTTTGGTAAAGATAGGACAAGTAATAGCTTAGATACAGGACCTGCAACAAAAACTTTAACCAGGTCCAGACGGCGACGCCGACGCCGAGGGTATAGCATAAGCTCCCCCTGACTTCGTCTCGGTGAGCTAAAAATATAGCAGATGTCAAACTTAAACTATTTCAAACGTGCTTTACTGACTATTTTAATGACTAGAATTCGGTTTTCATTTCCTTAAAGTACCTGAAATTTACTTCCAGAAAACAGAGTTTTGAATGATATTTCATTTTCCTCCAGAGCCTGTGCAATGATGTTTAAGATGTCCGTCCACTGAAAAAAATATTAAATAATCTTATATTCTAAACATTAAGGTCATATTTCTGACCATATGCAAGTATATATTCAAACTGTGGAGCATGAATTCAGAATATTGTTCATAAATAACTCTAAATTTTTATACATCATTATCAACTTACTGAGCAAAAGAGAAGAACTTTAGCACCAGGGTCATCTCTTTTGATCTTCTTCACACACTTGATTAATCCAACAATCTTTGTAGAGTGACTTCCCTTGAAGAACAAATATCAACTCCAAAAAATGAAAATCATGTGGAAAAATCAAAATTCTCCTACCCCAATAAAATACATTTCAAACTATCATCATTTCTTTAATCGATATTTTGAACAAGAGGCCAATTGGCCTTAACGGTCACCTGAGTAGCATATATCCCATACACAAACTTGTCATGGAGTCTCATATATGCATCTAATTAATTAGGTTTCATACTGGAGTAGAAAAATTATAATAATTTGTAATGACGACCACGTTTCAAAAAGAACTGTGAAACCTATTATTTTGGTGAACAAGAGGCCCATGGGCCACATCGCTCACCTGAGGAACAATAGGTATGATAAAATCAGCTTAATGGAGTCATAATACAAACTATCTGGACAATGTACAATAATACATGTAGATCCTGTATAAATAAAATCCATTTTCCCCTGGACATTCTTATGTTTATAATCATTAGTCCCTTTTCTAACAGGATGATTTTATAGTCATATCATATGTTGAGTATTGCAGTTCTCAAAAAGATCCTTAACAATAGTTTATATATGGGATATAAACGTACATCAAACTCTGAACCTTCTCGTGAGGCCTAAGAATTGTCCTGGGGCCAAAGTCTTAACAATTGTAAAGAATCATCTAGCTGATTAGTTTCTGAGAAGATTTTTAAAGATCTACCCTATATATTCCTTTGTTAAACTTTGACCCCCCCCCCATTGTGGCCCCACCCTACCCCTGGGGATCATGATTTTCACAACCTTGAATCTACACTACCTGAGGATGCTTCCACACAAGTTTCAGCTTTCCTGGCTGAGAAAAAAAGATTTTTAAAGATTTACTTTATATAATCATATGTTAAACTTCGACCCCCCATTGTAGCCCCAACCTACCCCCAGGGGTTATTATTTTCACAACCTTGAATTTACACTACCTGAGGATGCATCCACACAAGTGTCAGCTTTCCTGGCTGAATAGTTTCTGAGAAAAAGATTTTTAAAGATTTACTCTATATATTCCTATGTAAAACTTCGATCCCCCATTGTGGCCCCACCCTACCCCCGGGGGTCATGACTTTCACAACTATGAATCTACACTACCTGAGGATGCTTTCACACAAGTTTCAGCTTTCCTGGCTGATTAGGTTCTGAGAAAAAGATTTTTAAAGATTTACTCTATATATTCCTATGTAAAACTTCGACCCACCATTGTGGCCCCACTCTACCCCGGGGGTCATGATTCTCACAACTTTCAATCTACACTACCTGAGGATGCTTCCACACAAGTGTCAGCTTTCCTGGCCGATTAGTTTCTGAGAAGAAGATTTACTTTATATATTCATATGTTAAACTTCGACCCCCCATCGTGGCCCTACCCCCGGGGGTCATGATTTTTTCAACTTTGAATTTACATTACCTGAGCATACTTCCACACAAGTGTCAGCTTTTTCTGACGGATTAGTTTCTGAGAAGAAGATTTTTAAAGATTTACTGTATATATTCCTATGTAAAACTTCGATCTCCCATTGTGGCCCCACCCTACCCCCGGGGGTCATGATTTTCACAACTATGAATGTACATTACCTGATGATGCTTTCACACAAGTTTCAGCTTTCATGTCTGATTAGTTTCTGAGAAGAATATTTTTAAAGATTTACTCTATATATTTATTTGTTAAACTTCGACCCCCCCCCCCCCCCCCCCCCCATTGTGGCCCCACCCTCAGGTGAGCTTTAAAGGTTAAGTTTACAATACAATAATTGTTAAAGTTGGTTTCTGGAAGAACAGACTTTGAAAATTTTCTTAATAAATATTGACAATTTTTTTACTTTTTTAATCTTTAGTTTTTAAGATCTGTGTACAAACATAGAATTGTGAGCAAATCTCAGTATCTTGCTTATAAATCGAAGCGTAACACTCAAATATGGTTAGTAAATAGAAATTGTAAACAATTAAACACAAGCTCTTGACTCCGGAAAAGAAATCAGAGTTGTATTTTGTGATATTAGCAAAGCTTTTGACAGAGTGTGGCACAGGGGCCTACTGTACAAACTTGCAAACGCGGGGATATCTGGTTCATTATTAAAGTGGTTTGAAAGTTATTTGAACAACAGAAAACAACGAGTAGTTCTCAATTCAGAAAAGTCAGACTGGGGTTATATAAACTCCGGTGTGCCACAAGGATCTATATTAGGGCCTTTACTCTTTCTAGTTTATATCAACGATATTGTTTCCGATATCAAATCATCTATTAGACTGTTTGCCGATGACACAACGCTATACGTTATTGTTGATGACCCCAAGTCAGCTGGACATGTTCTTAACAGTGACTTAGAAAAAATCAACATATGGGCTAAACAATGGCTTGTTACCTTCAACCCAACCAAAACCGAGTCTCTCCTCATAACTAACAAAAAACACAGGAATCAACATCCGAATTTATACTTTAATGGAAGTCTAATACAAGAAGTGTCTACGCATAAACATCTTGGATTAAACTTCTCAAACAACGGACAGTGGGCAATGCACATAGATGATATAGTTAGAAAAGCCTCCTCGCGTCTACAAATCTTAAGAAAACACAAGTATGAGCTTAATCGTAAATCATTAGAAACTCTTTATTTTTCGTACATTCGACCAATTCTTGAGTATGCCGACGTCATCTGGGATAATACTACAGCTGAACTAGCACAAAAGGTAGAACACATTAATATTGAAGCAGCCAGAATCATCACAGGAGCAACTAAGTTAAGCAGCATCCAAGATCTCTATACAGAAACGGGATGGGAAACCCTTCAAAGTAGGCGTCGCAACCATAAGATTTTGCAGTATCACAAAATAGTTCACGGTTTCGCACCACCTTACCTCACCAGCCTAATCCCCCCGAGAGGTAGCGATACTCACAATTATCCTACAAGAAATGCAGAACGTATCACTCAGGTCAAATGCAACACAATGTACTACCAAAACTCATTTCTTTCATCAACAACCAAACTCTGGAATAATCTCTCTTCTGCCACGAAACAAAATCCTTCCCTATCAAACTTAAAGCGCATACTGCATACCAAAAACCTAATTCCCAACTACTATTACTTCGGTCACCGTAGAGAACAGATTCTTCATACCAGGCTTAGACTAAAATGTAGCACTTTAAAACATCACCTTTTCAGTCGCAATATAGTTAATAACCCACTCTGCACATGCGGTAAACCCGAAACTAACGAACACTATCTTCTTGAATGCCCCCTATATACCAATGCAAGAATGTTGCACCTGGATACTATACCTTTCCAAACTGACGTCTACATATTACTATATGGGGATACAAATCTTTCTTCAGCAAATAATGAAACAATTTTCAAAGCAGTTCACAAATTTATTTCAGCATCAAAACGTTTTCAAACATAAACATTTCTCACACATCCTACATCTTTTCTATTATCTTACTCATCCTGCATCTTATTTTTTTCCCATAACATATTTTTTTCATACACATTGTTTGTTTAGACGTAAATTTTTCGTAAACGTGATTACAAAGACATTCCAACCTGGGCACTTCAGTGATTTATAATTTGTAAATTATATTTAAGGAAACGGATTAATATAAGTGTTTACTTGTTTCCGAATCCTTGCCTAATTATGCATCATTGTATATATGTTGTACGTTGTATTCATAATAAACTATGGTTTACACTAAATATGGTTAGTAAATAGAAATTGTAAACAATTAAACACAAGAAACATGCACTATAACAAATGAAGAACACAATTTATTTTTTCGAAATGAATCATATATATATATATACCTACATATTTCCGTCAGCGATATCAAACTCTATTTAAACTGAATAAACTCGAGAAAATGCCGAGCGACTCAACAAAACATATTGCATTGTAATCTACCATTACGCAAAAGATAATGCCGAATTACCGATAGAATGAATTGTATTTCAGTACTTTTTTGATATATCAGATTTTGCTTAATTTGCGCAGGTAAACAGTTAACTGTTTGATTTACCGAAGTATCTGTTTGATTTGATACGTAAAAATCACGAAATACAGACGATAGTCTCCAAGTTACAAAGCATAAATAATGAAAACGAAACGAAAATCAGAACAAGCTAACACCAACGTCATGTGTGAAAACTGTCAACGCATTGAAATATTTAGCCTCAATTTACTTCACAAAATCGGCACCAATATATTTTGCATGTTTCAAAAATTTCCCTTCATACGCGAACTGTTGCATAACAAGCAAATTCATCATAGTCAGGTCGACCCTTTTTCGTATAATGTCATAGCTGCTTTAAACAAAGAGCCTCGTTTTAGAAGTATGGAATACGAGTCTTGGTAAAATGGGTATGCAAACCCGGGCCGTGGCAAAATAAAAGCCGGGGCAGATCGGCAATCGTCAATTCCAAATACGCATTATTTTGCGGCATATTTACAGCGAATACAAATATTACTGTTCCATCAAATATCCTGAAATTTTAATGAGATTGGCAGATTAATAACTGCCAATCTTTTGTTTTGCCCAGGCCAAGTCTTGCCTACCCATTTTACCGGATGCCGAACGCGAAGCTGAAACACGCCTTTCCTTTATAATTAATTTCGTAATAACTCAGATTTGAAACAGAATTAGACCTTAATTTTTGCAATTTATATTTTCCTCCCCATAAGGATAATTTATGCTAAACTACGTTGAATTGAAATCAGTAGTTCTTGAGAAGAAGATTTTTAAAAATGCACCCCCCTTTTTCTACAGTTTCAAGGTTTTCTCCGCTTTGAATACAGATCGGACTTTTATTTCTGCAATTTATATTCGCCATCCCTTAAGGATGCTTTGTGCCAAATTTGGTTGAAATTGGATAAGCGGTTTTAGAGAAGAAGTTCAAAATGTAAAAAGTTTACAGACGGACGGACGGACGGACGGACGGACGGACGGACAGACAGACGGACAGACGGACGACGGACAAAATGTGATCAGAATAGCTCACTTGAGCTTTCAGCTCAGGTGAGCTAAAAACTAAAAGATCTGGTCTACAAAATCATGAATTCAGTTTTCCTTTCAGGTGTGTGGGAGTAAAGAAAAAAATTTTTTAACGTTATATGCATTAACATCTATACATCCATTTTGGCCCTGCCCTAGAGTCAAAACCCATCCTTGAGGGGACATGAAAATTAAAATTTCAGTAGAGGACTTCCTGGTAAACATAATTATTAGTCAGTTTTTTTATACAGATGTGTGAGAATAGAGAAGAAAATGTTCAAACATTATATGCATTAACACTATATTGCCATATTGCGCCCCCCCCCCCTTTCATGTTTTGAACCCCTGACTCAGGGGCCATGAATTTAACAATTTAGGTCAAGGAGATTGTGGATATCATAACCATGTATTCATTTTTTTGCCCACATGTGTGGGAGTAGAGAAGATTTTTTTAAGATTTAAAACATTTTTACTATATGGCCATATTGGCCCAACCCTAGAGCCTGAACACCTAACAAAGGGGTCATGAATTTCACAATTTTAGTAGAGGCCCTCATGGACATCATAACCATGTATTCAGTTTTTTGCTCACATGTGTGGGAGTAGAGAAGAAGATTTTTTAAGATTTAAATTTTTTTTACTATATGGCCATATTGGCCCCACCCTAGAGCCTGAACCCCTGACCCAGGGGTCATGAATTTCACAATTTTGGTAGAAGGCCTCATGGACATCATAACCATGCATTTAATTTTTAACAAATATATATGGGAGTAGAGAAGAAGATTTTCTAAGATTTAATACATTTTTACTATTTGGCCATATTGGCCTCACCCTAGAGCCTGAACCCCTGACTCAGGGGTCATGAATTTCACAATTTTGGTAGAGGGCTTCATGGACATCATAATCATGCATTTAGTTTTTAACAAATATATATGGGGGTAGAGAAGAAGATTTTCTAAGATTTAATACATTTTTACTATATCGCCATATTGGCCCAACCCTAGGGCCTGAACCCCTGACCAAAGGGTCATGAACTTCACAATTTAGGTTGAGGGCTTCATGGACATCATTACCATGCATTTAGTTGTTGACAAATATATATGATAATAGAGAAGAAGATTTTCTAAGATTTAATACATTTTTACTATATCGCCATATTGGCCCAACCCTAGAGCCTGAACCCCTGACCCAGGGGTCATGAATTTCACAATTTAGGTTGAGGGCTTCATGGACATCATAATCATGCATTTAGTTTTTGACAAATGTATATGGTAGTAGAGAAGAAGATTTTCTAAGATTAAATACATTTTTACCATATGGCCACATTGGCCCCACCCTAGAGCCAGAACCCCTGACCCAGGGGCCATAAATTTCACAATTTTGGTAGAGGGCTTCATGTACAACATAACCATGCATTTAGTTTTTTCCTCACATGCGTGGGAGTAGAGAAGAAGATTTTTGAAAATTTGGCTTTTTTTGCATATTTGGCCCCGCCCGTGGCACCTCAGGGGTGGTAGAGCCATGAATTTCACAATTTAGATTCTTCTTACCATAGAGATGCTTTACACCAAAAATGGTAATGATTGGCCTGGTAGTTTTCAAGAAGAAGTTAAAAATGTAAAATTGTTAACGCACGACGCACGACGCACAGACGCACAACGCACGACGACGGACGAAGACCAATTGCAATAGGTCACCTGAGTGACTCAGGTGACCTAAAAATTTAATTCAACAAAAGTTGCGGGGTAGATTTCTCACCTGTACTTTCATTTCTCCCTCTCTCTCTTCGTCCGTCTTGACAGTGCTGACGTAAGATATATCACTGTGGTATGTTTTATCTCGGCAGACGGCACACTTCACCAGACGATTACGTCCCCCAAAACTGTACTGCTCACACAGAATGCGTATACAGTCCAGGCAGTAACAATGGCCACAGTAGAGAACGCACCACTAACGGAAATGGAACATTCTTACTTGTCAACTCAAACAGGCAGAATATGTTGTTGTTTACAACAAAAGTGCTGGATATTTATCAATATTTACATTTGCAAATATGGCTCCTTCTATGAACCCATACAATTATAGCAAAAACTTTAAACTTTGTGTGAACTTATTAATGACATCACAATGATTACCCCCACACCCACTTATCGTTTGACAGTTGCATAATTGTAAATATAAAAACATGGTTAATATGTATATAATTCTGTACACTTAGCCTTTCTCAAACGTAAATTTAAGTAATAAACAGCGATATAAAAAAGTTCACCTGGATATAAACTTGGTTGTTACGCAATCAAATCTTCTGATAAGCATTCTGGGCTTTATAGGATTTGATCATGTGACCAACAAAGTACATATCTCGGTGAACTTTTTAACAAAATAATTTCATGTGTAGCCTTACCTCTTTCCCGAGCTCCTTCTGACAAATCGGACAGAGTTCAGGATTTTCTCCACTCTCTGTGCTTAGTTGTGCCTGCAGAAAAAAACAAACAGTGAAAAGAAATGTCTACAACATAAATTCTTATCACAGTTCCATATCTAGTTCAGTTGTTAGGTTGGACCTCCTTACAAAGGTTAGTTCACAATGTAAATTGTGTGATGTAAAGTTATCAATCTACATGGATTTGATCTAACGCATCAATTTCATACAATAAATAGCCATCTAATACGACAAATCATGCAATAAGGCAAGAAAAAAAAAAAAGAGATGTTTGCCTTTTGCCCCCCTCCCTTGGAGACCTCTGCGAAGATAAATAATGAATGGGAAACTGCAAAATATTGAAAGTCCAAGGGGAACAACTCCGTCAAAAATTGCTTGATCATACCCAAAACTGAACTTGACCTAAATATTATTATGATAAATCTGTATGGCAAATTTCATTTCAGTACGTGCAACCTCTGGGAAGAAAATGAATGGAAACTGTTGGTGGACCGACAGACAGACAGACGGACAGCAGCAAAGCAATATGCCCTCCCTTCTTTGAAGAGGGGCATAATTACTATAACTGAATCATCCTATAGTACATGTATATAACAACAAGAAAGTTAGTCCAATTAAATATTCTAAGATAGGTAACTGTAAATTCAGACATTTACATAGACTCTTAGTCAAACAGTTATTATAATATAGTAATTATATAGTCTCACCTTGGCCAGGTTTTGCAGGTACAACAACTGTCCCAGTTTTTTCCTGAGTTCATTTTGGTTTATTGTCCTGTCTGATAATAACTTCAGCTTGTGTTGGTCAAGCTGCCACAAAGAAACACGTTCAATTTCGTGATAGAAGGCAACAAAAAAACATGACTGTATAAACTGATAAAACAGCAATAATTAGAACCTTCATTTTTCGACTATGGTAAATAACATTGATTGGAATCTGTATAATAAACTTTATCACAACTTTTTTTAACAAACAAAATACCAGGAATTCTATAATATGCTTTTGATTGACACCTTGCTTTTATATGTTCAATGAAAAATACTCTAACAAAATTCTTTTAATTCAAGCATTGTCTTTAATAACTGGAAACGATAATTCTGTTGAATTCAGAATTCAATTATGGATTTCTCTGAATAAAATAGCTAAAACATGTCCAATAAATGAATTTGAATAAATGAAATTGAAATTTGAAATTGATATTGTACCTCGCTCGGTTCCAGAATGTTGAGCTGAGTGTTGTCAGGTTTTGGTTCGTCGGGTAACCTCAGCCTCAGTCGGGTGGTGGCCATACTCAGCTCGTCGAACGATGAGACGTGGGCCTTACACTCGATCCATAACACTCTCAGTAACTAAAGGAAAAACCCATTCAATAATCATTATAGAAAGGAAAAAAGTGTGATTGCAAATTTCATTGTGGAATATTATTAAATTACTGACAAAAAATATATATATATATTTGTATCCCATTGCTCAACATTGAACAAATAGTTCACTTATCAAAATGTGTTTCTCTATCCTCTCACCTTGAACTCTTTCTTCATTTTGTCAATTATCTCTATATGTGTTTGTCCATACTGAACAAGTTCCCTGTCCACTACAAATAATCAAAGGATCATACAATAATTACTGATCATTCTTATATCATTATTTAAGGTGGCTCACTTCACCCCTTGAAATAGTTTCTCAAATCATCAGAAAAATACTTGATTGTGAAAGATAGTCAAATTGGTGAAAGAATTTGCATTTATGGATAAAAATCATGCTTTTTAAAAATTTAATTCAATAGATATGAACGAAAGCCCCAGGCAGATTTGAACTCATGATCTGCGGTTCACAAGCCATTACTTTAACAACTGAGCTATGATGATATATGACCAAATCGATTGATGAAAAATAGCCTTAGACCCCCTCTCCCTTGCAAACAAAACCTCTCGAAAATAAATTCCTACAACCACTTTTATCCAACTTGTACCATCCATCACAAATCATAAGAGATCCTATTTTACAGAATCAATGGTGTCTTACTGGCATGACTTCTGGCAAAGCTGAGGATAGATTTCAGGGCTTTCTCCATCTCACTGTCTGCCCAGGTTCCCTGGCGACGAGATCCAGACATACCCTCAGTGGTATCCTCGGCAACCGCAAAAGTCCTAGAAGCATAGGAAACAGTTTCCAGTACAATGAATATCTTGGACATTTTCCCCAGGAACAGAGCCAGTTTATCTTTATCCCCATAATTATACAACTCTTACAAACATGCTAAATATAACAAACTGTGGAATCATTAGATTCCGTGGTGGCTCAATTTTCATGGAATTCATTAGTACATATACCTCTCATCCACAAATTAACATTCTCCACAAGTTAATAAATAAAGGTTATAAAGTAATATTCTCTTTAGTATGTATAGGAGAATACACAAAATTACATTCCCAAAACCTGTAAAATTTAAGCAATCCATGAAAATTGGCCCCCACAAATTTTAGTGATGCCACAGTAAAATAAAAGCATACCTCTCTGTGAATGAAAATAGTTTAGCCTCATAATCTTCAAACAAGATATGGATTTTACAAAACGGACAGCTATGAATAAAAAAAAAATTAGTTATTAATAATAGTTGATATTACATGTACATATTAAAATTGATGAAATAACATAATTCAAGAAAGAATTTCAATGAATTCCATTATGCATTAATCATAGTTGAAACTGTATTGCTGAACTCTTACTTTTTACCTATCAACAGTATTTCCTCTCTTCCTTCCTTTGAATACCTTACCCTGCCAGGTTCTCTCTCTCTCTCTCCTCTCTCTCTCTCTCTCTCTATTACAGTTTTTACCTGTTCTTGATGGACTATGGAGAGAGTGCTCTCTCTATCTCTTTTCTCTCACTCTCTCTACTCTCCTTCTCTCTTCACTCCCTTACTATAACAATATTTACCAATTCTTGACCATCTCTATGTATTACTCTCTCTCTCTCTCTCTCTCTCTCTCTCTCTCTCTCTCCTCTCTCTCTCTCTCTCTCTCTTTCTCTCTCTCTCTCTCTGACTTTTACCTGTTTTTGACCCTCTCTATTGGCCTCAGACAGCACTCCACTGTCTCATTGATCAGGTCCTGTGATGGTTCTCCTGTAACCTTGTTCAGGGCCTGTTTCAGTTTCTCATAGGCAGATTCCAAGGCCATCATTCTCTGATTTAAAACTAACTCCAGTCCATGTACATTATGGAATCTGTAGGAAGAGAGATAAATCCTTGTCTGTTGTTCAGTTTACTATTGTATGCATTTCATGGATTAGATTCTGATTAATTACAAATGCATGCTATTTAAAATTTTCATTTTATTAAGACCTAATGTATTACATCTTTAATGAAAGAAGGATGAACTTCATCAACAAGGTTACTGGTAATACTACACTTTTATACACTGTGTATATTTAATAAGAAGCAGACCTCGTCTAAAGCCCTCAGAATGGAAATACATTTATCTAGTATTCTGAAACCATGACTACATGGACTAGTTTACTTACGCCCCTGCCATGGAGATGGAGAGTACACTGGTCTGTTGGTTGCTAAGGTCATTCTTACGTTGACAATCAGTTTATCATCGATTCCTCTCTGATCTGCTGTCTCTATCACCTCCAACCACCATTCTTGACCGTCACTGAACTAAAAAAAAACAATAAGCTGATAAACACTAGTAGTTTTATTACTCTCCGATACTTCAAAAATCTTATAAAACAACTTCATAATGTACAGAGCAAAGAAAATACCTTTCAATCATTTTGATAAATAGGAGCTGATATTTGTTGACAGTTACAGCATTCTTTGAAAAAGCTTTCCGTAAGTAAATCACCATTACAGATAGACAGTGTTTCAATTTTCATTGGGATGTATGATCAAGGGTGAGGGGTGCCCACAAAATCTAATTTCCAACAAATCGGATATCACAGTAATTGAAATGTGATGTAATAAAAAACCTAAAAATTGAAGAGGCCTTATTGTTTTTTTGTATTACATTGATTGTATGCTCTGATTGACCCTAACCTCTCTCTGTAAGTCCTGCAGACCCTGGGTGACGGGGGACAACTGGTCCCTCACGGAGTGGACAACGCTACGTGACTTGGTCAGGTACTTGACCTTCAGTTCCTCCATCTAAAAATATGGCCAAACATTAGTGAATTTTATTTTCCTTTCATAGGTTACATTCCAGTGTTTACCATTTTATATTTGATTATTTGAAACTCACAGACAGGAATTATGTTTGTTTTAAAATAAAGGCATAGTTGTCTACTTAGACTATTTTTACCTGCTCCTTTAGCTGCCCATCCCTGAGGGTGGGCTGTACCCCCTCAGGTTTAGACTGAAGTATCTCATCCAGGTTGTACATGGCGTGTAGCTGCTGGAGGTCGTCGGTACGGAGACGATCCTTGTGTTCCTCCACCGACCTCATGACCTCTCGATACATCTCCACAGCATCAACAAACTTAACAAATAGGAAGACACATTCATTAAAGGTTAAATTAACAAAAAGGAAGACACATTAAACCTTAACTCACTTACAAAATAATACAAAGCATTGCTTGTAAATGTACATTTATTAGCTTCAAGTTCATTACCACCTGTTTGACTTTATTCAGCTGCTTGAACCCTCCATCATAAAATTCGAAACTGGAACAGATACAATTGATGAATCATGTAATATTTTTTTTTTAAATAACTAGTATGAGCAAATTTTTATTGGTTTCTAATCAGGCTTTTATCTTTGCTTCAATGGACAAAAATAACCATAGGAAAATCAAATTTGACTAATTTCATAAGCAGATACAGATTAGAAATTGCATAACATAATTGCAGACAGTATATGTTAAAGACTATTTCAACTAAGTATTTGTAAATGTAGGTGTTGTATGTTTGGTTGATGTTGGAGCACCTGTTGGCTGATGATGTACCAGCCGGCCAGACCATTGTACGCCGCAATCAACAGTCTGTGGCTCTCCTCGCACTCTGTCCGCGACTTCTTGGTCAGCGACTCCAACAACTCCTCCATCGTCATGGCGCTGTAAACAGACCAATCTATGCAATGAAACTCGCCAATTTCATTAACACTAGATTGACCTACATAGCAAAACTCTCCGATTGAAATTTGATCAATTTTTCATTTGTTCTTCTCTGACTTGTCTTAATCGTTTATAACTTCATCAAATACAGCTCATCCTAACAAAACGTCAGATACTAGCATGTTTAATTATACCATAATAAGAATAAAATTTTAGCAGGTATGACATTAATTAAGTGTAATGTTGCAATATATTACAAAAGTTCAAACTGTAATACATCCAGTCCAGTAATATTTGTAACACTCACCTCCTCCTGAGATGAAGGGGGAGGAACTCTCCTTTGACAGCCTGGGGGTGACAGCAGGCCTGACGCAGTCTCAGTAGAGGGCCCAGCAGCTGTCATTAAACAATATTTTACATACTATTTTACATTTAAGTTTTGTTCCATTTCTGTTAAATACAGCATGCCTTAAACAAGCCTTTAATATATTTCAATATGCATGCATCTGTTTGTAAAATATTTTCAATAAAACTAATTGTACCCTCTTAAAAACCCATCTCTCTGTATATCATATGTATACGTATCCCAGTCATACTTGCCAACTGACCCGATTTTGTCGGGTCACACCCGATTTTTCAACCCTTCACCCGATTATTTTTTATGACCCGGCGGGTCATGCTTTTCACCCGATTTTTGTCGAACAACCCGAAAATCTCCTGATTTCCGGATTTGGTTCGTAAATTACGTTGCGCGTTTGACTTCCAGTTATGAACCCAAGCTGAGCTTGGATTTACGTAACACGTAAACAATGCCGATGGCTATAACAGACACATTATGTGTAATTATTATCGTGAGTTGTTTTGACTAAGCGAAGGTTTAAATCATTAAGTGTGATGGCTTCCAATAAGAAAAGGTCTTCATCGGGGCCAGCGGAATCAAAACCAACAAAAAGAAAACGATATTTTTGTACCTATCAACATATCTGGGAAAATGAATTCCCATAAGTAAAACAAAGTAATCGAGTACAAAACGAGGCTTTTATGTTCTATATAACGCACATTTGAATATTGGATTTTGTGCCCAAAATGATCTGACTAAACATTCAAAAACGCTAAGTCATGTATAGGATGCTTTTTAATACACATAACTCTTCCAAGTCACTTACAACTTTCATGCCATCATTTACAGAGTTCAAAAGCAAGGTTAATGTAGCAGAAACTCTTTTTGCATTTTTTTTTAGCTGAACACAACCTACCATTTTCTGTGTCAGATCACTTTGCAAAATTCAAAATCAGCAACTGTTAGTTAAAATGCTTCTTTGCAATAAAGCATTACACATAAGTTTTTAACACATATTTCTATTGTATATACCTATGAAATGCATGGTAAATATGTCGTGAATGTCGTTACGCGCTATGACCAGATTTTTTACTTTCCAAATCTGGTCATGACCAGATTTTCACATGTTGGAGGTTGGCAAGTATGATCCCAGTAACCAAATTTTTGAACACTTCTGATCAGGATAATTGCTTTGGGGATAAAATCCTGGTATGCATATGCAGCAATGGAAACTATAATATAACTTTCTTTTCTTCAAATAGAGGCCCTAACCTGATTGGCTGTGGCTCTGTCCAGGCTGCTCAGCTTTACTGTGGGGTCCCTCCATTTATCTAACCTCTGGAAGAAAAATCAGAAATAAGAACTGAGAAACAACATCCAAGGATTAAAACTGACACTATACACCCTGACAGTGAGATATGATTTATTGACTATGACCTTCATGGAGTCCTGGATACTGATGGTGTACTGTCGTCTGTAGAAGTGGTCCTCCACTGGAGAAAATGTCAACCAATGAACATGTTCTGTCTGCTTAGGAATGTTGATCTGTTGAACAAATGTCATACAATGTACATAAAACTTTTATGATAAACATTAATTTGTACATTATTTAATTAAAACTACCAGTACATATAAAGTTCATAATGATTTACCTGAACATTTCTTATAGTGTACCAGAAATTAGGATATAAAATCAAATTTATGTAATTTAAAACAAGAATAACTTTAAAATTTAAAGTACTGACTTAAATTTAACCAAATAGAAATGTCTTAGACCAGTATCTTTTGGCAGATGATACATGAAGCTGCCATCTTGCCTACCTGATCAAGGACATCGTGTTTGGCCGTCCTCCACATGACCTTGGAGACAAGGTCAATCATTGGTTCCTCCTGTCTGTGACAATACGGCTCATACAGTAGCCTGGTCCACCACTGCTTCACCCAGTAAGGGTCCACCCCCAGGAACAGTAGCAGCCCATACAGATCTAACAAAAAATAACACCATCAGATATTTCAATGGGAAAAAAACATGCCATACTTATCAGTCAAATATTAGCACCATGAGAGTGGCACTGTGTAACTTTTTAATGGAATATAAAATTTCATATAGTGTTTACAATTTGCAAGATTAGATCCAGCCACCTTCATATTTTTGCATTAATCACTAATTTAAAAGTTTTGAAACTTGTCTTGGAAGCAGATATGTTGCATGAACAATACCTGAATTGGTAGATTACATGATGAATATAGCAGTACATGTATCTGTGATGAGTTACCTTCGATGCTTTTCTGGATGGGAGTCCCCGTGACACACCATCTGTTTACTGCACTCAGTCTAAGGGCCATCTCTGCTGTCTACAAACAGTAAAGCCTGGTCTACATTTTCTTACCATCTTTGATCAGTAATTCTTTCATAATTTTTTCATTTACATGTAAATTAACATACAAGTGAATATGAAAGAACATAGTCCATCCTACCTTGGTTGTGGTACATTCCACCATTTGTGCCTCATCCAGACATATCTATAAGAAAGAAACAATCATGACATTATAAAGCCCTAAATACTTGCTGAAATTTTCCTTTCATTTATATAAATGTATGTTCCCTTTCTTTGATCTAGTACAGTGAGTATTAAGGTTGTCTTACCCTCCACCACTGCACCGCAGTGATAGGACTGGGCGTGGCCATAAAACGCTTTGGGTGTCGGAATTTACGTCCACTGTCACCTTCAACACAGAATCGGAGATCAAAAGATAACCATACTGCCTCATTCTAGAGGTATAAACTTGCTTAGTTATTAAGACTTAATTTAACACTTACTGTTACTGTGAGGTAGATCGACATAGTTGATTTCATTGCGGAGGGTTTCGTACGACGTGATTACAATGTCTTGTCTGGATAACGTCATTGGCTGTATATATCTCTGCTTACTAACACCACTATATATCTAGTATTGACAGAAATTATCTATTCAGTATAATACTGTTAAACAAAGGTGGAATTCTTTTTACATGCATTTTGTACTACAATTTCACTCAAGTACAGCAGCCATAAGTAAGAGTACCGGTACTTGTTTCCATTTAATGAACATGTACATATATATACTCACAAAGACTTTAAGGGACTCTTTCTTGATGTGTTTCTGGATTTCCTCCATCCATTGGTCACTAATGGCTGCTGGGGATATGATTAATGTAGCACCCGATTTGATTGGCTCCTGAAACATTCATCAGAGATTCAAAAACTGTCTCTTGATCTTAATACTAATACATATACTTTAATGAAAGTAGGAACAGTTATATTTATACATGTTTTTGATTAACTTCGACATTCATTTATAGTACTAAACATTATTTCATCACCAAATTTCTAAATGTGGTATTAGAAATCATTTTAACAAGAGCTTGGACTTTGGGTAGTTGTGTTAAGCAGCAAGGTGACGTAGGCCTGTCTATATCATTGCTAGCCACTCAGCCACTGGCTCTTTGAAATCAACAAGATTTGTCTGGCATTTTGAGCAAAGACTACACAATCGGTGTAAATTTCGCTTGAAACCAGTGTCATCTCTTACTTGTTTTGACGCAAGAAATAGATAGCTACGTCCTATTGTAAGTCCAAGGCCTTGTTAAAATGGTTCTACATATAATTATGTACAATATTGTTCAGATTTGGAAAAGCAATTCGGAATACTTTATTTTTTCTTTTTTTTGCACAATGTGTAATTCAACAGGTATGTTACTTACAGACAGCACGTGGCAGTGTGGACATTTGAACTGCCCTCTGTACGGATCCTCAAGGTCGTAACCCACACACTCTGCATGTTGATAGAGGCCACACATCACACACTGCACCCTGTGTTTCTTTTTCCTAGAGTTACTGGTTCCCCTTGCTTCAGATGACACACCACAGATACACTCAAAGAAGTTTTTAGGAGCCACTGCCATCAAAGTGATCAAAAACATTCTTTGTCTGGTACTGGTCTTCGGGAACCAGTTCAACAAACTTGCTGGAGGCACTTTTTCTTCTCACTGGTTTTTTCTCCTTTGTGACTTTATCTTCTGTCTTCTTTCTGGATTTGGATCTTCTAGGTTTTGTTGATTTTTTGGACAGTGGAATATCATTTTGTTTTAGATGTCTTGGATGTGATTTCACAATTAGATTTCGAACAGTCTGAGTTTTCTACATAATTGTGATCCAGCACCTGGATTTCCTCAAGACTTTCTGATTTACCTTTAGACAAGATATGTCCATTTTCAATATCACAGGAACTGTTTTTATCTTTTGTACAATCAGTTCTCTTCACAACCAGAATTTTCACCTCCATTTTCCATTATACTGGAAGTCCCTATTATCAACTTCCTCTTCCATGCAATCTCTCTTTAGACTTTGGTTTTCTTTCATGCCATTGATGGAAACACCTGAATTTACTGTAATGTCCTTAGCTGTCTGAATGAGAGCACAAGAATGTCCATCCTGCCTTTACACTGGGTTCACTTTTCTTCTGAATTCTCTAAACCTTCCACAGAGATTACTTTCTCTACACTGTTTGATTCACCACAGTTTGAATGATCAGAGTTTAGTCCTGAAGTTTTGCTGCCCAAATGTTCTAAATTTGATTGTGGTGAAGAACTCCTTGGGCTGTTGGCACTGCATGTGTTTATTTGACTATTTCCTGTGAAATCTGTCTCTGTATCTTTGACTATACTTGATTGTTCTGTAGAATTGGACATTGTTTTATTGGAACCTCTGACAGAGAGGACTCCATCTTGTTCTGTGTCTCTGTCTGTTCTCTGGGTTACACTGTTAGACAGTTCTATGCACTGAGGTTCCTCATTCTTATCTTTCATCATTTTCTTCCCTTCCAAAGTGAACTCCACTTCAGAACAAATGGACTTTTCACTCTCCTGAAGCAATGAATACCCGTTATTTGATAAAGTAACTGTTTGGTGTACTTGTACAAATAAGATAAAAACAACACATGCTAATCTTCCAAGCTTCAGTATCATTAAAGCATATCATTTTAAAATTCAACTATGGTATGATCTTTACAGTTGCATGTATACAAAATAAAAAAGGTCCTTTAAAAACAATAAACATGGCTTTTTCTTCAAACTTATCCCAACTACACAAATACCCATTGGAAAACATTTAGTTTTATACCTGATATTCTGACAAGGTGTTAAGTTTCTGGGGTGGATCAAGGTTCTGTCTTGGGTTCAGAATGATGCAAGCCAACACTTCCACTGTTTTACCCAGACCCATTTCATCTGCTAAAATCCCTCCAGGTGGTGCTCTGAGGGCCAATGGGCGCTCCTTTAATAAGCTGTTATAAAAACAATATTTCTTTAACTAGCTGGGAAAACACTTCTTTAACAGACTGCAATATACACATCAGTACAACACTCATTTAACAACACTCCTTTAAAAGGCTGTAATATATACCGTATCTCCGGTTTTTTTCGCGTGTCACAAAATTTGCGAAAATGGGGAAAATCTGTAACATTTTAAATTTGGGTCAGTCATTTTTTGAGATTTAAAAAGTTTGTTATAGCAAACAATACAGGATTTAATTTCTGCAAATTCAATTATTTGCGATTTAAAAGAGACTGCGAAAAAAAAACGAAAATTAGATAATCACGAAAATTACCGGATATATGGTACAATACTCATTTAATAGGCTGTTATATATACAATACTCCTTTAACATGATTTTATAAACACAACACTCATTTGACAGGATTTTATATACACAACAGTCCTTTAACAGGCTGTTTTATATACAACACTCCATTAATATGCTGTAATATAACAAAACTCCTTTATAAGGCTATACTATATACAACACTTATTCAACGGGCTTTAATTTGTACAACACTCCTTCTACTTAACACTTTCTGTAAAAAATCATGCCCTCAGCTTTTTGATTTTTGTCCTTTAGAGGTGCAAAATCGTAAACTTATATAATTGTCTATTAGATAAAATGCTTGGATTTCCTTTATCCTATGAAAATGTTCACAGTTATTTTCTGATTACCTTCCTCCCAATACATTGTAATAAAGTATCTGTTTGTCTCGGGTTTCAATCTCCTGGTAGAGAGGATGAAGGGGTAGCTTCGCCTGAAATATTTCATTACACTGTATCAGCAAACTCTTGAATCACAAAAAATAAAGATAATCAAACATTTCAAATATCTCATATACAATGCTACTTCTCTCAAATGATAACAATAATTGGGAACAATTTAACTGCATCTGATTAACTACATTGTACTACTATGTTTAACTTTCTGTACATTACTTTCCTTCCCTTAATAATTTTTACAGTGAGACTAATTGGTGGCTAATTGGAGACTAAAGGAGAGGGCTCAAATAGGCAGATTGCCTGCTGCCCAATCCTATTATGTAATATTTTTTTTACATAATAAAATATTGTTTAAAAAAAAATAAAAATTGTTGGTGTAGTTATTCACAAGAGTCCTGACATAGTTTTCCAAATACACTATTCATTTTCTCAATTACATCTCTTACCTGTTGTCTTGTTGTCCTCTATATGGCCATACCGCTCTTTCTGTAACATCCACTTGACTCCTTGGATTTGGTACGGTCGGAGTAGAGGTCTCAACCACTCATGCTGTATGTTCAGACAGAGATCTAAGTCAGCCCGGTCATGTCTCTGTTTCACCACAGCATACAAATGTTCTATATCATGGTTCTTTACACAGGGAAGATGGCTGTAGTCTGCATTGGTAGAAAAAGAAAGTTTAATATTTTGTATTCCATGTGCCGATCATCTTTGCTGGCCAAGTTTTGTGATCCACTTCACTTCTCTTTGGTTTGTAAACCCTTGTCTAGCAAAGATATCTATGTATATGATTACTCAAATTAATACATGTATTAAGAAATTATTCAGAATGCAACATTCTATGCATGCAAGTGCAGTTTACAGTAATTCTAAATGATAACTTAAAACAAGTGATTTCCTACCTGGTGGTTTTAAGGAGAAGAAATATCCCATGACATGTTGTAGAGCTGTGCTGCTTATTTTAGACTTGACTGGTTCACTGGCATAGGCTGGTTTACTTAACATCCTACCTGATCCATAAATGGTCACATGTACCACAGCCTCTGTATGATCGTAACAACCAGCACAATGGAGAAGCTTGCACTCACTCAAAGACTCAAGGACCTACAGGGAATAGGTTATAAATTAATCAAACATATTTCATTGGTACATATTTTACATGTACGTATCTCTACTAGTACCAGTGTTCTTACTTCAAACAATGTGTATCATTTGACAAACTGAAGGCATTACCTTTTAGCATTTTGATTATCATTAATGAAAAGTTGACATAGATCTCTCTCTCTCTCTCTCTCTCTCTCTCTCTCTCTCTCTCTCTCTCTCTCCTCTCCCTCTCTCTTCTCTTACTTGTGAGGGTAAATCTAATTTGGCACACCAGAACACTCTTTGCAAATTCTCCTTAAGTTCATTTTCATTTGTTTCATGGCTTTCAAAGTACAGCATGTTGTGACCTTTGCTTTCTTGGTCCAGTCCATGACTTTTATGGATGTACAGCCAATATTCCAAGCTTTCAGGAAGCTGTTTTGGGAGGGGTGGGGTGAAGCTTTCACTTGTCAGCTGCACCTTAAACGTCCCGACAGTAAACATTCCATTAACAAAAGCTTTGTCAGAACTAAGTTTCCTCATACATAGTATAGGAATGTACAATACACTTTCCTCCAAGAGAATGTTAAACATGTCATGCATCAAGTCTTGTGAAAACTGCAGGGTTTGTTGATCAGTATCTGTTGCATGTCTTTGTATAGAGCCTTGGGACTTGGATTGTTGAAGTTCATGGATTAGGCAAGGATCGTCATCGCTAACTATAGACATAGACCCTGCCCCTTCATTTGTTGCATTCATTGTGTCCATATTCCATGTCATGCATTTCCTTTTCTCTTCTGAAGCTCTCTGTGGGTTACCTTTTCTTTTAACCATTGTTAAGGATTGTTTAATCTCAATCAAACTATACAGTTGTCAGTCAGAAATTAAAATATCTGTAATGCGAAAAAAAAAAGAAAGTTAACTTTTTCTAAAGTTGAAAATAACATAGCTAATAAATAATCATGAATTTCTATTTTAGAGATACCAGTGTCATATTTTATAAATGACATTTTAACCACCCAATAAAATAAAATTTTATGCAATTCTGAGGAAGCTCCGGTTACATAACATTGAATGTTATGCGAATTTTTTTTACCCATCTTAAATGTCAGTCTTGTATAAGCATTGTGTGTTCTGCTTTCGATTTTACAATAAACGATCTTTATAGTAAAGGTCCGAGAGACTGCGATTGTAAATGATTATGCAATATATAAAAACTTGTAAAACGAAAATAATCATATAATTTAATTTGAATTACTTTTTCATTGTTTCTTAATATATAAGAATAAAAGTAAAGAAAATGCTTGGAATGAAATTTTTTCTCGAATTGAGGCATTGATGGCTCTTGATAAATCTTCGTTTTGTGAAAATAATTGTTCTCAAAACGAGGCTTGTCTTGTTTTGATTTGAAGTACTCCATTTTTTGGATGGATGGTTTACCTTGTTACCGTTAAATCAAAAGCCATCGTGTCCAAAAAAGGCTTTTTCAAGCACCATTCATAGCATATTCGAGAAAATTGAAGATTTGCGTTATCTACAAACCACTTCATTGGTGTACATTACCTCAGATTTTTACAAAAACTTACTTCAATCCGTACCCAATCCCAACAAAGATGGCTTGCGGTGCAACGCTGAAGAGGTCTCTTGAATTCGACCCTTTACACAGTCCAAGCCAAACTACGCCTAAACGGAGAAGATGTATGCCTATGACGCTGTCTCCATCAACTCCTCCTACCAAACAACATCAAATTCAACCGTCACCGTTTGGAGAAGTGGGACCAAAGCTATCATCAGGTATTGGCAGACGTCATAATATATTCTATTGTATCCATATAGTAATGGAATTTTCATGAAATGGCTTTAATGGTGCACTGAATATTTGTTGAATATTAAGTATTGTTTCCCCCCAGTCTTCTTTGTAAATCGTGTACTACAGAGAACATTTAAAATAAAGATTTCGAAAATGACAGCAACATCCAAGAGTCGAACTGTGTTATTTTATCATCTTCAGTCAAATATTTTATACAATTATTACCCTGATACTAGTCTTTTCTAAAATTGATTGTCTTTTGTATTTCATTCTTGCAGAGCAAATAGCTTCAAACCTCAGTCTTGAAATAAAGAGAATGCAGAGAAGGAAACAGTTACAATATCCAGGATGCCCCAGCCCACCTAATATGTCTCCTCCCCACGAGTCCACCTCCCAGTCATCACTGCTGGACCTCCCTTCTGGATCTTCATCTACCTCGCTGTTCAATGCCCTTTCTCCAAACAAAAAAGACATTCCTATCTTCACCTTCCGTCAAGTCAGCATGATTTGTGAACGCATGTTAAAAGACCGAGAGGATCAAGTCCGACAAGAATACAACTCTGTGCTCACATGCAAACTAGCAGGTATTTGCAAGCATTCATAGCTTACGCAATTGCTACTTAAAGCAAAGAGGCCTAAATCAGTTTTTGTTAAACTTGTTAACAGGGTGGGCACCAACCCCTGTTTGGTATTTGGAGTCCCATTTGGTGGTTAAATGCCAACAAGGTATACCTTTTTTAGTAGAAATCGAAATTACAAAGTTCAAGGAATGAGGCCATGTCGTACTTTGATAAAATCGATCTTGTAGAAGACATAATCACTTTGTTAATACGCGACTTCCGGGGAGCATTTCATTTCGGTCTTTTTTATTTTTAAACACGTGCGGAAAAATCAACACATAAAATTTTTTAAACGAATGTTTAATCATGAAGCAAACATGTCAAAGTACTTGCCCCTGTAATAAACACGATGTGCCTTTTCTCCAAAAAAACGTAATCTGAGTTGAACGAAAAATGAGTCCCATTTGGAAGGTAAAATAGGTATACCGTTTAGGCATTTAACCACCAAATGGGATTCCAACCACCAAACGGGGGTTGGTGCCCAACCTGGTTAACTTTACCTCTGATCATCTTATTGGTGACTTTTTAAATGTTGAATGCAATCTCAGCACTTTTTGGAACAGTTTAAGTCCCAGTTTTGCTGAAAATTTTTAGAACAGCATCGTAAACCATATTAAGTGGTTCCATTCTTTCACATCGTACTCCTACAGTTTTCTGTGTGGTATTATTTAATTTCTGCATTGATTTTAAAAACTTCAATTGTAATATTATTATGTAGAACTTCCAATATTTGCAATATGTTTTTAATCAATTATTATCATTTTACTATTCTCAATAAATAAATATTTTAGGTCTGATACTCTTGACCATTTAATTTTAGTGCTGAAATGAATACCATAAATCAGTATTTGAATATTTGTGAGTGCTATTCGATTCATATTCGAATATTCTTAGATGTCATAGACAAGGTATTAAGCATATTTGATAGTTTGTATTATTAAGTGGGTGTATGTGTAGACTGCTTAAACACGTATGTTCGAAGTTGACATTTAATGCATTAGTATCCATTGAATTAGGTGCGCATTTATCTTTTAGGCAAGTAATAATATACTTAATATTTTTTTAAAAATTTCCATCAACTACAATCAAAAGATTGATTACTTCTTTAATAAAATACTGCAGTCCTGAATCCTGTATGAGACCGATACATAACTTCGTAAGTCATTCCAAATATTTCAGCCATGTTTGATATAGTATTAAAAAGAAAACCAATAACACTCATTATTCCGGAAATGTTCTGTTTATTTAAAAAAAAAAAACAAACCAAAAAAAAAAAGGTATCAAGGTATCTTTTAAAAAAAACTTTCAATATTAACTCTCCGTAGCTCACACTCATTCAAACATTTAAGCAAATTATTTCTTCATCGTCTGATATGAATTGAAAATCCAGAATTTTGTCTTTGTTGGATGTAAACCCTGCTTTTACTTTCAATGTTAGCAAGCATGGCGGGTTATAGACTCTATCAAGCATGGCAGTCATAGATGGCTTGTCTTTACTTTCGTCCAGAGTAAAATGTTTCCAGCTTCTCTTTTCCATCGTAACAAAAATATGGGTGTTAAACATGTGATTGTATATTCAAATGCTAAATATACATTTGAATATTAGAAATTTACTATTCATTCACTAATATTCGAACATTCGTTTCAGCACTGTTTAATTTTAGTTTGTATTTGATTTAAATTCTGATGAATGTCTGCCCCAAATAGCAAAAAGAAAATTTACCTTTTGATTGTATTATTTTTATTTTAACATTTCTCTATCTTCTTTTTCAGAGCAATATGAGGCTTTCCTAAAATTTAACCATGACCAGATTCACAGAAGGTTTGGAGATACACCAGTAAGCTGTGAGTATATTTTATTTAACACGTTGAATGTTAGAATTACAGTAGATATGTGGAAAAATAATGAGCCCCAACATTTTACCTTATATTATGAATTTTAAGGACAACATGCATTCTTTGTTAAAATATATGCTTTAATGAATCCTAGATAAAACTAGCATAATGCTTACATGATACATTTTGATACCTGTATTACACTGTGATGACATCACAAGTAATTTCCCACAATACTGTTGAAATGACATTTAGTATCTTTTGCATCTCAAAACCCAATAAACAGGGATTAATACATAATATCAGGGTTAAACATGATCTTTCATTGTTATAAATGATTTTTAAGGCGTCGAGCTAATGCTCGGCAGCCTTCTAGCGATCGTCTGGATTGGCAATCGTCCAAAATTCACGCGCTGCACCGCCTTTTAAATGCGCATAAGAAATAAGTTCCTAAAAGTATTAAACGTATTACAAGATTTTTTTTCCATTTATTCAACTAAATTGTGTACAAAAAACCCAAATATTCCTCCCTGGTGATTGACAACTCATTGCATAAGAATAAATTTGCTTAATCAAGAAATGGAGGATGAATACAATCAGGCCTAAGTGTAAAGATTCACTAGATATTATTTTAGTTTATCGCTTACATTTTAATTGAAGACCGTGCCCGATAGAAATAACATTTTAGATGTTAATTTATTTGTTATCGGGCACGGTTTCCAAAATAAATGTAAGCGATAAACGTATCTTGAAATTTCTTTGCAAAAAATAAACTCGATAATGCAGTTAGTTTGGTCGAGCATTTTAGAAAGCACGTGTTGTGGATTTGTTTGTAAACAACCATACCATAGGAAATCTTGTTTCAAACGGGAATTGAAATAAATAAATGTATGTTTTATTATTATAATTAGGGACACACCGTTAATATATTCAAATTATGAACCTGTGAAAGTTGTTCAAAGACTGTTTGAAGCAGAAAGAAACAAATTATTTTTGAACTTTCTTCGATTTTTGCAATTATGATGAGTTAATTTATTGTATTAAAAAAGCACCACTACCTATTTTATAAGAAAATATACTGATTTTTGTATTTAAAGCAGCAGAAAACATAATTCATTAATTATTCTAAGTCTTAATATCATTTGATATGACTATTAGTACAGAAATTCAAATTATTGGTATCATTCTATATAAAAGAAAAAAATGTCAGCTCGACGCCTTTGTGGCCGTTCCGGCCTTTGATTATTTATTAACAAATTGTAGGTTTTCTACCAGATAACATTCTTACTTGAAGAAATTCATATTCCAACACAATTCATGATAGGCCCTTTATTTTATTTGTAAGATTTTGTGTATTTACTTTGATCAAGCTAAATTTCTTGTTAATAAATTCATTATAAAAGATGTGTTTTGTTTCTTCTATTGCAGATGTTTCTTAAAATATGGATGGGATTGTACCAAACTATGTGTTCTACATGTAATTAACTGAAACACTGTTGAATGGAAGAGTTTGCATTTGTTCGGTTTTCCTGTTTGAAACTTCAATTCTAAAGGTTCACAATTTACTAAGATTGCTTAATGTGCTTTACCCTGAATTTTTTCATTCTGAGAAGATAAACAAACCTGTGAAGAAGAAAAGAAAACTGTCACGAAAGTTATAATTGTGCTGTGTAAACGTGTATTTGTGAAGTCTGAAAGTGAACAATATCTGTGCTTCTGATAGAAGTGGAAACAAACTCTCATGGTGCCAATATTTAAAATCCAAACAATATTTTCATGCCTACTGTGCGTTAAAATTTCCATGGAAGACAGTGGAATTGCCATGTCGGCTAAGCTTACTGTGTTGCACATTTATCTTATTTCTTACTTTTATAAATGTGGACATCCTGATAATATTTATTAGCATGATGATAATGTATTTTACTGTTATATTCTATCTAGATACATATAGTAAATCTATTTAGTTCCTTTTACCTCACATTCACTGTAATAATATGTAATGGTCATTAAACGTAATTTAATTACTTTTGATCGAGTAACACATGTACTTCATAGAGCAGGACTTGTACATGATTCAGTACACATGTACCCTGGATCGTGTTTTACTTTTAAGCTCTAGGTCTTTTGCACCTAGCTAGATAAGGTATTGACCATGTTTGGTAGCTTTTGTTCCTCAATTTTTATTTGGTAATTTGGCTGCCTTCAGAGAATGGTGGCATTTCTGGTGTGCATGTTAATATTTTTTAGTTCTGTGATTTTAACACAGGTAGTGTTTTTGAAGATTAACAGGTAGATTATAAACTTGTAAATAAATAAACTGTTGTGACGAGCTGCTGTAAATAAAATTTGTTGAATAAAGTATTGATACATTGGATATATTTGTTTATTCTTCTGCTATGAACATACTTGATGTAGGTTAAACATTTGAAATATTTAAATTTTAATTAGAAGAATTCAAAGATGTTACACTTCTGACTTTGGAAAAGCAATTCAGTCAAACTCGGTTATAGCAAAGTCCTAGGGACTGATGGATTTACTTCGTTATATCTGTAATTCGCTATATCTGTATAAAGAATTCGCAAGAATAACTAAAGCAAATTCACTATGTTTTCTTTCACCAGACTATAACTTTTACTAATTTAGGCTTTGAATAAAAATACATTTCTTTGATACCTTTCATAATCGGATTGTGAGTCAAAAAAAAATAATATGAAAATAAATTAATTTAAACTGTTATGTTAAATGGTAGTGCAAACTTTTTTAAACTGCAAGGAAATTTGTTAAAAAAAGTGTTGAATTTGGTTATTATTCACCTCCAGGGGACTTAAAATCAGTTCGCTATATCAGTAAATTTGTTTAATCCGAATTAAGAAATAAAGTATGAATTTTCATGAATGTTGCAGAATAACCTCTGAGGTCGAGAAATGTTAGGAAATATATAAGCTGAGGTGTTTTTCTTTGGATTTTTAATACTCTTCACTTATTTATAAAATATATTCAAATCATATTCCTAATATTTTAAGGACAATTTAATACGATACACGTTATATATTTTATGTAAAAACACGCAGTGAAAATGTGCTGGGGAAGTCCTAGAAACAGCTGCATTGATCTCTTAAAAATAAACATTTGAGGCAATACACATAGTTTTGACTGGTACTAACACGTGAAATACTTAACAGTTATATTCAAACAATGAAATGCTTTCTTTGGTGATTCATGTGGGAATTAAATGTAGATGGCAACATTGCACATATATATAACCCACGTTAGCAGGTTATGTAATTTTTTTCTGTAACGATCGCTGCCATCATAACCCGTATTAATCATCAACGAGAACATTTTAGAACCGTTTTAACAAGAGTTTGGACTTAATGCAGTATGTGACAAACTCTGATTTGATTAAGGCAGGGTCTTCTCATTATTAACTGTCCAGGCATTGGCTATAATACATGTAGATATGAATACATTGAACGCAGTGTTTGAGTTCACATTTTTCTTTTTAACAAATTAATGAATTGATTGTAAAAAGTATACGCAAAATTAACTAATTTACTGTTAATGTTCACCAGTTCGTTAGCTGACAGAAACAGCCAAATCGCCTTCTATGTGAATCTCAGTCTGACATCACAATGATTATTTCGTGCAGTTCGTGATTTTTCCTAGGTTGTTAAGATTTTCGACCAAACGATAAAATGGGCGTGTAAATTTAAGCTAAGCCTTGTCAATTTCTATAGAGCTATGAATTTACAATCAATTTCCGTTAAGAATTGAATAGAGGGAATCATACTTGGTGAATGTAAATATAAAAAATTATTGCATATTTTGTTGAGGAAATCAAATTTTATAATTGCATTTGCAAAAGAGAACAAAAATGGCAATTGATGTAAGGTTTTAGGCAATCCGTTTGCATACTTATTGGTGTAGCAAGTATAAATATTGCATATTATTGTTTAACATATCAGTCAAGATGTGCATTATTAAATTCAATAAAATTATAAAATTACACAATACGTTCAAGATTGTGAATGATATAAACATGGTATTTTATCCGATTTTCATAAATCTGTTGATAAATGAGCGAGGCTATATTAAATCCCTTGTATATTATATCCGTGCAAACTGACTCGTTTTATTTCAGACTTTTTTGTTACGAATGTGGAACGAAACAGCTATATACAAGAGGCCCTTGGACCACATAGCTCACCTGAACAATAGTACTGTATCATTCTATTTCGAAATGTTTGAATAAATACAAAAACTTTTAAAAAGTATATTAACTCTCTTATACTCCAGGTTTTGACAATACTTTAAAAACATATAAAAAAGCCCACTTTTTGGACATCATATCCTTAGATCTAAGAGGCATCAACTGCATGACCAATATCTTATTATCCTAGACCTCAACATATTAAAGATTACAAAATTGTAAAATGAACCTTAGATAAATATTAAACTGAAGTGAAAGAAGGTCAATGTGACCTTGATGGAAGGATATAATTTATATATGTGAACTTTGAACCTTTTTGGAGTCTAGTATTGATCTGGGGGGGCATTTCGCAATTTAGAACCTACACAATCAGAAGATGCCTGCATAGTTATATTACAAATCGTAGCATTGTAGTTCTTGAGAAGAAGAGTTTCAAACATTTTCCTTACATATTTCCTTGTTAAACTTTAAACCCCTCCTGGGGCCCCAGTATTGTCCTAGGGATCACTATTCTAACAATTTAGAATCTACACTATCTTAGGATACTTGCATAGTAATCTCACAAATTGTAGCATTATACATTGTAGTTCTTCAGAAGAAGAGTTAAAAAAGTTTTCCTTATGTATTTCTATGTTAAACTTTGAACCCCTCCTGGGGCCACCGTATTGGTCCTTGGAACACTGTTTTAACTTTTTAAAAATTACTCTTTTTGAGGATGCTTGCATATTAATCTCACAAATTACAACATTGTAGCTCCTGAGAAGAAGATCTTAAACAATTTCCCTATATAATCCTGTGTTAAACTTTGAACTCCTCCTGCAGCCTCAGTTTTGCTCCGGGGGTTGATGTTTTAACAATTTAGAATCTACACTGAGGATGCTTGCATACATGTAGTATTATCACAAATTGTAGCATTGCAGTTCTTAAGAAGGAAAAATCATTTAACATTTTCCATATATATTTCTACGATTTTTACAATTTAGAATCTTCACTTTATATGCAAGCAATGGTATTAATATTGGCATTACTGATGTCGTGGTTCTTGAGAAGATTTTTAGTTTTAAGACACACACCATATTTTCACTGTTTCAAAATAATCTCCCTTTGAAAAATGATTACACCATTTAGTTTCACAATTTAGAATTCCCTTCCCATCCTGTGATACAGATGCTTTATACAAAGTTTAGTTAAATTTGGCCCAGTGGTTCTAGAAAAGAAGTCCAAAATGTAAAAAGTTTACGTTCTAACGGAAGTACGGACAGACAGGCGGACGGTCAACAGGTGATCAGAAAAGCTCACGTGAACTTTCGGTTCGAATGAGCTAATAACATATAGCGAATTTTAGTCTTTGCTAAACATTCTATTAATCATAAATTGCATGTTTAACATGTGAATTTTGTATGCTGATTAAGGAATCCAAAAAATTTTAATGGATTTTTAGCCGGGCTCTACTGAAAGCAGAGTTCTAGCTATAGGCAGGCAAATCGCCAATGTTACTATAAATAGCACAACTTCAAAAGTAAACAAAAAACCAAACAGCGTTAAAGTAAAAGCTTCTGCTATACCAAATAGTTACACAAAGAGCCACGTTTTGTCAAAAGTGTAGGCACTTTGTTTCTTTTTTTTAATTTCGAGAGAATTGTCTATCTTTTTTAGTTTTTCTATTAGTAACGTGATTTGAAAACAAGACTATGCATTTTGGACACATACAATGCGCATGAATTTCCATGAACTACTTTGCCGCGCGTTGAAGAAAAGCATCTTCGCTAGCCAAGGGTGACGATCCACGGTGAATAGAGAAACACCGTAGATCGTCACCTTTGGCTAGCGAAGATGAAGAAATGAGGATTGAATATATAACGCTTGCTGCAAAATTCAAGGCAGCAACTGTTGATTTTTTTCTACTAGACAGACATATTTTTGTTTATAGCCGCTTACAAAATTTGGTCGCTCTCTGACGCTTTGCCGACATTAAAAGCATGAGAGAGAGAGAGAGAGAGAGAGAGAGAGATTTTCAGTCTTAACTACACAATATGCATAATTAAAGACGCGCCAAAAGAGTCCGGCTTTCAGTACTTCAGTACTTTGATTAAGAATATTGTGTTGTTGTCTTCTTATTATATATTCTGCCGATAGTTAAAATGTATGCAAAGTGCTGAAAATCATCATGCGGAAGAAATTCACAAGGTGTATGGGTTGAGGCCAACGAAGGACTTTATGGGTAATAAGGTATAAATATTTATGTAATGGAATTAAACTTTCCAAATAATGGTTCAAAATGTTACATACATGTATTTTATCGTTTTAGACTTAGTATGTAAGATTTTCCCCTCGTCGCCTATTCTTTTTTGAGAAGTGGACAGGCATAGCCTACATCCACGTGGATGTAGGCTATGCCTGTCCACTTCTCAAAAGAGAATATTCGTCGCCATTTTAACAAGAGCTCGTGTCCACATCCGATTTGATCAACGCATTTCGATCTTCTCATCGCCAGCCATTTGACACAACATCACTTGTCTGACTTTATCAAAATCATCAAATGACGTATGTACATATAACACAACATCACTTGTGTGACTTTATGCAGTGACTGTTTATCGGCGCAATTATTGCAAATAAAAAAACCCAATTTTTTTTGCGAAAATAAACCGATATATATATATATATATATATATATATATATATATATATATATATATATATATATATATATATATATATATATACACACACAGAGAGAGAGAGAGAGAGAGAGAGAGAATAACGGACATGTGTTGTTGTTTTTTCCAAAGACAATTAATCTGTATTTTCCTTTAATTTCTATATGGAAAACAAAATGTGTCCTAAACCGCATTGTGGCAACGCACATTGAAAAAATTACGCACTTTGAAAATTTGTTTCAAAGCGAGTTAAATTTTGGACCAATTCAACGCACTTTGAAAATAAAATTAATGCGTTAAATTTGGAACCAAGTTATATAACGCACTTTAAATTTTTTTTTTCTAAGTGTGTTATGAAGGTACATCAAAATTTTTTTTATCGAGACACTTACCGCACTTTGAAAAAATATGTACAAATCACAAGTTCTGGAATTAAATTTCTAATTTGTTGATAGTATGATGATTTGTTATCACTAGTGAATCTAATTTATTGTCTTTAAGAACGGAGTGGGTTGAGGATTAACCAAAGATACAGGTCAATTAATACCAGTACTTCATTGAATATACTAGTATATCACTTAATTGATTACAGAAAGACGGTCCCCTACCCCTCATCTTTCATTCCAAAACATGATATTCAGCAACTTGCAGTAAACGTGTAAAAACGGAAAAAGAAATACGCTTTGTTGTAATTTATATATGTACAGTGATGTTGAAAAAAGGGAGTTATGTCATGTTGTAAATTTTGAATTTACTGGGTGGGTGTAAATACAAAATTTACAACATGACAACTAGTTGTCATGTTGTAAATTTTGTATTTACACCCACCCAGTAAATTCAAAATTTACAACATGACAGTTATATAATTTCTCTACTGGTATGTTAAAGAATCTGTAAGTGTTTCAACATAAATCTTCTTTTCAAATTCCAATCAAGTAATTTAAATCACTTCATTATGGAAAAAACGTAACATTGACAAACATTAAAATGCATGTTATAAACTTTAAAATAAGCATTAGGGTGTGTTTTTTTCTCGCACTTATGTTCTAAAAGATCATATCATGGTTTAACATATAACTAACGTATCCTTTTTTTCACAGCATGTTTGTTTATAATCACATGCAATTGAAGTAATAAAATATGTTATACGTTGATATTCATTATCAATATTATATATAAATATTTGTTGTTTCTGGCATAGCCCATTGTACCAGATAAGAAGCAATCTGCTGCATATATATACAAAAAAAGAAAAGGCAGTTGATAAGCGATGCAGTTATGTCATATTTGGATAATTCAAATCCCCCTAGTTCACTCACAGTAGTTGTTCTTTATGTAAAAAAAAAATGCATAAGCTTATGAGGAAAATAAAAAGAAAATTAACCAAGAAACTGTTTCATACTGTTTATCAAGTTAGCTGAGGATTAACTGAGTTCTTTTTTAAATATATCCCATTAAGCTAAAACAAGAATTTATAAATTGTATATAAAAAATATCAATTATTTCGACCAAACCCTGAACAATTTTTTTTTCACAGATGCGTTAGTATCGACGATATCAACGCACCTTGAAAATTTGTTTCAAAGTGCATAATTTTTCAAAGTGCGTATCCACAGGTGCTTGAGGACAGGATCGCCCCCCCTCCTCTTCCACACCCCCCCCCCCAGTATTTAGACCCCCGGGTCTTTAATTTTTTGTTTTATTAAATTATGCTTTTATGACATATTTCTAATCTAATTTATTCATCCATTGCCCAAAATTACATAAAACAAACATTTTAAAAAATCAGATCCTCTGTACATATATATACTTGTATTATATATGTAGAGGGTCTGATTTAAAAAAAAAAATGTTTGTTTTAGGTAATTTTGGGCATTGAATATATAAATTAGATTAGAAGTATGTCATAAAAGGATAATTTAATAATAATAAAAAAAGAAAAATAAAGTCCCGGGGGTCTATATACTGGGGGGGGGGGGGTGGACGGGGAGGGGGTCGATCCTGTCCTCAAGCACCTGTGACCGCATCCCATTAAATTTACCAATAAACTAAAGTGCTAAACAACAATTTCCAACTTGAAAATTGCAATTCATTTTAATCATTGTAAAATGTAATTACTAAATTTGCAATTAATTCATCGTTATCAGTTATCAATAATAATAAAAAAGGAATTGAATGATTTGATCTTAATCTCTCTTCAAAACCAAAATAAAAATGTTTTCGAGAAGAGGCGAAAGTGTTTTTATGAATTTTCTTTGTAGGCCACAAAAAGCAATTGATTAAGGCCAGTGGTATATATGGTATATGTAGGCCATTCGGTCTTCTTTGGTCGCTATCTCATTTCGGGTCCTTTCGGGCCAGTTTCAGAAAATAGACGCATCTCACTTCCGGTGTTATTGCACTCAAGGAATTCTCGTGGTTGGGAGAATTTTTTTTGTCTGAAAAAACATTGAGGAAACAATCTAATTTGTTATTTACTCTCGAATCGTTGTAAAGAACAAGAATGCCGAAGAATAAAGGTAAAATATAGCTAAAAAATAAGGTAAAAAATAATGAAAAATGGCGGATTATTTTAACATATTGCGTATCGAGAACATTTTCTATTTAACAATTTCCGTCAAAGATGATCAATTTTATACAGTACTGTATAATTTTATCTGTTTAGAGGCGTCTTAGATAACAAATATTGTAATAAAATATTCAATTATTGGATTTTTCATTTAAGAAAATTATCATTTGTTCAACATGTTCAACCCATGGTTGTTACAATATGCAGGTTGGGCATAACCCCCCGTTTGGTGGTTTGAGTCCCATTTGGTGGTTAAATGCCCAAATGGTATACCTGTTTTACCTACCAAATGGGACTCATTTTTCGTTCATCGCAGATTATGTTTTTCTGAATAAAAGCGCATTGTGTTTACCACCTGGGCTAGTACTCAGACATGTATGTTTTCTTCATAATAATTCATTCGTTTTATAAATTCTATGGGTTGATTTTTCCGCACGGGTGTTTAGAAAAAGATCGAAATGTTATGCATCCCGGAAGTTGCATATATACAAATTATTTTTGTTTTCAAAAAGATTGATTTTATTTAAAAAACGACATGGCCTCATTTCTCGAACTCTTTACTTTCGATTCCTATCATCTGGGCAAGTGATAAACAATTTAATTTAAGCCATCTACGAAATCTAGCCATGGCCGGTCTTCTAACTAAGCTCGCTGAAATTTCCGTTGAAGCATTTCTTCATACCTCTTCTTCGTCCAAACCTTTTCTTCTTCTGTTAGAATGGTACTTTTGATGGTTTTTTTTTACCCAGAATAGCACCTTCCTTATATTTTAAAAATGGTATCATAATTTCAATGACCGCTGGAAATAATGTACTAGCCCATCGGGCATGCGCGAAAATAATATTTGGTAGCCCGATCCAAATTTTACTAGCCTCGGTCATCGGGCTACCGCTTAAATTCGAAGACTGGAAATGACCCTAAAAAGCTTGGAGACATGATTGTAAACATCTTTTTCTAATCATTGTTGTCAAAACAGGACTTGCAATGGTACCAAAAAATCAGTCAAACAAAGAGAAGTAAACATTGTGTATTGCATGTTTTTATTTCTTATTGGAATTTCCAAGAACAAATTTTGATCTTTGATTCACGGTACTTTTGCTAAGAAACAGAGTAACTGATAAACAATGATAAATACAGGTTATTTGTCACAGCCATTATATTTAATGATAATAATATAATTTGAATCACGAAGAATAATACAATTTTTTTTATAGGAAAGGGAGGTAAGAACAGGAGGAGGGGAAAGAATGAGAATGAAAATGAAAAAAGAGAGTTAGTCTTCAAAGAGGATGGGCAAGGTAAGATCAATTTATATGAAGCTTGATCAAAGCACTTGCCTGTAATCTGAGGCTGCCCAAAGTTAATTCTTTTAAACACCACCTTCAAAATGCCAAATCTACAAGGAGGGTGAAAAAATGAAAGCAAATAATGTTTTCAAACAAATTATTTTTATTCGTTTACATGAATACATATACAGTGAGCATGGTGAGTGTTCAAGCTACATGTAGGCTACGCCTTTATTTATATATTCAAAAAGAGGCAAATTCAAATCCCCGCTAACTGGTTGAAAATAATTGTCCACATAATATCATGATATATATGTTAGGCTTAGAGTAATCCATAATATCGCAGTATTTTAGTATCAAAAAGTAAAATCAAACTTAAAAAGATATAATTGGAAAGGGGATTTGTTTGAGTTTTATAAAAAAAATTTCTGCGCTGGCTGGTGATATTAAACATACTAGATTAACCTTGGGCAGCCTGACATTGATACAGAGCTGTTACATGAACTGTAAAGGGAACATAACAAAAACAAACAAAAAATTTTGTTTAACTCTAATTAAAAGATCAATTTGGTTTTAAAATGTGGTTGGAAAGTAAATTCAAATATAATGATTATTGATAGATTCCCTGTTTCACAAACATTTGCCAGTTATCATCCTGTCAGTGAAAAGGTTGATATGCATCCAATTGTATATAGTAATTGTAAAATAGGTTGAGTATTTATTTGAACAGGTGAAATTTGAAGTCAAATGTTCACATTTGACGATTTGATTTTCTTTTACCGGTAATATTATTTTTCTTCTCTGAGGTATGCTTGGGTTATAAAGATGAATAAAAATCCAGACTTACTTGTGTCAAAATTATTTACACTATTGATAATTTTGCTTCATTTTAGAGTATGCACAAGTTACAAAAATGTTGGGCAATGGTCGGCTAGAAGCGCAGTGCTTTGATGGAGTGAAGAGGTTATGTCACATCAGAGGAAAACTACGAAAGAAGGTACAAAGATTGGCTTTGCTATATTTTGAAATTTTACTTATTATTCTGTATAATTTCTCTTCATAAAATCACTTTGAATTACTGGAGATCCCTTCTTTAAAAAATCCTTTTCTGGGCCATGAAAATGCACAAGGCTGGTGCTTATCCCTTATCCCCTGTTTCCGTGGTGCCAAGTGCCAGTAAGGGAATGAGAGTCATTAAATCCCTCTTGATTGGACACCAGTCCAACGCAGGTTGACTCCCAGCGTATGCTGGTACCCAATTTCAGCTGGATAGACTGAGACAATGTAGATTAAGTGCTTTGTCTAAGTACACAACAGACAACACCTAGTGACCACATCGAGTTTGAACCAGCAACCTTTGGGTTATGGGCCTAATGTTTTGACCACTGAGCCATGTGCTCCATGAAGATCCCTTATGCAAAGACTTAATTCCATGATCCATTGGTTTTGTATCAAATGACAAGAATATAAAATCATGACTGTCAACTTTTTATTTTAATTTCACAACTGTGAAACTCGAAAATAAAAGCAACATTCTTAAATCTGCAAAGGATGGTTCTTGCAATTAATTTCTTTTTCAGGTTTAATTAGGAATTTACAGTATGTTTGGGGAAAGGGGGATCTTTTTTCAATTGAACATTAAGCTGAAAAATGTATTATGACAGAAATGTATGATATTTATTGGAAGTGTTTTGAAAAGTTTTTTATTAATTGCTATTTAACAGGTTTGGATAAATGGTGGTGATATTATATTACTGGGTCTTCGAGACTTTCAAGACACAAAGGCTGATGTCATTCTAAAATACACAGCAGATGAAGCCAGAAATCTGAAAGCCTATGGAGAACTTCCTGAATCAAGTCAGTCTTTGTTTAATAAATACTTTGTTTATTTTGTAGTTCTGACAGGAAAAATCTCTTTTGATTGATTTCTCTTTGTAGCCAAATGTACTATGTCTTTATAAACTCAATTCTCCATTACCTGTACAATACAGTGTATAATGACAATGAATATATATGATATGATAATAGATATATAATAGATATGTTATGGCTGCTTTTCAGTGTTAAAATTACGTATTTCAGGCTAATTTATATCATTAAAAGTTTGAAATTGGAGTCGGTCTCAGTGTGTAATTCTGTTTTGGTTTGTGTTTTACAGCAAGAATCAATGAGAATGTCAATGATGATGAAGATGAGCACGACATTGAGTTCGGAAACTTTGACGGGGATGATGATGAAATTGATGAAGTGAGTTCTATTTTTATCCCCTTTTTATTTGAATTAGGTGAATATCCACCATATACATAGATATTTATATTGAATAACAATTGTGGCTAAATTTTATTTAGGAATTATATAAGTTAAAAAGAATCTCTGACCCAGGTAACGGTAAAGACGTGATCGAAAGATCTTAATTTATGATCAAATGAGATTTTACAATAATTTTGGCACCATTCGCCTTATTGCTAAAGCTTTTTAAAAATTCTTTACCTCCATAAACAAAGGGAAATTCAAGATTCTCTTTATTTTATGTACATGTACTTTAAAGTATGTTTAATGAACTTGTAACATTGAATAACTCCTAGAACTACAAGTTCAATTTATGAATCCAAAAATTATAAAGTTAAGGTTGTTATATATGTTTTCTGTGTTGTGTATTTGGTTTTTTTTTCTTTTTCAGTTATAGAGATGGCTGTCCAAGTATTTGGAACACACAGATTGTAACACTGGACTTGTGCTATGTAGGATGTCTATGCATCTTCTTGGATGGCACACTTGCTCTGTTTCATACATTTTGATAGTGTCTGTTGTTTGGAGTTCACTCATAATTGAACGAACTACTCTGGAAAATGTAAGGATTTTTTTTAGGTGATAGGGATGTAATGCCAAATGTTTCATGCCTATGGACACGCATTTTCTTTTGGATGAGGGAGCTAAAACTTGAGAAAAAAATATGTACTAAAGTCACCATACTGAATGATTTTAGGTCAAGATGGAATGGTGACATATGGTTATTGTTCTCTAATAAGGTTATGTTTTTGTATAGATATTTTCTGTCATCTCTTCACATGCAGAATATGTATATGAAACATAGTTGTATGTTTTTTAGTCTGAATGACAGACATGCACTATTGATTAATTGTGTGTTATAACAATAGAATTATGATAATTATATTTACCTGCAACCTTTCGATACATCATTTTGCAGTGCTACAGATGTACATATTGTGTAGTTGTTACCGTAAAGAGTGTTAGCTGTGTTCTGGACACAATACTGTATCACGAACTGTATTTCCTTATCTGTAAGATATCATTACCATGTTTTTAACTTTTCTATTAAGATTAATAACTAGAATAGGTAGTAAGTGCTATGGATTTATAAATTTGATACATGTATTAAGTTTTTTCAGATATTTCATTTAAGTATTGTACATTGTATTGTCATTTCAGTTTGATTTTTGTTACCCTACATGTACATGTATTTTTATTTTATAAAAAAAAATGCTATGGTATATATACTGTTATCAAGTTCCACAATGACAAATATGTATGAATGGCATTATTTTTCTCTTCAAAATGGGACTTAAAAAGATTTTCTTTTAGGGATAAACATGGGGTGAAATTGATGTGATTTTCTTGGAAATTGATAGCACTTTTGATGTTGTATACGTTCATGTAATTTTAGCTCTTGCATTTCTTTCATCTGCTGCCTGGTTTTTTTTTATAAGAAAAAAAGTAATTAATTCAGGGTGCCACAATAGTGACTTGAATTACTGCATCTAAAACTGTTTACAGTAAGCGCATTTATAGTTGTTAAAAAGCATTATTAGATAAGAAAAGAAAATCCTCTCCTTTTTTATAAAATTAGTCTTTGAAAAAAAAACCTGTATAAAAACAGAATAAAAACATTTTTGTGTTATGCCTTGTGTTTCTTTATTGTGTAATTGGCACTTTTGGATGGATATTGGTATATTTGTATATAAGACTATTGACCCATATTTCTCCTCCTCTCAATACCCCCAATAAAGCCTGAACATTTCTCAAACCCTGTTTCCATCAATCAATATGTGAATTCCAATACCACTCTTTTATGATTTGATAAGCATCATGGTATAAAATTCACCAAAAACTTCTCTATGAGATTGCTATCAAATTGGTTTCACACATAATTGCCTTAAAATTACTCTACAGAAAGTTTTCATAGTTTCATACATGTAACATTGTACCGGTATGTGTAAAAATAACAACCCCTTCTTCCAAATTCAGGCAGTTGTACTTCAACAATTTTGATCTTCAGGCAGTACTTTTCCATTTCTGTATCACTTATTGTGCCCTTCCCTTTCGAAAGAGGGACTTATTTGTCAATAGACGAAGGGTTGGCCAATCCATAACTTCAGATATCATTTCTTGACAGACATCAACCTCTGTTCAATTATACCCCTTAAAGGGACATGGTCACAATTTTGGTCAAAATTTTTTTTTTCGATTTTATTGTTTACAGTGCTTTAGTAGGGCATTTTTATTAGACAACCAAAATTTGAGTGTCATTTGTTGAGTTATAAGTGAGTTACAGAACTTTCAATTCTTTGCTATGTAAACAAATCTTTTGTTAACATTTTGAATGTTGAAGTGAAAATTCCAGTTTTAACGCTTAAGTGAATGTTTAATTGTTAGGAACCATTTATTTATGCTTAAAATGAATAAGAAGATAGACAAATCAGCTTGAAAAAGATTTTTTACTGGTATATTGAACCTATGTAAACAAAAAACAGGGCACGAGCCTTGTTTATATGATGAAGGATTGTGAACCCTGTATCTAATGACTTGCTTAAAATTCATAGACTAGCACCCAAATTTTATTTGATAATTAGAAATGCATTTTTAAAGCATTGTAAATAATGAAAACAGAAAAATACAATTTGACCAAAATCGTTACCCTGCCCCTTTAATGAATACATGATTCCTATTGAGTAAAAGGTCAGTGAAATTACTCAGGATACATTACGAGGAATTCTTTGACAAACATCCAACTAACTGGCACACCGGTACCACCAAGAGAGTAGATGGTCCTTGGTGAATTTGATGTCCACATAATATCTTGAGCTTATTGATTTCACAAGGGCAAAAGTCGTACAACTCAGATTGAACACTGAAGATATTGTCCTTGAAAACTCTTTGCTCGTATTGAGAATGAATTTATTTGTTTTCACTAGGTCATGATATTTTTCTTCTCAATGGGGCATGCCCACAACAGTTGATAGTGTGATGAAGCATTGATGATGGTGTGATAGAGGATTGACGACACAAAGAATTCATTTAAACTGAACTGAACTTTATCTATTTTACAACGATTGATAAGCAAGTTCTACAACTTATATTAATATCTCTCGTTAGCACGAGGGGGTCATTGGTGTTGGAAGAAGCCGGAGTACCCGGAGAGAACCCACGTGTCTAGGCGGGCAACCACCATACCCTATCACATACCACCACTGTCGATCGCGGGGATCGAACTCGGGTCGCAGCGGTGACAAGCGAGTGCATTGTCCACTACGCTACTTGGACACCAGAATTCATTTATCCCATCATAGTATCATCGCAGTATCACTCCATTGTGCTATCACTTCATCGTTGTTGCACTTCTACTGCATCATGTCATAGTCATCATGCCTATCACCATCCTCATTGCATCATCATGTCATCGCTCCAAAGGCAATAGTGAGAACTATGTGGCCCTATCCAGATTCCTTACATTTTGATATAATTTTTCGCATTACAAAATTGAACTGTGATTTTCACTTGTATTACACATTTATTTATGCTGTGTGCCATCTCATATAAAATTATTATTTGAAATTTACAGATATTATACTCAAATTCATAATTTTGAGACAAAAATGGTAGATTAAACATTGTAAATAAACTTGGATGGTGCATGCATTATTTTCTTTATTTCATTACACTATGACTGATTTTTCAAAACAACCCTCATATTTCATGTTTTTAAGCTAAATAACCAGTGATAAAAATGCAGATAAATACCCGGTACTTCTAAAAATATTTCGGAGAAGTTTGGCATGCAAGAATTCTCTTATTTTTCTTCTACAGTGAAAAGATAAAATAAAATAATTTCCTTTTTTAATATTTTACTAAAAAATAAGAAAATCTAAATACACGAATGCTTACATTATGATAATAAAAAGAAAATGTAACAAAATATCTGCAACTTAAAACAGTGAAGCACAAGCTGTATTTTACAATGCAAGGTGAAAATGAAACAAGTAATGCTGAATGGTTTCAAGATACAATCTTAAACTTCACAACCCTCATGTAAATCATGTATAAAAATTTTAATATATTGTTCAACTGTCATTTGCGTAGTACATGTACAATATTGGAATATGATATATCAGTTTTTAGAATCATTCAAAACGAAATACCGGTACACAGTTCAGCAGCATAACTTTACAACTTTACAGAAAAACAATACATATATCACCTATATGTAAATCTGGGACACTGATTGTTGAACACACAGTGTAGTAAGTTATTTCATAATTTAATAATTTTGTTTTCTGTTTAGTTTAAATCCTGGAGTTAATATAAATAATTATCGTTTGCCAAAGCTTTCTACATGAAGCCTACAGTACCTCATCTATACACACACTAACATGTAGTCTCCCTGGAGTGCACCCTGACTAAGGCTTGCTGGCTCCTTCCCAGTCACTCCCACAGGCACCGCCTATCTGTCTGCTAAAGACTCCATCTACCTGTCTACTACTACTAGTACACATGAACTGCTGTGGTAACGATTTTTTGCTCTCACTCGTCCAACTTCCTCTTTGGTTTCTTAGGGTTGCGGGAACGACTCTTTGCCTTGCACAGCGGACATATCGGAGCATTTCGGTGAATTTGTTGATGACATGAGAGGCAAGCCTACAAAAAATTGACAATACATAAAATTTTTTGTGTGAAGTAAATATGAAGTACTTCAATCAAAATCACTTCTTACTTGTGTCATACCGTACATTCAATACCTGAACACAGTTTTTCTTAATTCATAAAGTAGATCCTTTAAAACAGTCCCATTTTTGATGGGAGTTTTTGGTCTTGGAACATTTACCTTCATGGGAGGTGGTTGTTGTCGGAATGATTGTTGTCTGGGCTCAGGGGGTTTCTGGGTCCGTGGTACCTGTATCTGTGTGGGCGTGGCAGGAGGGACAGATATAGTCTGGGGGATGGGAGGTTCTGGCTGGGGCTCACTGGTCCACTCTGTGTTCTGCTTCTCAAAGAAGCTGAAAATGTAAACAAAAAGAATAACTTGTATGTCAATATTGTAAAAAATATATAAACTTCAAGTTATTTTCTTTGATAGAAATTGATCTGCCAGGGTTTTCAAAAAGTACTACCTGAAACACAGATATTTGGCATATAAAACATAAGTAACCATATACAATGTACAAGTATATTTTGAATTATCTTAGCTTATGTATATCTCTTACTGACATGATCTTCTTTGTATATCAATTAACTAAAAGCACAATGAATTACCATTATGCATTTTACTAAAGATCTTGATATTTTAATCTTTAACTTTTTTTATATTGAGCTGTATGCCGAAATGTGACAGTCTTTCTTTGATATTTCTCCATCATATATACATGTATAACAACTGAAGTGATCATGGCTTACTCAGGGGTAAGTTTTTCCTCTTCCTCCTGTAGGTCAGGCAGTTTCTCCAATCCCATAATTCCTCTCATTTGATCCACCTCATCTTTCAGGGGACGGAACTCATCATACAACTTTTTGGTTGACTCTAGAGACCGATTTCTTTCCTCTTCAGCTTGTTTGATGGTTGTCTCCATCTATTATTATAAACAAGAGAGAAAATAGACATAAAGCTTTGGGAGACTTTTAATCTGCTAATAATTCTAACTACCTTGCCAATTAGTTTATGCAAACTAATTCATTAAGAAGTTTATTTTTTACAGTCAGAAGTAAGCTACTCTTTTTTTTTAATTTACTAAATTGCTTTCTAGAAAAATATCAGAACTATGAAAAAGGTGAGAGAGATTAGTAAAACATGCATGACTGTCTTATTTATAAAGCCTTGATATAATACCTGGCATAAAATTCAAAATCAAAATTTAAAATGAAACAGCATAAAATTTCCATCAAAAAAGTAGATATTTTTACCAAATTTATATCAGCATGAATTAGTCGTAATTCTTCAACATGTGCCATTTTCTCTTGGAGTAGTAACTCCATTTCTTGCTTATACTCTTCTAGCCTTTTCTCCTCATTTTCAGTGTTCTCAAACTCTTGGCGTAGTTTGCTGCGTACTTTCTCCAGATGCACAGTCTTGGATCTATAAAGAGTTAGATATAATAATAAAATTCACATATTTATGTTTATGCTTGAATGTTGAAAATTGTGCAGAACAGTGAACAAAAATAAACCTGAGGTAGATCAGGATTTTGTGTCCATTCTTTGATATTGTATTTCAATCCACATGTAATATAATCTCTTAGTTTGGTACATCTTATTTAATAACAAGATAGCAATATGTTGAAAGTTTATACAACTTAATTCCCAGACGAATTATGCAGGTCATTGAGTTAAAAGATCATCTCTCAAAGTACTAGGGGATTTTGTTTAATTTTTCTTATGTGTTTATGTTACTTTTATTACATGTACATTGTTTGTCACAGCTTGCATGGATTTTGCCAGTTGTTTTTACTGAGTTTGTTGAAATGTAATACCATTTTAACAAACATTTTTTGCATGACTCTGTATACAGCAATATTCAATTTATGGCCTGAATTCTATGTTTAAAAGAGCCGAAATTCTCCCAGATATAATGGAATATGCGCTTCTGCCCATTGTGTCCTAAACTTCTACAAAGTCCTCTAAATTCCATGCAGCGGTTGAAGAGGGGTTGATCTTACAAATTGTTCACTTCTATACTGATATTCAACATAGGGCCAAAATTCAGTGTAAGTCTTAAAAAAAGTGTGAATTCCAGCAGGCGACATAAGCGGGGTATTCGAGATATTAGGAGTTTGTTAAATCATATATAAAGAGAGATTGGCGAGTGACTTCGACATTAGTGGGGTTTCAAGATATCCCATGTTTGAGATATCAATATTTACCTGTATTTCAATAATCATAAATACCTATGTACCAAAACTATGTTCATCCATTAGAAAAAGTCCAGATGTTCTGTTTTAAAATGCCCCCTCTACCACTTCAGGTTTCAATACACAACCAAAAATAGAAAGTCTAAGGGGAATTTGCATTGCAGCACAAATGCAAAGTACCCAAATGATAATGTTGAAAAATTTTGCAAAGTGTCCCAAGTACTTCCAGATGGAGAAAAGATGTAAACTTTTCCCATTAAAAAAAATCTTATTAAGGAATTTGTTTTCATTCATGTTTATTTCTCTGCTCAGTAATTGAAGAAATCCTGGATTTTTCCTGTGTGTCAATTTTAGATGTACATCTTTGACAGGCATGTGTATTTTTTGTTAAAATTAGTCAAAAGATGACGGAAACAGTAACCTTAGACAAACAACAGCTACAATTCTCCTGAGCAAGATTTGTCTGTTTGTCCATGTGGGAATTTTGGGGCTGATTGGATTTAGGTGAACATCAAAGCTTGTCTTGTAAGTAATGTATTTCACTATTTGTGTTTGTCACTGGTTTTATGAGTGTGTTGGAGAGAGAGAGAGAGAGAGAGAGAGAGAGAGAGAGAGAGAGAGAGCGGACAAAACAGACATGTATCTAGTCTCTGCTTAATGCTTTAACGTAAGGGTAGACAAAGAAAAATTGTTGCCATGCAATGATGCATATGAAAATGTGCATGCAATTCTCTTTGGTTCTGAAAACACCATACCCACCTAATTTCTTTGACATGCTCCAGTCTGTTAATTAAATCTGTCTCCCTTTCGTTCATTGTTTCACAATTCAATTAATTTTATCTGCGTCAAGAATTAGCTTCTACTTTCTAATACCTGTGGTTGTTATCAAAAACATTTCTTAGATTATGGTTTCGTTCAGATTTAGACAACTTGTACATGAGTTTATAGGTCGCAATTATTTAGCAATTCTTTCACGATTTATTCGTAGCACATAAATTGATCAAACTAAAATAAATATATCAGACAGCTATAAATTTACTCTTTTAGTGTTCTTGTTTATTATTTAATTAAAAGCTTATGTATCACACACCAATTTGTAATATGATTTATATACAAAGTGCATTTTAGCTTGCCTGAGCTGAAAACTCATGTGAGCTTTGAATATCCCTCCTTTTGTCAACTTTTCCTGTTTCCTTTTTTTTTGTTTTTGTTACTTCTATAGAACCACAGGACCAATTCATTGAAGTTTTGCACAAAGCATATGAAAAAGAGAATCTAAATTGCTGAAAAAATGGGTCAACCCAAATTTTTATATAATTTGAAAATGACAGAGAACATTAAATTAAATTTTATACGATCAGCAGTTACGACATGTACAGTTAGACATTCTTTCTCTATCTCTATTTTTATTTGACTAAATGTGCATAACTTAAAATTAGATTTGCTCCTGAAACTTTATTATAACCTGAAATGTAGACAGTTATAAGCTGAATGTACCTGTATCTTAACTGCTTAATTTGTTGTAGTCAGCTGCTTTAAATATCCACATGTATGCTGCAGTGTATTGACAACATTGTCCATATAAAAAGTAAAGTAACTCTGTTAATAAAAATATATTTATGGTACAGATAACATTCTTATCATGACAATCAGTGCATTCATAATTCTTAAATACCCGTTATAAATAATAAAACACAAATCATTTGACACTCAGTCTTCTGATATGAATTTGGAGACATACTGTCTTGTTATATTGAGATAACACTGCGGCCCTTCAGGGCCATAGTCTAAGTAAGTAAAAGAGTCTGTGGCTTTAGGAACAGCAGTTTCTATCTGAGTTCCCTCATGCCACTCGTTGAAAGACGTAATGGATATCATAGATGGGTTAATGTCTAGAGCTTTTTGGAGAGAATTTTTGTAGTATCTTCCATCTTGACGAGGGCGAGTGTTCTTGCCATTCCAGGGTCTGACCCTAGTGTCTATATATCCTGGACCTACACTAGGGACAAACATCAGTCTCCTCCCTCTGAGCATATTTCCTTATCTCCCTCCAGTTCTTCCAAGAACTACCGTACGTAAATCCATCAGGTAGCAAAGTAAGTATAGTATCCATCAAACCCAGCACTTGCCACACCCTCTTTATGTTGTCTCTCCACAAGAAGTCCCAGGAATATTCCGTCGTATTCCGTGTTCCTGATAGATATAGATCCACCAGGAGTGAATAATTCTGCCCAATTGGAGGACTTGACTAGGTAAGAGTCATATATGTAGTATACAGGTAAGTGCTTCTTTTTAATCCTGTCATAGTGCCTGTAAAAACCTGGGTGTTTTCCATAAGTGTCAATGATATACTTAATGTTCAGTTTTCAAAGTCTGATGATCTCTGCCTTTAAATGGTTCAATGTGAAATGCAACCTACAAAGAAAAAAAAAAGCTCGAAACATTAAATGTCAAAATTTTTAATATTCCTTCCACTTGAGCGACTGTGACGTACATTTAATGTATATGTTTCTGTCCGATTTTTGCAAAAAGAGAATTATTTGGTTTTTTTTGCATGCCTATATAATAATGTTATGCTGTTGATTACAGTGATCCACACTGAAAACAGAATCAGTTGGTATTATTTCCATGATAGAATTGAGATGTATGCTTTTCTGAGAAATTATTAATAAGGATGATAGTCAGTTTGTAGCAAATGATTTTAACTATGCTAATTACGTGTATTTGTAAAGTAAAATTAAATTACCCCCACACTGACATTGCTTGCATTTAACGGTATTATAAAATAAAGTTTCCTCATTATAATTATATGCATCAAAGAAATGATGGCTCTACAAAGTCTTTTGAATGAATTCATATGAATTCAAATATTAAAACTAAAAGATATGAGTGCCGTTTAGCTTGTACATAATTACATATACTTGTAAATAGCTTATTCAATTTTACCTTCAACTGATATTTATCAGCCAAATCCAATATCAGTGGAATCAGTTTATCTGGATTTTTTCCCTCGTTGTCAGCATCATTTGGAGGATACCATGACACAGCCAATACTCCTGTCAACAATGATTGGTTTATTTGATAACCAATATAAGGAATCAATTCATTTTCACTCAAATGGTCAACATGACCATACATGAGGTACATAATTATATAACGCACAAATATTTACAAAATTTTTATGTAGATATATAGTGTCAGGGGTACATGTACAGTAAAAATTAGAAGGAAAAAAAATGAGAATTCAAAGAAGTACATATGTTCAAGGAGGACAGACTGATTCAAAAATATGTATATAAAATAGAGGTGAGGTTTTTTTTTATTTTTAAAGTTAATACTTATCCACAAAATTTAAAAACCTCAACATAAACAAATATTAGTTAAGCCATTTGACATTACTAAAAACTTTAACTTTTAAATACTGACTATAATAAATAGTCATCTTCTTTTCTGTAATATATTTTATTTAAACTGCAGACTTTATACCTGCTCCAGAGAGCTGAACCTGTTTCATGTGGTCCTCTACCACAACTGGGTCTCCAGAGCTGTATGGACCTAACTGGGGATAAAAGTTTGCACCGATGTCATCAGGGGGTTTGTGCTGTCCCGATGGCCATTTAGCTGCCTCAATTTTGTCCCAGTGAGGAAGATAGGGATGATTCCAGTGGAAGTATTTTCCATCATGTTCTGGATTTCCATACCAAGGATAGTAGAAGATATGGACATCATAATTAACAGGGAGATGAGTGGGTTCTGGACTTTTAGACCCCTTTGTCAATACAGATTCTTGAACTATATTATTAGAATTCATTTGTTGTGGATTTTTCAAACTTGCTCTATATTCAGATTCTGGCTCCTGTAAAACTATTTTTTCATTTCGATGTTTATTTTTTTGTGCTTGGTTCTTTCCACTTTCATTTAAGTTCATTTTATTTGTTGTCCACTGCACATCCAAGTAATAAATGAATAGACATGAGGAGGCAATGAAGAGAATAAACACTAAAAGGGAGAGTTTAAAGACAGATACTCTTTGTCCACAAACTTTCATTTCTTCTTTCCGCTATTACCATGTTTTGTTGGTTTCCAATCAGATAACACCTAATATGATAAAAAATCAAAAATCAGAGATATAGCAATTTAATGAACGTGTACATTTATCTTTTTTTACCCAAAAAACCCAAACCCCAGCCTTTGAATCTAATAAATTCGAATCAAAGAATATGTATGTCAGAAATGTTTTATCATGTTAATGCGGAAATGATTACAAGCTGTATAATTTGATCATTGGTGGTATCGTTCAGTATTGTTGCAACGTGTAACTTGTTATTGTCATTTCCATTTTTAGCATGTTTCGAGTTGCTTTTTGATGCAAAATTCGACAACATTAATCTGAAAAAGTAATTCTTTTAAGTCATAAGCTGCAGAGTTAAGATTTCAAATAAAACCGATCTATTCTTTAGTTAATCGGGTTTTACTATTTAGTTTTGTTATCAAAATAAAAGTGTTCTACCAACCGGAAGTTAACGTTCTAGGTGAACACCGACCGAAATTGAAAGTACGCAAGTTTTAATTGGGTCCTTGGAATCCCTCCAGCCAATCGAACTCTACGTAACATTCCGTGATTGATATCTTCAGCGATTTGCCGCCATCTTGAAAAATAGCACGCCACACTTAGCTGTGGTAAAACAATATTAGTAAGCTAAAAGCGGAAATGTTTCCTCTGTAAGTAAACTTTGCCGAAATCAACTTGGGGAAACATGGAGGCTGTACGAGCATTTAACAATGAGGTAATGTTTCTGATACAAGGCCATTTGCAGTTTTACTTTTCCTTTGAGTTGCCGTTCTTTCAAGTAGCACGCCGGCAGAGATCAATGACAATGTTTGTCCTTTGCTCGTTTTATCACTATACCAATTCATTGCAATCGCAGAGGTATGGATAATTCTGAAAAATGCATATGTAAATTTGATTGTGCTTGGTATAACCACAATGACGAATAACTTTTCATTTTCTGGTTTACAGCTATCTTCATTGTACGAGACGAGGCCCCCTATTTCAAGGGCTAAGATGGCCAATGTTACCAAATGTGCAATCAAGGCTATCAAGTTCTACAAGCACGTTGTTCAAAGTGTTGAGAAATTTATTCTCAAAGTAAGCTTATGAATGACATGTATTTTCCACGTCAACTTCGGCATGTATTTTTCATTATGAAGCTTTTCTAAAATGAGATTAACAATGATCTTTATCTTTCAGTGTAAACCAGAATATAAGGTCCCTGGACTCTACGTGATTGATTCCATTGTGCGACAGTCCAGACATCAGTTTGGTCAAGAGAAAGATGTATTTGCACCAAGATTTACCAAAAACATTGTTGCAACATTTCAAAATCTGTTAAAATGCCCAGCAGAGGAAAGGGTAATTGTATAGTAATATATTTCTGTGTTAAATAATCTATACTAATAGTTGTTTGCAACATGATTTAATTATTAAATACTTTTATTATGAAAGTCATTATGTTGATTTTTCTCTACAGAGCAAGGTTGTGAGAGTCTTGAATCTTTGGCAGAAGAACAGTGTTTTTCTAAGCGAAGTGATTCAGCCTTTACTAGACATGGCATCAGATCCAAATAACCAACAACATTCATTAGCTGGTATATAATATGTTTAAATTTGAGTTAAATGGTTTTTGAAAACAGGTAAACCAGGTTTGTTTGTTTCATACATTATATTTGCATCAAAGGCATCAAGGAATTCTATTTAAAAGTGCAAGTGTATTTGTTTATTTTCATGCACATTCATAATTCAATACCACATCTTAATGATTTATTAAGAAAGCTTTTAATACTGGTTGAAATTGTGTTGCATGTAACATTTCAGTTGATATTTCTAATTATAATTTTGTAGCACAAAGGGCAGTTGACAGTGTTCTGGCATCTGGAGCTAAGCCTCATCACTCAGAGGGTGGACAAGACACATCAATGAACACCTCAATGCAGGCAGATGAAGGGGAGGAGAATGTAGAAAATTCACTCGCTGCCCAGACAGAAATGTTGAAGACAGTAACACAACTACTGCAACAGACTTCTCAGGTATAGGGAAAAAAAAAGGCAAAATGAATAACAAGATAATATGTGTCTAATATTATTTCACGTTTTTGTAATCAAAAGAAAGAAATAGCTTAAGTATGTGTATATTTTATGATTTGTAATGTTATGTTATCTTTTCGCAAATAAATTGATAAATTAATCTCCTTCAGGGTTCCACCAGCCTGAGTGCACAACAACAACAGTTGCAGCAGCTACAGCTCCTCCAGCAGCAGCTGATTCAGCACACCCAGCTAATGCAACAGTCCCAGCAGGGCACCCCTGTCATAGACAGCAACCTGTTGTCCCACATCCAGACCCTGACTAACCAGCTCCTCAAGTCCGGCGACAAACCACCGGAGCCGGGCTTCAACAGGGTACGGAAACAGATTCCATGTTGTTGCTGGACATACATTTATAGCTTTCATACTGCACTATTCTGAGGCCTGTTCTGCAGAATTGATGCTTGCTAGCATTTGCTAAAATTCCCTAAACTTTTAAAACATATTTTGGCAGGTGCCCACCTGCTCTGCTGAGCACACCTCTAGTCTACATTTATTGCATTCATGCTTTACTGTTTTGGTCTGTGTTGTCAGATTTTACACACAGAAATTTTCACACTGGAATTAAGAAATACAGTAAAACACGCTTATAACGAAGTCCCAGGGGCGGATAATTTTACTTCGTTATAAGTGTAATTTGTTATATCTGTCCAGATTACAACATGAAATAAAGTCACAGGGGAAGAAACATCACTTCACTGTAAGCGTGTATTCATTATAAGTGTGTTCGCTATAACCAGGTTTTACTGTGTATATTTTTTCATGCACATTTAGGTTAAATTTTAGAAGATATTCATACTATTTGCTAGAAGAGGAAAAGTAAATGAAGATGTTATATTTATTGAAATGTTTTTCATTTTTAGAAGCTACTAGATTTTGACTATGGAGAAAGTGATGATGAGGATGCAGGCCAACATGGGTATGTTCTTGAAATAAGAATGAACTCAAAATTTTGGCTTAGATGCTTTTATACATAAAGAAAATTCAAATGTCCATTAATGTTGATTTATTATGATTAAGATATTCATTCTTCAGGCAATCACAGCCCAGCATGTTGAATGAAACACACATGATGCAACAAATCCAGCAGCTCTCTCAGACAATCCAGAAAAGTGAAGAACTGAACAGACAGAAAATACTGCAGCAACAACAGGCAGAGTTTGATCAGCAGATCGGACATGTATGTGCTCCTTTGAACTTCAAATTCATATATATCAATATATTTAAACATTTTTAAAAACCTTCAATACAACTTTCATTGATGCTGTTTTCTTCAGATGGGAGGCATGCCCCCTCAGATGCATATGCAGCATGATCCTCTTCATCACCAGATGGCTCATCAGATGCCCCCGGGGTATGGCCATGTAATGCCCCCTGACCAGGCCCAGCAAATCTTTCCCCCACAGGACATTGATGAGAGACCACACCTGCCCCCTGTCCCCCCTCCGGATGAGGAGGACGACCAGAGGGACCGTAGAGACAGGGAGGACAGGAGACACCGGCGATCCAGGCACGATAGATCTAGGTCAAGGTCAGTGAAGGACACTCGAGACGTTCATAATTTTAAGATGATGTTTCTTGATAGATTATTTCTTCTTTTTTTGCATTTGACCTGTTAATGACTTAAAAATTCATGGTGCATTACAGGGCTGTTTTTGGAGTTAAAATATTTTGAATAATGCAATGCAAAATGCAATAAAATACTTGAAAATAAAGTCATTGTTTATATTTTCAATTGAAACTACATATCCTAACAGAAAAATATGAAAATATAATTTTGGAATTACGGACTGGAAATCTTCACAATTTCAAAGATAAGCAAAATAAAAAAGAATGGACCATAGGTGGCATCCAACATTAATAATAGATTATGCTCTATTTGAGGATAAATCGCGAGTCCTTGTTATCATAGCCGTTTTTGCGAAAATCTTGCACTACATTATTCATGCGCTAATGAAAATAGTGCGTGTATTAACCTCTCTTGTTTGCGTGATGGCCAACTTGAAATGGTTAAACAATCTTATCTTTTTTTTCACATATATTTTTAAAGTTTTTCTTGATGTTAAAAAATAAAACAAATCAAAGTAGTTCTTGTTCAATCGCCGCCAATGAATTCGACAACTTACACAGGGAAAACCTTGTTCCATATTAAGCGTAAAATCTTTTTTTAGAAAAAACCATGCTCGCGAAGCGAGAAGACCCTTGCTGTCATCGGATCTCTTGGAGTGGATTTTGAGCACAAACGTGAATTGATAATGTGCGAATTAAAGCAAAAAGCTCTTATTTCTTCGTCTTTGAAAAATACTGGTCCTTTGTCTCAATCCTACGATATTATGCATTGCCAGTCTGGCAGGCATTGTCAGTCTATCATTGAAATATCAACAGAACATGTTGAATCAAAGTACTGAAAGTACTGACACAAGTTGATGATTCAAGAATCAGACATTCATTGACCCTTTTCTGCTTTCAACATGCAGAATTTGAAATAATCATGAATTAAGTATATAAGTATCTTATTATCACTGGCTACAACATATCAGTGATAAAAAAAAAAAATCATGAATCGTGAAAGATAATTTTTTAGATAAATAGGATATCTAAATATTATTATCATATAATTTAATATGATAAAGCTGGTTTAATAAAGGTGATGTCTACCACAATGAGCCCTGTAATCTTTGTTCACCTATGTTTAATTATTTACAAAAGACAGAATTTTATTTTGTATTACTAACAATGTAATAAAAACAAATACATCAAAATATTGACAACATGTTCGCATCGAGTCAACTCTTAGGCCCTTCAGGCCTTTGATTAAGTCTTTGACATAAAATTCTTATATTTTGAAACTTTTTCTTGTAGAACACCAAAGAAAAGGAGAAGATCCAGATCAAAGTCGAGAGATCGTCGTAGAAGGTCAAGGTCAAGAGACAGGCATAGGAGATCCAGGTAATTATGATATTGGATATACGTGTACTTGTAAGTTTGAACAGGTCCAGATTTTCTCTAGCTGTTTATAATTGATAAAAATATAAAGATCAGGTAATAAGTGTGAAAATTATGTTGTATATATGTTTCAGGTCCAGAGATCGAGAAAGGGACAGGCAGAGAGAAAAAGAACGAGAAAGGAGGAAGAAGGGACTACCAGCAATGAAGGACCAGTGCTTGTCTAGTATGTATGATCTACTTACACTGCCATGTCTTTATAAACATCTGGTTTATTAACAATGGTAGTTGAAAGTAGCTACATCATGTATTTATTGATTGTCTCTCATTTACACATTACACAGCTTTGTGGATTTTACAATACTTCCTGCAACAGAATGTTACAATTTTTTCATTGCAGTATGTTCAACCACTCTGTTCATTGGAAAGATTTCCAAAACTACGTCAGAAGATGAACTGCGAGCAGAACTTGAAAAGTACGGCAGTTTGGAATCCATAAATGTAAGATTTTCTATGAGTCATAATTAATGAGTAAATGTGAATACCAAGATCATATTCCTTTCATTGATATAGAGTACTCTTCATAATGTTATTTGATGTTGTGATGTAAGATTAATTACTCCTATATAGATGATCCCGCCCCGAGGATGTGCATTTGTTTGTATGACTCGCCGTAAGGAGGCAGCTAAGGCTGTTGACAGAATGAAAGGAATGCTGTTCAATGGTAGTGAACTGAGGGTAAGGAATATTAATTTGAAATCAGAATTCAGAATACAACAGGTTTTATATAATGGAAAACTTCTATGCTAGTGTTTCTGCAATGGCACCACAAACTCAGCATATTTTGTTGTGATACGTGTTTTAAACATTGCGAAAGTAAAGACAGCTTCCTCTTTCAAGCTTTTCTGATACCAAAGTTTGATCATAAAGTGACTGTAACATCTGTCTAATTATTTTGATTTTAGCAATTCTTAATTTTTATACATCAAAACATATATGATTATTATGTGTTTTAATGTTTAATGTTGATTGTAATGAGGGTTTTTCTTAATACAGGTTGCCTGGGCTCCAGGCATTGGGGTCAAGGAGTCTGCATTCAAGGACAAATGGGATGTTGAGGTCGGGGCGACCTACATCCCTTGGAGCTCTCTACCTGAGGATCTCTCCAGTCTGATTGATGGTGGCATTATAGATGAAGATTCATTGCCTGAAAATCTTAAAGGTTTGAACCAACTTACATTTTTTAAAGAAATCAGCACACAAGTATAAAACAGGCACTTCGAGTCCTAAATAAATATTTTGAACTGGTATCCTTTTTAGTGCTCATTGCTGTAATTTTCAGTAATTTATGCTTTTGCTTCTAGGAATAACTTTAGGGAGAGAAAAGCCTGATGCACAGGATGAGCCCCCACAACCACTGATGAACAGCACCCAGATGCCTCACACTCAGGTCCAGCCCCTCCAACCAGTCAACATGCCTCCTGGGGGGCCTCCCCCAGGGACCATGCCACCTCCTCTACCTGGTGCAGGTACATCAATTGTTTTTAAATGCGATTAAGAGAAATCAGTTCATGTTTAATTGTGATGAATAATATTTTAATCCATATGTAGCATTTCTATAGTCTGTCCCAAGATATTTATGCAGCACATTTGAGCGATTTTTAATAAAATTACACATACCTGTGAAAGAAGTTCAATTGAAATCAATGAAAGGGGTAAATTTCCAAGGTATCTTCATTGACACCTTATCATTTTTCACTCATAAAAGTTCACGGAATTGAAAACAGATTTCTTATGGCGATTTATAATGGGGATTCTTTACATCTTTTCTCCATTCAGAAGTCACTCTGAATACCTCGCGCAATTTTTCAACATTATAATCTGGGTCTGCTGCAATACAAAATCTGCGTAGACATCACATTTTTTATCCGTGTATTAAAACCTGATAAGCTATAAGGGGCATTTCAACAGAGAAATCTTGTAAATTTTTCATACTTTTGAATGAACATCATTTAAACCCTGGGGTATTTATGAATATCTAGTAATTAAGCAAAATGTGAATCCAGGATATCTTGGGACAGAATATACTAGGTTTGAATCTAAATGTAAAATCAATTACAGAGACAAGAATAAATCTATTTGAAAGGTTCTTTTTGATTTGTACATTTTATTTAATGATATATATGATGATAATTTCATTGTGAATTCTTTTGCTGCCTCTTTAGGTGTAATGCCCCCAGGAATGTTGCCAAGAATGGGCATGATGCCCCAGATGATGGTACAGGGAGGTATGCCCCCACCCCAGATGTCTGGAATGCCCCCTGTTGTTCCCTCAGTCTCAATGACCATGAGCACAGGAATCCCCCCAGTCCCTGGTCAGGCGGGAATGATCCCACTTCCTGCTGGAATGCCACCAGGAGGAATGCCACAAGTGGTTAGTTTAGTTCTTGAAAACATAATTTCATGGTTATTTATATTTTTAAAAATGTCCTGAAAGGAGTGAAATTTTAAAATTTGACAGAAGCAATTGAATGGTACTAATTTCATTCTTAATATGTAGCTTTGATTTTATGATGCAATAAAAGTTAATGAAATGTTAATAGGAACTGATTTTCTGTTTTGTAGGTACGTCATCCTGCCACAGTGGTCAGCACTGGAGTACAGTTCTCACAGAACATGACAATGGGAACTCAACCCATGATGGCAGTTCAGCGTCCAGGACTCCCTCCAGGGGCTGCATTTCAGAGGTTTTCAATGCCACCTCAGGGATTTCTTAGGCCCCCTCAGCCAAACTTTGACCCAATGAAGCCTTCAATGCCACCAAACCGACCTCCGTTTGACATGATGCAAGATTCCAAAGACAAACCACCATTGCCTGGTCAAGACTGGCAGCAAAAACCTGACTTTGACACAAGTGAAAATATGGACCTAGATGAACGTGATTCAAAACCAGAAAAAAAATCTAGGTTTAGTGATGCAACCCCACCTGACAGTTTTAGTCAGGGTGGTCCCCAAATGGGGCCAGGAATGGGGATGATGGGACAAATGAGACATCCAATGGGAGGAGGAATGGGTCCATCTGGTGGAATGAGGGGACCCAGACCTTTAATGGATGCTGGAGGCCCTCCGAATATGGGGCCTAGAGGGCCACAAGATGGACAGAGATTTAATTCTCCCAACATGATAGGAGGCCCACAGAGAGGGGGATTTGGCGGTCCGGGGGGTCCACCAGGATTCAGAGGCAATAGACCATTCCAAAGATTTCCTGGACAGTTCATGAGGCCTGGATTTAGGGGGCCTCCAGGTGACATGATGAGACCTCCATTTGATGGTCCTGGGGGTGAGGAAGGAAATGAAATGGACAATCCTCCTGATGACCACGAGAGTGATCACAAACGTAGGAACTCTGGGGATCGCTGGAGAGACGACCGGGACGATGATCGGGATGGAGACTACAGGGATTACAGGAGGGACGACTGGAGAGGAGGCCGGGGCAGAGGCAGGGGCAGGGACTTCGGTGGCCGGGGAGGAGGGCGCCGTGACTTTGACCGGCGAGACAGAAATCGGGATGACCGTGGGGGAAGGGACAGAGATTATGACAGAGGGGACAGAAGGAATAGAGATAGAGAAGACAGATATAGAGACAGGGATGACGGTTTCCGTGACAGGAACAGGGATCGAGAAGATAGAGGGGATTGGCGTCATAGAAACGATGATGACAGGAGCAGCAGTAGAAAGGAGGCCTCTGCCTGGGGCAGTGCCTTGGAAGAAATGATGAAAACTGTTGTGATTCCACCACCAGGTGACGGAAACGCAGAGCAAACAGATGACAAAGGACCTACAGAAGAAGCAACTCCTGTTCCCCCGGTCACTGTTCCAGCGGTTCCAGTCCCTCCCACTCTGGAGGAACCAGCCAGCGTGGGAGACAACAATAGTGAAGAGGTCAGTGGTGGAGGGAACAGTAGCGAAGCAGAGTTTGTTCCTCCTGTAGCACCTGCGCCACCAGCTGATGACATTGTTAAACATAACGGACCAGAAGTGACAAGTGATAGTGTTCCTAACGGGGAGGATATAATCCCTCCCGCTCCTGAACCCGAGATTGTGACAGAGAAAAAAGAAAAAGTGCCGGGTGATTTAGAGGAGGGAGAGATTGAGTGATGCTTGTGTGCATTAGGTTCATCTTTCAGTTCTTAGGTCTTATTATGCAGCATGGTGTCAAGATTTTTATGATCTCCTTCATAGTTTTGTGAAGTTTGGATACTTGTTCATATGCAGTTCATACTTACTGTTTTTTAGCAAGCAGATGTTTGAATTAAGATTAATTATTAATGAGCCATTAAGTAAAATGTGCCATTGTAAATCTGCAAGATAAATGCATTCTTGTAAGCACTAAGTGGAATTTGATTATAAAAAAATTGTGTATAGAATCTGATATTCAAGCATTTTAATTAAGGAAGGTTTCATTTGATAAATCCCCAGCAATGTATTTGAATTACCATAGGTGTATGCTTTACATTTCTTGCAAACAGGAACATATTTATTGTTATAAAGTGCATTAAGAAGTCACTTTACTAAAATCCTGTTGTTTGACAATTACATTAAAGTATTCCAGATGTTGTTGAGTTTTCCACATGTAAATACTGTCATTTTTATTCTGTTCATACACACCAGTTTTATATAATGATGTGGCGAACTTATTTTTTACCAAGTTGAATGTTGTATGGAGAGTAGTGAATGGTGTGTAAGGATTGGATATTTTATGCAAGGGTGTGTTAAAGAGATGTGTGCTCAAATGGGTGGTTATTTACAAACCACATAAAATAAAAAATAACTAAACAAATTCTGTGCTTGACTTTGTACACTTTTTTTCCTCTCATCTGTTTACATTTTGCTGGCATTATTCATTAATTGTTATAGTATTCACTTTCCACTCAAGAAAATCTGAATCATTGGAGTTGGAATGTTACAAATCTACTTAAAGTTTCTCAAAGTGAAGATAAAGATATATTGGAATGTAAATTCCAGAGAAATTTCGGTTTGTGAAATAAGTGTTCTATTACGTGGTTAGAGTTGAGATGTATCATGTTAGATGAGTTATTACAAGAACAGGTAATGTAATCTACAAAAAGAGGAGTTGAGAATGGAAGAATCCTAGCCGGAAGTGCACCAGACAGGAAATAGCAGACCAGCGGATGTGAACGGTTTGTACCGTGGACTTGACTATTATAGATGATTTAATGTTTTGTAGCTTGTTTTGATATGTGTAAATAATCATGTGGTATCCATTCAAAATTAGTGTTTCTTTTCTGTTTGAAAGGAGGTTTGTAAAGTCTGCTTTACAAAGTGCATGAGGCGTCCATATTAATGGAGATTTAATATGTTGCTAAATGAAGTAGGTCTACAATAATATTAATTTATATCGTATAACAACGATAAAAGCCAAACTGCTTCTTATAAAGTGACGGCATGATTTGTAAATATGCTTTTTAGAATTTTATTTTGGTCCCAGGCGTAATGCCAGCGAACCCAAGAAAATTAAAAACCTTGATTGACCTAGGATAAAAGTATAGCTTGTGAATTAATAACAGAGTTGTTCCTCTTTAAACAGTAAGGTGCGTTCTAAAGGGGAACTTTTATTTTTTGTGTAAAATTTCTTCGATATCGTTGCCATTTGTTAATTCTTTAAAACTACAATTACAAACAAATATGATATATTTATTTTGTTAAAAAAATTATAATAATATTAATTTGTTATTTCCTGATATTGATTTATTTATATATTAAGCAAATTCTCAAAACTCGTATATTCGTTAAATAGTTATTTTGTATATAAACTCTGAAGACCTTTGTTGGGATAAGCTATGTCCAAAAACGGAAAGGGTTTTAATTAATATTTGGCGGCCTACTCTAAGTAGGGCAATGGGATGTAAAAATATAGAGAGTAAATTTCCATTACTTAGTGCTATCGTCGCTTGCCATAGATTAGTACTATGGAACATGAGAGTCAATCATTAAATATATCGAAAGTTACATTTCTGTGTAAAAATTTCAAATACTGAAAACAAGCAAATTCCCTGCCTTAATGATAAATGACAATGACTTTTACCGTTTCCAATCTATTATACAAAACCAAAACCCATCTTCATCTGGTCCTTTCCGTCCAACTCATATGAAATCTCTGTAAATTTATATGCAAACCGTTTACCTGCAGACTAAGTGGTACCGTGTTTCTAGATGTTTTTCAACATATCGCTTGTTCCTACCCTTCGACTTGTGACTTACGTACACACTGGTGGGATATCGGATCACCAACTCTTTCGATGTACACCTCTCTGCGGACCTTTGTGCTATGACGGATGATGATATATGTTCTTCCTTCTAGGTCTAAGGACGTAACTATTTCAAATGGTTGCAAGAAAAATATCTGCGGGCACTTAGATTATTTAACTTAGATACATCCGAGATATTGCTACACGCTATAACCAAATCAAATGTTTGCGTCATAACGTAATTTTAATTTAACCTGCGTAGTTTTGTGCCGATGGACCCCACGCCCCCTTTTTTCAATATTTATTTTTAGATATTTATGCTTTGATTTATAATTTTATCTGTTGCGTGTATGTATAATTGTATTTTCTGAAATAATCCTCATATGAGGAAAATAAAGTATTAATGAATGAATGGATGAATAGACTAAAATGTTAGTGTAATTTTAAAGGGTTTATCAAATGGATAAGATTAATCATTGTAATTAAAATAAAATAAAAATGGTTTAATAGAGGTGTTATCAATCAAAATTATGGATTATGGTTATGGATGGACTACCTTAAAATTAAATCTATAATAAAACAAAAAAAATTACGATTCTCAAGAAAATTCTTTTGCGTTCATTGCACTTGTACAGTAGATTTCAATAAATCACTATAAAATGTTATAAATCTAGCTATTCTTTATTTTATTAATCAATATTATGATTAATCAGTTAACACTCTCCATTCAAAAAGTACCGAGCAAGCATCAGTGATTTACCACCGTGCACGGGCAATGAAATGAAATTTTGTGGTAATTTACACAAATTTGGAAGTGAGAATACATATATCTGGTTTTTCTACATTGATTAAATAATAGTTTATGGCAAAACAAATCTTATCTGAAAAATTTAGGCAGATCAGATGGTTAATTTGTATTAGGAATATTTGAAAAGATTTCTTTCAGTGTTGAAATAAAAGTAAAAATCAAGTTGAATTTTCTGTTTCTCTCATTTTTATCTTATTTTTCCTTAGTTATTTTTATGAAATGGTAAAATGAATTTTAAAACTTGATATATTTTTAGTATCATGATCGATATAGCAATTATAAATACAGTACAAATCACTTTAATTTTAACCCCTCTAATCAGTGAATCACAAAATGAGCATCTACGCTAGCCAAGCGTTTTGGATCCACTCTGTTCCCCCCACAAAGTGAGGAGAGTGCGGATCAGAAACCCTTGACTTGGGAAGATGCAAAATGAGTGCAATTAAATTAATTTCTGAGGGCAGTGGTATCAATATCAAATTTTAAACACATTTTATAGGTTCGAGAGTTGTTTCAAATTTGAACCACTCGTGAATTTTGTTTATTACTTTAAATTACATGCATTTGATATAGCGAAGGAAATTGTGGACCTACCCCTGTGTCCCTGAAAAATGTGAATGTTTTCTTGAAATAATTGAGAACACTATACAAATAACTGAGTTATTTAAGAATTTGTACTTACATTTCATTTCTAATAATTTTTAAAGCCTGCGCAAGTGTCATATTGTAAATTTTGAATTAACTGGGTGGGTGTAAATACAGAATTGACATCGTTGTCATGTTGTAATTTTTGTATTTACATCCACCCAGTAAATTCAAAATTAACAACATGACATAAGTTTGCCTGTAGTTGACAGATAATAAAATGGTTCATTCGCTCCTGTAACATTCATTTACTTGTAATGTACATGTATTTGTATGGGTTGATTAATGCGTGTACGTATACAACACGTGCGCAGGAGTTGTATCGTGCCCTTGTATTAAAAGAAGAGTTATTTCCCTTTTAAAACAAAACTGCATTTTCTTCTAAAAGAGGATAGTTTTTAAAGATTACAGTTAAGTTTATTCTTTATGTGAAATAAATTTTAAACAACATTAACAAATAATATGAAAACAATTCGTTTTTATTATAAAACGAACAAAGCAATCTTCCTTTTAATCATAACAATCCTAAAAAAAAATATCCAAACACCTGTTCACCATACTAATCTTTAATAATTTATTTATATAGTATTCATTTCACCTTCACATGGTTACTCTGGTTTCTCTTCAATCCACGCTTAAATCTTTCGCCTTTTACTAAAGATTTCCGTGGAGAGGAACATTAAATGAGTCTATAGACTTATTTTTGTAACCCTACCTCGGTAGGGTAATAAACAACCAAATAAAAGATCTGCAATACACTCTAATACATGCATGGGACACACGTGCTATCCCTCACAGGTGGCGGATACACTACACACACGTATGGGACACACGTGCTATCCCTCACAGGTAGAGGATTCACTACACACACATACGGGACACACGTGCTATCCCTCACAGGTGGCGGATACACTACACACACGTATGGGACACACGTGCTATCCCTCACAGGTAGAGGATTCACTACACACACATACGGGACACACGTGCTATCCATCACAGGTAGCACATGGAAGGAAAATACTACGATGTTTTTAAAACGAGGTCATGTACGAACATTTACTTTACAATCTATTATAGCTTAACTTTGACAAGTTGCCTGAAAATGCCATAATCTCAAAAATAATACTGTACGTTCTGTATAAAAATTTCTTCCAAGAAATACTGAGCATAGCTATAAGGCTTGAACGTTATATAAAAGATAACTTTAAACGATTTATTAACCAAAAGCAGAAAAAACTCAGCATATTTAATAATAAAAATGTCCTCATTTTATTTCAATGAAAAAATCTCTAAATTAAATTCTTTATATTAGGAGCTCTCAAAACATTTCAAAATTCATATTTTGAAGCCCTTCATTAATTGTGGATAGCTGAACATCCTGGTTATGAGGTCAACTGTGTTGTTATGATAAATAATTTGTTTGCTTCCAGGAAGATGGATTCTGTATATTAACCTTTGTGCAGGAAACTTTTTACATAATTTAAAATATAAATTATCTATTAGACCAAGTACCAACCTTGTAACAGTACATGTATATGTATACTATACATGTATTTTGTTTAGTTTCCATTTTTTTCAAAATTTCAAACTCTTATATTAAGTTTAAAGTACCTTGTTAATTGAAGAAAATAAAAACAAAAGAACAAGGGAGGATAATGAATTCATTTAAATAATCAATATTGTACAAATTATACTGCAGTTAACAAGTGAATGATTAAAATGCATTGTGAAGTTATAATGTGCATCGGTAAAATGTCCAATATATTTTTAAACAAATCAACAAGCATGTACACATGTAGAATAGAGATAAACCTAAAAACTATTTACAGGTAATTTTGTTGCACCTAAATTTCACCTCAAGAGGACTTAAAACGAATGATTTTATACAAAGAAAAATAATTTTAGTTTATACATCGGGTAACAACCTATTCATCATCAACTTGGAAGCCAGAACTTGAGTTTTGTACAAATATTAAGAATTAATGATAAAACTTGAACTCTGACATTCTTTATAAAGGTTTTGTCTATAAAAGAATTATACAAAGAATTTTTTTTTTTAAAAAGTATGGACAATCAGTACTAATCATTCATATTTATGTAAATGAACACATTAAAATTGCTGAAATCCAGATCTACAGTATAAAATATGAAATTCTAATTTGATTAAAATAAACACATGCAAAAACTTTAAAAAAATAAGTTGATGTAAAAAAAACCCACCCAAAACAAACAAACAAAAAAACATATTAAAACATTATTATTTATGCTCTGAAATATTCAAATTTGAGTAATCAACAACACAATATGAAATAGGAATAAAAAGAAAATTTTTAAAATAAATCCACCTTTCCCTAAATTATTTTACTATAATTTCAAAATTGTTTTCAATTTGCTGTTTGAAAAGTTCATGAATGCTTTACTTACAAAATCTTTCCTTCTGAATGTGGGTTGTCTAAATTAAATGCATGAACAAACAGATACCATAGCATGTTTTATCATGAACTGGTACATGTACTACCATATAACAGGTATTTTCTGCGACTCAAAATTTTTGCGGTTTAGACCCAGAAAGGTATCAAATCATATTTGCTTTTTCAATTGCTGCAATTACATTAGACCACAAAAAAAAATAAAAAAATAAGTTTTATACATTGCTTCAAGTTTTAAATTCATCCTTCATGCTTTTTACAGGACTCCGCTGGGGGCAGTACCGCTGAGAGGAGTGTAATGAGGGTGTTAGTTTCCCATTACATTACCAGCCACCTTTTGACTCTAGCTGCTGTGATTGTCGTGTGGTCAATGTTTTTGTAAAAACTCTGGTAAAGCACGCATTTGTCTTATGTTTTGTGAATATTTTACAAATTATGATGATGAAATATTTATATTTTTCAGTCTTTGCCTGTGATAACACTATGTATTGATTTTGAACTATATAACCCTTGACTTCAAATGACAAGATATTTGGGCGCCAGTGGGCTTTGCCTCTTTATATTTAAATATTTAATCATACAATGGCTTAAAATTATTAAAATATAAGTAATAAGGAATCATTCTTTGAATATTATGAGGTATTAATTTCTATCAGGGCGTGATCAAATCTATCATAAAGCCCTTCGGGCTTTATTGGATTTGATCATGCCCAAACCGAAATCTATCATAAAGCCCTTCGGGCTTTATTGGATTTGATCAGCCCCAACCGAAATCATAACTTCATAATACTCAAAGAATGATTCCTTATTCCTTAAATGAATTCCTTTTTTTTTTTTAACTTCTTCTGACCTGCAATCAAAAAGATTAACCTATCATTATTGAAGATAGTTGATTGACATCTTCCTTAAGTGATTCATTTTTTATAAATAGTCATCTAATTATACTATCATCCATGACTGTTATTGTTTAGAAAAAGATTTGCAAATGAATTTCAAAAAAGCGCTTGGAATACATAATCTGCCCATGCAGATCGATATGTGTAACCTGAAATATAAATCACGTCTGATTATTTGTTACCTTTTGAGTGTGTATTTTTGGAGATGTATAATTATGCTAAAATATAATTCACATGGAGTTAGTGTGATTTTTATTGGATTTAGTAGAATTTCTGTGGATTTTTTATACCTGCAAAATTCCGCAAAAAATAAACAACTGCAGAAAATACCCGTTATACCGTAATTTAAAAGTGCTAAAACACTGCGTTAACAATCACTTTTGTTACTGGAATCGTGAAGTTTAAAGTCCTGCTGATCTGAGTCAGAGTCGTGATGATGACTAGGAACTATGGGATTGGATTGCTTCCCTTGGATAATGATTGTGGAGAATGGCTCGAATCGCAGTGGAATGTATCCGTCAATGTTACTGGCTACAGTGCAGGGATCACCATCTAATTCAAAAGCAAAAAAATAAAAAGCTGTCACTCTTTACTTTAAACTTGGTAACAAAATACTTTTGTGCTCATGCATTTATGCCAAATCTATTATGACTTCTGATCTGATCATCATTACACAAATTTACAAATAACGACAGATGACCTATAAGAAATACACAAGACGCCAATTGGTCTTAACGATCACCTGAGTAGCATACTGTAGATTCCTTATTTTACGCGAGTACTTAATTCCGCGATTCAACGGTTTTCCATCAAATCGCGAGAACATAAAATCGCGAATGCCGAAATCTTATCATAGTTTCATGTAGTTTACATATGTCTGAAAATTAAAAGCGAGATTTTAAAATTCGCGAGACGGGGTTCTCGCGATTTTACGCGGATATTAATTCCTCGCGTTTAATTAGGAATTTACAGTATAACCCATACACAAACTTGTTGAAGAGTCTCATATATTCATTTAATTAGAGTCTTTCTGGAGTAGAAAAAATTATAAATCTGTAATGACGACCACCTCCATGCCAAAAATCTTTCAAAAAGAACTATGAAACTTTAAGATATGGTCTACAAAATCATGAATTCAGTTTTCCTTTGTGTGAGAGTAAAGAAGATAATTTTTAAACATTATATGCATTAACACCTATACATCCTTTTTTGCCCTGCCTTAGAGTCAAAACTCATACTCAAGGGGACATGAAATTTAAAATTTTAGTAGAGGACTTCCTGGTAAACATACATGTAATTATGAAGTTAGTTTTTCATACAGATGTGTGAGAATAGAGAAGAAGATTTTTCAACATTATATGCATTAACACTATATTGCCCCCCCCCCCCCAAATGTCCTGAACCCCTGACCCAGGGGTCATGAATTTCACAATTTTGGTAGAGGGCTTCATGGACATCATAATCATGCATTTAGTTTATAACAAATATATATGGGAGTAGAGAAAAAGATTTTCTAAGATTCAATACATTTTTACTATATGGCCATATTAGTCCCACCCTAGAGTCTGAACCCCCCTTCCCCCCTGAGCCAGGGGTCATGAATTTCACAATTTTGGTAGAGGGCTTCATGGACATCATAATCATGCATTCAGTTTTTAACAAATACATATGGGAGTAGAGAAGAGGATTTTCTAAGATTCAATACAATTTTACTATATGGCCATATTAGCCCCACCCCAAAGTTAGAGCCCCTGACCCAGGGGCCATGAATTTCACAATTTTGGTAGACATCATAACCATGCAACCAGTTTTTTCCTCACATGTGTGGGAGTAGAGAAGAAGATTTTTGAAAATTTGGCTTTTTTTTTTGCATATTTGGCACCTCCTCTGGTGCCCTGGGGGTGGTAGAGCCATGAATTTCACAATTTAGATTCCTCTTACCATAGAAATGCCCCACATAAAAAATACCCGGTAGTAACAATTGGACTTGTAGTTTTTTAAGAAGAAGTTAAAATTGTTAAGGCACGGAAGATGACGACGGACGAAAACGGATAGCAATAGGTCACCTGAGTTTACGATTTTCCATCATATCAGTTTTCTGAATTTCAAATCTAATCATCACTTGTACCATGCTACTTCTGATGCCAACATTGTGTGCAAGTTTTTTTTTCTATATTACACACTTTTTAATATTTTTATGATGAATCGTTGAACCGACATGTTAGGGATTTACCTAGGAAAATCTCCACTGTCTCCAGGTTAAAGCTGGCCTTCACAGCATCCAGGGGAAGCCTGCCATTGTCCAGCAGAAAGGTTTTCCTTACAGTTTTCTTATTAGAGCACCTGCATACCACCAACAAAGTCTCTATAAAGTAGGACATTTGTTTATTAATACAAATAAAATGTCTCCAATTTGTACAACTGAAAAACATAATTTTTTTATAAAGCCTAATTTTTCATGACATGCAAATTTTACACTCTGTTGAAATCCAAATTAGATGACTATACAATGTAATAATATACTGGTGTGCATTAATGATTACAATCGAAACAAGACCTGTAATGAATATTTAAAGACAACATATTATTTAATGCTGGTAAAAGAACTCAACATTCCTCCCCAACCAACTCAAAACTAACCTCGTTTTTTATTTATAGTAAGTTTTTACTAACTCAGGTTTCAAATTACATACCTGGCTTTTCTACAGTTTGATATTTGCTTGGGAACACTAGGGAGGTCTCTTCTATCATTCTGAAATAGATACATACATATCATTATAACAGTAACTTGATCCATAAAGCCGGATCACGTCTAGTTGCCAGATGCGGATTGTCAGATCAATCGAGACGGGAATCGGCTTTATGGATCAAGTTACTGTTATAATGGTGAATTTATTATATCTATTTAAAAAGTTTTAATTACAAAACTCTGTTTTTAAAATCAACTGAATGACTTTTACTTATATAACAAAGCTATTTTGAAAAGAAACTTTTAAAACGCGCTAAAATACAGACGTTATCTAATGCGAACTACGTCATCATTTTGAGAGAGTGGTGATACAGAATCAGAAACCCACAGTGTGGTGATCCGCAAAATCCGATCCCACTCTGTAAAATTGACAGTATCGAGAAGGGAAAATTGATGGGTATATAATAAAGTATCTGATTCCATGATTGTTTGAAAAATGATTTCTATAAAATGGTAAATCTATTTGAATTCTTGTATGCAAAGATTTCAATATAAATATTGGTATCCTGCAGTAGTATGTATATGAAAAAAACATGTATATTAATCTTTAGAAGAATCAAATTTACTTCTCCTTCAAAAAAAATTAAATTCTTTAATAATTTTCATAAACACAACTGCCAACTAACATTTCTTTAAATTACAAATGGTTTTGATTGTGTTCCGTACACATCTTGTACATATACCTTCTAAAAGGTTTGGCGTTTTATTGAGCTAAGCTATGAATTTCTTAGTATATTTTTTTAAGTACTTTTCACTATTAACAATTATGTGACTGTGTACTTTGTCAGAAGTATCAAACAATATACAATAAGGCACAGCAATCCTATCACTCTATTATTAAAAAGTTATGGGACTGTATATTATAAAATTTGTTTAAAAAAAAATTTTAAAGAGAGGGAAAAGTGGGAGAATTCTTACTTAAGTTGTAGAGTAGGACCTATAACCTGCTTATAGTGAAATAAACAATTAATTTGATCAAGAGTAATTTAACAGATGTGAAGATGCCTCAATACATATATTGTCTAGTATTTCCTCATTTTCAAACATACAAATTAGTACATAATATTAAAAAATTAAATATATACATGTACATTTAAAACAATGAATCCAACTAGAGTCACTTTTCAAGTCCACCAATTAAGTTCCCTATGCCTGAAACAATTGGACTACGGACATTGCACGCTGCAAGAGGTATCTCATGACAAGATACATGTAGGGCACTGATATGTCATACATCTTATAATATTGTCAATGATACATCAATTACTAAACACAATTTTTCTTCAATTCAATCTTCATTTCAAAAACCATTTGCATTAAAAAGAAAACCTTTTAGCAACTCAATATATGTATTAAAAGGTATCAGATTTAGTTAAAATCATTCAAACATTGCTAGCTTGTTAGGTTTTGCCTTTCATATCCCTCATAATGGGTGCCAATTGTTTTATATTAATCAGAAAAAGTGTACTGCAGTCATACTCAAGTCATGATTTCTGCATCATTTGGACATTCCTTCAAATTGATTTTAAATGCCATTAAGTGTTTTTTTTGGCATTGTTATAGCCAATTTAACATTATATACATTTTTCCGGATTGAGTTTGAATTTTAGAATATTCCGAATTTCCGGATTTGGTGAGCAGTGTGTTTGACCCACTGGGATTTTTGGCCCCGTTCACTCTAAAAGCAAAGTGTTTACTACAAGAACTTTGTAAACTTCAGCTAGGATGGGATGAGAAGATACCAGGACATCTCGCACAACAGTGGAATGAATGGCTACAAGATCTAGAGTGACTTTCTGACTTTAAAGTGTCAAGATGTTATAAACCTGTTGGATTCGGAGAAATAAAGTCCGCACAGCTACATCACTTCGCAGATGCCAGTGAACGTGGATATGGAACTGTATCCTATTTAAGACAGGAGAACTTTGATGGTGCAGTTCATTGCTCATTCGTTATAGGCAAGTCACGTGTCGCTCCATTAAAACAGACGACAATTCCTTGACTAGAATTGACAGCGGCTACAGTAGCAGTTCGCACAGATAAGATGTTGAAATCCGAGTTAGATGTACCTATAGATGAAACTGTATTTTGGACAGACAGCATGGCAGTTATTCGGTATATAAGAAATACCTCATCTAGATTTCACACTTTCATCACAAATAGACTTGCAGTGATTCATGAAGGTTCCTTACCTGATGAATGGCGATACATCAATACCAAACAAAACCCTGCTGATCTTGCATCAAGAGGCATGTCCGCTAATGACATTCTTCAAGGAAAACATTGGATAACAGCACCTGAAGTCTTGTTAGCAAAAAATGATAGTTGGACTGAAAAACCAATGGAACTTTCTGATGAGATACCTGTTGACGATCCAGAGGTAAAAAAAGTCACAGTGAGGGCAGTTATTCATACACGTGAATCCTGTGATAATCATGTTGATAGTGTTGAAAGACTCTTGAACTATCATTCCTCATGGTACAAGTTAAAGAAAAGTGTGGCATGGATTCTCAAAATAAAGAAAAAACTGTTTCTCAGAACTCGACGCAATACACAATTAGAAAATCAAGCAGCTGAGACATGTTTATCAGCTGAGGACTTGCAGGAAGCTGAAGTTGCTATTTTGAAATTCATTCAAAGAAAATCTTTTGCATCAGAAATCGAAGAGCTGAAGAAAGGACATCCTGTGAAACTTAGAAGCAATGTCAGAAAATTAGACCCTATTCTTGACGATGGACTCATTCATGTTGGTGGTCGATTGCACACAGCAAGTATGCCGTTAGAAACCAAGCATCCAGTCATCTTACCTAAGGATCACCACATGTCAAATCTGATATTGAGACAGATCCATTGTGAACTGAAACATAGTGGTAGAAATCATATGCTTTCTATGTTAAGACAAAAATACTGGTTAATACATGCGCCTTCTTCTATCAGGAAGTTGATTTCAAAGTCTATAGTATGTCGCCGCCAAAGAGCTAGAGTTGGAGAACAGAAAATGGCTCAATTACCAGAGGATCGTTTAATACCTGATGAACCACCATTCACTAGAGTTGGCGTGGACTATTTTGGTCCTTTTGAAGTGAAATTGAAGAGAAGTCACGTCAAATGTTATGGTGTTATCTTTACTTGTCTTGCCAGTCGTGCTGTGCATTTAGAAGTTGTGTCTTCTTTGACTACAGATTCCTACATCAACGCTTTACGTCGTTTCATTGCACGCAGAGGTCAGGTGAAGAAAATTCGCTCGGACAATGGGACAAACTTTGTTGGGGCCAATCGTGAACTTAGAAACTCGATAAACGACTGGAATGTGTCACAGATTCATGAAGCAATGCTACAGAAAAACATAGATTGGCAGTTCAACCCCCCAGCAGGATCCCATCATGGAGGTGTCTGGGAGAGAATCATCAGGACCATAAGAAAAGTGATGAACAGTGTTCTTCGAGAACAGATCCTAGATGATGAAGGACTCAATACACTTATGTGTGAAATAGAGGCCATTCTCAATGACAGACCAATAACCAAGAATTCGGATCATCACAACGACCTAGAGGCTTTGACACCAAATCATCTCTTGTTAATGAGACAACAGCCAAATTTACCGCCAGGTGTGTTTACGAAATCTGACAACTACTGCAGACGTCGTTGGAGGCAGGTTCAATATATGGCCAACCTCTTCTGGAACCGATGGGTGAAAGAATACCTACCATTACTGCAAGAGCGTCAAAAGTGGCACGAAGTGAAGAGGAACCTGAAAATCGGTGATATGGTTTTAGTGGTGGATTCGAACTCTCCTCGTAATTCCTGGCCCATGGGTGTGGTTTTAGAGACTGTTCCCGATCGTTTTGGACTGGTGCGACAAGTTAAAGTAAAGACAGCAACGAACACTTTGATGCGTCCAATAGATAAACTGTGTCTTATTTTGGAAATGGACGAACCTTCTTTGTGATGTGTTATCAAACTTTCATTGTGCTTTTTCATATTTATTGCTTATCTAAGGCAACCTATGACATTTTATTGACACGGGTACTTTTTCAATGTGTATAATTTGATTATATATCAAGTATTATGATTTGTATAATTGTGTCACATAATGTTCCACAATTAGGGGGCTGGATTGTTATAGCCAATTTAACATTATATACATTTTTCCGGATTGAGTTTGAATTTTAGAATATTCCGGATTTCCGGATTTGGTTTTGTTATTAGGATTTTTCGCGGGGAACGAGCAGTTTAGATTTTTTCCTAGTCCCTGTGCTGAACACCATTTACATTTACCATGTTTACTATGTTTGTTTCTACGAGAGAAAACTTCTAAGTTGGTAAGTTAACATGAAATCTGCTTGTGTATTGTTTTGTGCAGAAAGTTATGTATAAACGATAGATATAAATGTGTAAACAAAAGTGTTCAACTGTGAAGATGTATTTTTAGTAACATGTTAGAATGTTGGCACAAGGGATATATCTAGAATGTTATATAAATTTAAAGCTATAAGTATCATCGTAGCATGTTTCTATTGTATGATATATCGGAATTTAAGGTTTCATCGTTTAGATGCGATGTTTTGTGCACTCTATCATAGGCGTACATATATATTTATTTTGAATTGTGTAATTTGCTAGGAGTACGAGTTTCGTTATATTTGCTAATATACTAGAGCATATATAAAAGTGAAAGTATTGTTTACAAGAACAGGGGCATATATATTTACTAGTGATATTTGTCATATGCTGAGTGTGTTTTGTATGTTTATTCATAGCATCAAAACTTATGTATGTTTTCTTTATTTTTCCAGTTAATCACATCATCACATCTATAGTAACATCACGTGTCATTACATCAAGTCACGTCATCATGTCGTAAATCATCATTCTAGTTATACAATAACTGAATAAAGATGTGCATTAGCAACAAGTTTACTCTTCCTTGATGGTAGTCAGTACAGGCATGTATAAAATTTGGGCATTTTTAAAAAAAAAGAATGTGCCCATTAATTGCTTGTAGTAACAATGAAATGAATACACATCATAAATTTTGGTATCTTAAATTTTGTCAATTTGGTATAAAATGCAAACTGCAATAGTAAGTCATGCTCTCTGATCATTGCATTCCTATGAATCAATTTTAATACAATTTTATTACTCACTGTGATAACTTGGAGACTTTAGCATTCAACTGCTTGATTTGTTCATTCTGGAAAATAAGATATTTTAGAATTTAATAATTTACAGGTATTGAAAGAAAAAAGATTAAAATTAAACATGAAAAAAGTATTTATCTTAAGTCATACTTAAAAGTGGCATTTATTTATTTCTTTTCAACAACATCAAAAGTGATAAAAAAAAAACTTTCCTAACAAGTTACTCAGTACTAATAGTAAAACATACCGCATATCCGTTTTTTTTTGCATGTCACAAAATTTGCGAAAATGGGTAAAATCTGTATAATTTTAAATTTGCGTCAGTCATTTTTTGCGATTTAAAAAGTTTCTTAAAGAAATGATATAAGATATAATTTATGCGTATTCAATTATTTGCGATTTAAAAGAGACCTTGAAAAAAGCCAAAATTAGACCAGCGCGAAAATTACCAGATATACGATATATAAACAGAATCTATTTAACTTTGTCGTTCCCACTGTATGTACCTGCTCAAGAATTTCTTGTTCCATCAGCTCTATCTTGAGGGTTTCGTCCATAGATTCTTCATTCTCCGACTTGTCCATCCACCCCTTGTCTGACAGCTGCTGTTCATAACCCTCAGTTGGAGCATCAACTTCAACATCCACGTCTGGATTGTCCCCCCTCTCTGTATTACTGCTTTCAGTTGTATCTAGCGGTAACTTGGATTTCAAACTCTCTGTGATTTCATCCACCTCTTCTTCAATGTCCGCTGTACTTAAACTGTTATGAAACACTGGCTCCTGTTCCGAGAAGTCCACCTTCTCTGTTTCAAGGTCACTCTCAACACTGATTGATTTACGCAGATTCACAATTTTTGGCCTGGATGATGTGTTGTCCGATGATGGCAACAATGTTATTTCTCTTGGAGACTCTGAATCATTGTCTGCTAACACAACATCAGTCAAAACCATCTTTGGCACTGGGTACTCAGGCTTCTCTGAGTCTCCTACAGGAAGATCCTCCACATCTGATTGTTTAAATACGGCAGAATCTTGACTGTCGGTCTGTTCAGAATAATGAGTTACCTCCCTTGGTGACACTTCGGAGTCTGTGTCCGAGGGATCACAGAGTTCGCTCCGAGTTTTCTGTTTTGGGAGGTACAAGTCTGCACCAGGAATGCCCTCCTTGGACACCTGATCAGGGACACTATTCTCATTTTGGTCCTTTAGACACATATTTTCTGTTTGTTCTTGCTCCGTGTTGACTTCAGTTTGTTGCCTTGGAGACTCAATTGAGGACTGGCTGCTGTGCACAGATTCCGATGAGTCAGCAGATTCATTCATCTCTTTATCTGACTGCATTTGATGTAGATCTACAAATAAAAACATATTGAGAACAACTATAAACATTGGTTTGATCTTAATTACTGTATTCTCCATATAACATATACATGTATAACATTTATAATTTTCTTATTAAATTAAGATTTATCAAATTCATCAACAGCCTCTCATCAAGTATACAAGCTTGACAATAATTGTTTTCTTTCTTTATAAGTACATTGTAATTGTTTTAGGCTGTAAATATTTTCTAGCATTAGACCTGCTAATTATTGAGACGGAGAATAAATACCTGATACTTACATAGTCAGTTAAAATGATCCAAACAAAACACCTTTCTACATAAATAAGCTTACATCAACTAATACAGACCCTGCTAATTCTCAATACACTGTAACTTTGAGTCATAGGTTGTATAGCTTCCCTCTTATAAGGCAGGAAGGATGGAAGAATGCACAAATTTCCTGATAAAACCTTACACTCACAACACTGGACTTTTCATAGGAAAATCATAAGTCTCCTTTTCAGTTGATTTTATTTCTTTCTGATTTCAGCTTATTCAATTAATAAATTTTCAGAGCATGTTTTTTTTTCAGGTGCATTATTAACTGTGGTGCCAGTGTACGGTAATTATGTAATATTCATTATAGTCACATGACAGGAAGTCCACACTGTTTAACAAGGTTGAGTGAAAGTACATAAAATATGATATACTAGAATTGTTAAATAACATATTACGTAAGTTAAATTATCCATAAGAATGAGCATTTAGTACCTAGTATATACCAGTACATGTACTTAATGAACTCAAGAAGGACACAGGCCAATTCTTAAACTTAAACTGTGAAGGATTTAGTTAAAATCAGTTTTCTTAAAAACACTTAGTCTCTCTTCTACAGCACTTCAGAAAACTAGGGGGGGGGGGGGCTTATGTCTAGTACTAAATAGATCCTTAAGGTATTCCCTTTGGGTGTTTCTTTCCATTTGCCGAGAGTAAGTTATGTAATTACTTATATTTTTTAAAAGATTTCAATAAATCTGAGTGTTCCTATTACCATGCATTCTGTAATCATGATTTTATTTCAGGAGTTAACTCGGTAGTATATGTATGAATTACTTCAGCATGTTCAGCAGTACAGATTTTTGGCACATAAATATTTAGCAAAATGATTTCTACTTGCTCATGAAGTATATACGGAACTACCCCTCACAGAAAGTTCCACAATGTCGGCAAATTTATTTTACAGACTGTAAAATCTTACCAACATCAATGGTATAAAACTTTAATTTGACATCCATGTTTGACCCAGATGGTGATGGGAGAAATGTGGAATCATTGCTTTTCTTTGCCCCTGCAGCAATTAGGACACCCTTGTATCCTATGGCAACACCCTTGGGAATGAGACCAATTCCTTTTGGTCTCTCCAGTTTGTCCATATGCTGTTAAAGGAAGTCAAAGTAATGGGTGAAAATAAAATGAATAAAAAAAATGTTCTAATTTACCTGGTAATTTTTTATCTAAAAGAAGACAATTTCTAATTCACATTAATTTGTTGGGTAATACATGTAATGCAATCCTGATTTTATGATTATTATTCTGTCATAGAAGAAATGAAGTCATTTTCTGTCTATAATTCAATTGAACTGAGCATAATATAGCATTGTGAAAATTATTTGCACTAATGCATTATAGAATATCTTTTTGACAAATATAAGTGTACCTTAAACAAACATGTTCTGCTGTCTTTGGATAGAAATACCATCAAACAGGCTGCTAGTACTGTACAATAAATGAATAATGAAGGACTTACAATTTCTGCTGACTTGATTAAGTCCCCACCAGGTCCCTCCTTGGCAAAGGTGAACACTTGTAGGATGTTCTGTGTGTTGCTTCCAACAACCAGGGATCTCAAGCTGGGCTGTAAGGTAAAAATATAGGATAAAAGTGGGCTGAAACATTAATCACAAAGTCAGACTGGGCTGTAAGTAGCATTAAACAGAGGGCTGAAGTGGGCTGAAACATTAATCACAAAGTCAGACTGGGCTGTAAGTGGCATTAAACAGAGGGCTGGAGTGGGCTGTAGCATTAATAAGAGGGGTAGAGTGAACTTGTCTGTAGCACACCGGCCTTGGCTACAGTGGCCTGAAGTATTTCATTAACAAAAGGTGAGATAAGGTTGAAGCATAAAACAGAGGGTTTTTTGAGTGGGTTCTAGCATACCAGTTTATGTATCATAAAGGTACAAGTAAAAGTACACAGCATGCGACAGAAGACGACTAACACATTGATAGATTTCAGTGTTTCTGTGGTTGAAACTTAAAATGGTTAAGTTTACCTCAAAAATAAGGATTTCTGGGGAAAGAAGTCCATGAAGTCGGGCACAGCTCTTTCTGTGGGGATCTCGATTTTCTCGTAACTGGATTGTCACCAGCTGCGCTGTTTCTTGCATAACACTCTGTCAAAGAACACAAATATTTTAACAATTTAAATTACCTTGACCATAGGGATCAACAATGATGGAGTCATTTGGATGTCCTTATTAAACAAGGTTACATACCCTCGCAAAAAAACAAAAGAAAAGGTATTTGTGCTATTCATTCATTCAATCTTTATTTCCCCCTTTCGGAGACAATGGGCTACTGGCCTTACAACTATGACCACTGAGCCATGTGTTCCACGAAGTGGATAGAGGACTAGGACCAATGTGGATTTAAAGTGGATAGAGGACTTAAAAGAATAGAATAATATATGTTTATAAATGAACAGAAGATTAGGAAAATACATGTGGATATCTGGTTAGGAATAGTACCTGTGAATTTATGTGGATATATGGTTAGGATTAGTACCTGTGGATTTATGTGGATATATGGTTTGGATTAGTACCTGTGGATTTATGTGGATATATGGTTAGGATTAGTACCTGTGGATTTATGTGGATATATGGTTAGGATTAGTACCTGTGGATTTATGTGGATATATGGTTAGGATTAGTACCTGTGGATTTATGTGGATATATGGTTAGGATTAGTACCTGTGGATTTATGTGGATATATGGTTAGGATTAGTACCTGTGGATTTCTTGGCAGGTTGAACAGTGTTCCTGTGATGGATTGAGAGGAGTTCTGTTTCTTTGGCACAATTATGTCAGATCCATTGTTGTGTGGATGATGGTCTCCATTAAACACAGCTGTAAAATTTAAATGATCCAGTTATTTGACCACAATTCGGCCATGATTCAACTTTCTTTTAATTAATTGTGACAACTTTACATCAGGTTTTACCAGTGCTAGTTTGCAGTGACTAGAGTATTTTTTGTGAATGAACCCAAAAGAAAATTTTAATCAAATACTAGATATATTTAAGAACTAGTTGAAGTAGAGAAATAATCCTGAAGACTCAAAATTTTCTTGCATGCCAATAAAAATTAGTTTGCAGTAATCTAAAATCAACAAACATCTTGTTCCCATGTACGAATTGTGATTTGGATTCATATTTCATATATATGAAAAGCCAATTATGAACAATTCAACTTCAAAATGTAATGGCTTGCATAAGCATTAATCTTAAAGAGGAAAGTATAAGATACTGTGGAATCATTAATTTTCGTGGGGGCCAATTTTCGTGGATTGCTGAAATTTTATAGGTTCGTGGGGACGTAATTTCGTGTATTTTCTTATACCTACAAAACGAAACATGACTTTATAACCCTAATATATTATTTGTGGAGGATGTTAATTCGTGGATGAGAGGTACCCACGAAATCCACGAAAATTAAGCCACCACGAAATCTAATGATTCCACAGTAGATGAAGTACTCCAGACTTACTGGGAGCATCAAACATGTCCTGGTTCTTACAGAGAGACTCCAGGGGCAACTCTGTGGCACATACCAGCAGTGACCTAGATAGCAGGACCACAGATCTAATGCTGCAGTCTAATCTACAATAGGACAATTACACTATTTAACATATAATGCAAACAATATTTTTTTTAATGTTTTCTACAATCCAATTAAAATTAGATCTTCCATTTGCTCATTGGTTTTGATATGTACCCTTCACTTGAAGCATCGCAAAAATAGGAGGGGTTGGAAGATTTAATTTTAATTACACTTAATGTACCAATATCAGTGAATAAATAAATGCCATCTTTTTAGATAAAATTTAGATGCACACATTTTAAAGCTTATCTATCTGTTCATCCACAAAAAGATAACTGGAAAGTCATATGGCCAATCTTAATGGATTCCCAATAAAGTGTATTTTAAAAGTTGGTTGATTTATAATTTCACATTCTGAACCACAATTCCACAATTTTTTTTTAAGCCACACAGAATTCTACTCCTTCAGCAGTAGCTATTGATATTACACTTACCCTGGAATCTTCCAGGCAGAGGGGGTAAAGCTGCTGATGGACCGGTCTATGTCATCCCACGTGTACATCTACCAACAAAGATGGAGATTAGGTCAACTGGATATGATAATATCTCACTGACAGTGCTCAACATTTGAATAATGGTTTAATGTCACCCCCTTTAATGTTCTAAGTTACCATTACTTGAAACATGTAAATCCGACATCTACCCAACAAAGGGAAATGCCAAAAGTCTACTGTGCATATAATAATTTACTGAGAACAATTTACTGTAGATTCCTAATTAAATGCGAGAAATTTATATCTGCCTAAAATTGTGAGAAGCCCATCATTTTTCATCTTTTAAAATCTGGTTTTTATTTTTGAACAGATGTAAACTAAATGAAATTATGATAAAATTCTTTTATATTCTAGCTTGTAAAAGTGTGTGTTGCAACCGCATGCGATAAATATCCCTTAACAGGCTGCTCAAAAATCTTGCGTATATAATATATCTATTGCAAGCATACAATACTATGAAATCACTCTAATTCAAGTGGGCTAATCTTTGTGGATTGCAGGTTGTTGTTTTTTGTGTGGTTTGGATGTGCCATTTAATCACCATTTTGACATATCATATTTCAATATTCATTGATGATGTAAATACATGGATGAGGGGCCAAAGGGGGACCCACAAAAATTGAGCCATCACAAATTTAGATGATTCCACAGTGCAAGGTTTTCAGCAAAGGTGGCTCATATATTTATTGCACAAATATCACACTTGGTTTACAGCTTATAGAAATCTAAGCAGGATTACCAGGATGACAGCCCCCACACACAGCACCAGTCGCTGACCGTCATGTGACCACACCCCACAGCTTATTGTCCCACTGCAACAAAGGGAATTAATTCACTTCAGTGTCCAGTGTCATTAACATAAACATTACAGAAAAATAACACTTCTTGTCATTCAGATGGGAAAATGGAATCATTTTGTTTATTAAGTTGGTATGTAACAATTTTTCTAATTTTGCAAGTTTTGTGATTCGATCTAGAACATTTCCATGAGGTATTGCACCAGAATTCCAAATGTAAGGTTATGAAATTGTACATAAAAGTGGTGATTAGTATATTATTTGTCATTGTGAAGTTTGTATTCCTTCAACAAGATTCGATAGAAAACATCCAACTCCATGGATAAAAATCTTGTAAATTTATGTTACAGGATCAGCCTCCATCATGAAATATATGGAGAACTGACCTTTCCAATGGTGGTAGTGCAAAGCTTCCTCTGTCCTGGGCATGGTTAAAGAAAAAGCTGCACTGTTGTTTACCGAGGATACACAGAATGTCTCTACAGGGATTCCATAGACAACCTGTAACAATATATAACCTTGTATCAAATCTTTTATATATTAGCTAAAAGGTAGATAGATTATAGATAGAAAGAGGGAAAAGTTAAAAGACACACAAAAACAAAGCACCTACATACATCAACTTCAGGGCATAAATCAAATGAATTGAAATCAGTGTTTTATTAGCATCATGCAGAAACTTAATTGGTAAAGGAATAACTTTCTTTTAAATCAGTTTTGTAAGAGTTATTCCACTTGGTCTTTGCCAGAGCAGTTATTCGCATGCCATAATTGGTTAATTATGTGAAAAGATATGTGAAAGATAAGAATGAAGAGAACTTTAACAGTCTAGATAAGTAAATTCTAATGTATACACACCTTTTGAGATTGGTTGTACATTGAGTTTTCGGACTTGCTTGAAGTTGAGTTTGGGTATGACCCCATCAACCTTCCAGAGGGACAGATGCTGGGTGTGGACAACACACATATAACAGGAGTGGGGGCCAATGTTACAGCTCCAGTGAATACTCCTTACACTGTGTCTGAAAGAGGGATAGGGTAGGGTTTACATAATGTGTGTCAAAAAGTGTATGTGTGCAAAGAGGGAGGGGGTGATATATAAATGAAAAAGAAGCTAGAACTATAAAAAAAACCCTGATATGATGTGACCTTAACCTTGGTCAATGACCTTTTATAAGGGTCATGACATACTCTAAAGTCATATGCAAACTGTGCCAAATAAGAACTTTTTCATAAAAGACCTGTCACATGCCAAGGATAGACAAACAGACTGATTATATACTGCCAGAAGAAGGTTATGATTCATTATTTCTGCTTGAGAAAATGAGAGCATATTATCACCCTTGAATAGAGTAGATAAAAAAAAATGCAAAATACTAGTACATGTATTCCAAAAATGCAAAAGGCTGTTAAAATATTCATTGCATAGCCCTATACCTGTTACAGAATCCTATCAAGTTTTTTTCCCCACTAAAGTAGGGTAAACTATCATGTAATGTGAAATTTTCAATGGGTTTTTCCATTTCCTTTAAATATCTAATGAAAACATTCATACCCCCCCCCCCCCAAAAAAAAAGAGAGAGAGAGAGAGATAGAAAATTTCTATATATATTGAAAACTATTTGTGGATGTAGAAGGAAATAACAGTAATGTCAGAAGTAAGAGTGACATGGGGTCATCTGTCCATCACACACAGCTTCAGCGGAAACCAAGAGTGGCCCCCACATACCACTACAACACAAGGTTATGAATGAAAGATGCTAATCTATTCTGAACATCGCGCTGCACAGGTATTCTTCAAATGCCTTAAATACTTGTCACACCTGGCAAACAGGTAAAAATCAAGGTAAAAATAACACTTGAGAGGAATGTTCAGTCTCCTCTACCTGGCTCCTTGGATGGAGACCGCATTATGACAACTGAAGGATTTTTAGCTCTGAATGAAGTTTTCCACCAGGTGATTAGCCTAATAGGGCAGATTAGTGACCAATAGACAGAAGAACTACCTGTTATCATCCAGGTAAATTAATCTCTCCCTAAGACCTTAGCCCTGCCTTGTAATGCCTACAACCAGGAGATCAACTGCGATATAATGGGTCTCATTTCCTCACTGTAGTGTTTGGGATTCTTGAAGGACAGGCCTTCTTATCATAAGCTCATGATAAATTCATGAAAATGGCAGTGTAGTGAAAACAGTATCAATTGTTGGTCTAATGTATTCACTCCGGTAATTTAGAGTTCAAATGGGCCATTGCTGACTAATTAATCAGAGATACATACATTACCTGAAGTGTATCTTAATTAAGGGATTTTAGGGGTTGGTGACTGTTGGTCTCAATGAAACAGGTTCTAGGACTTGTTTGGAGTGGAAAATTAAGATTAAGGACCAAGGACGGCTAAAAGACAAACAACCCAAAAACCTGAATCACAAATAAGAAACAAAAAAGCAAAATTATACTAGATAAAATAACAGTAAAAACTTTCTCCGATATGTTCAGGAAAATTAAGGTGGTATTGGACATCTGTCAATATCAATGTGGATTAAAGTACACAATCATTATAAAACTTTCATCGGTTTAGAATTTAAAAATATTTAACCAAAACATAGCTTTTAAAAGAGGTAAAAATTGTAAAAACCCCAGCGGGATTCAAACTCATGAGTTACAGGTTCGTAGTAAACCCTCTAACCCACTGTGCTACGCTGTTAGGTGACAAAATAGGGAAAAAAACTACTTAAATAATTACACTTGGTTTTATTGTTTTGTTTCGATAAACAATATGTCACAATTAACATGGAAGCGTCCCATACCAATTAAACAAAGATGCCAAGTTGCATAAATACAATGTACATTATTAGTTACGGAAAATGTAGAAAACTTTCATTTGGAGTAAAACAGTGTTAGCTTCTGCAATAGATCTACTGGAGACTACAATACCCCATTTGCAATAATTTAAGATAAAGGGTACAAATGGATGTCCAAAGTTGTAATTGTAGCTAGAAACCTTGCAATAAAAAACACAAACACTATAACAAATCTCTTATTTAAAGAAAAATGTTTAAAAGAAACTGAATCTGCCAGTAGTTTTTGACGGGAAAATGTTCAGCAAACAAAGTCTTCAGACCATAAATATAAATGGAGTTGGGCCTTTTTTATGGTCGTCACACAAAACATCAATAGTTCTGTCTATAAACCCGCCTGTTTCCAAGCCTTAAAGTGCAACAAAGTTATCAAACAAAAGAACGTTTCTTGTCAATACCCAAACTCTATAAATCATGAACACTTGATCAAGCCCGAAATTCTGCACCCCTCCCAGATTTAATATCCTGTTTCCCTTTGTGTTTTTAAGTTGGCTATTGATAGTAACTTGTTTTTGAACCCCATTAATGCAATATTTTGAAACTTGGGTACCTCAAAAACAAAAAGAATGATGAATGGTATTTATGGAATGTGTAAAATCTTTACTGTTTTTCACACTCCGACAAGCCAAACAATGGAGAGAAAAAAGCATGTGTGACTGAAATAAAATAACAAAAATTGTACTGGTATTATTTCTAATTTCTACTGTATATACAGATATATATACATGTATATATGTGTGTTCATGAAAATATGAGGATAAAAAAAAAAAAAATCTATAGGGGTTTTTCTTAATAAACCTGCAAATCCATATATACCCCAGTAATATTTTTTTGACAGAATTAAGTCTGAATTCAAATACATGTACTGTGACATCAATTTCTCTGTAAAATTACATTATGCATATAATGCATTAAATCAATGGTTACTCTGGAATCTAATAACATTTTGTTTGAGGCAATGCATATATTGCATGTGTAAAAAGCATAGGATATAATGCTTTTTATGTTTGCTTTATGATGCCATGATTTAAATTTCAGTAGAACAACAATACAGCTGTAAACTTTAGCATGATCCTAATCTGGCAGTACAGACATCTTGTCCTTGAGTTTTTTCCAATTTCTAAAATTATGGCTCTCAATTTTCACTTCACAACAAAAACATTTAAATGCACCCCAAAAAGACTATCCTGTTGTGTTTTTAGCAATTTCTGTTTGCAATTTAAAGCTTTGTTGTACAATTAAGCAGTTTGAATTTTTTTCTTAAACATCAGGTTATTCTCAACTGTGCAAATCCATTAAGATTCATTTAATAACTACATAAGTCCACTTTGTTTGCCTAGTTTGCATTAACATTTGGATAACTTACTCAAACTTCCCCAGCTTTAATGCCCGTTGATTGACCACTTGGCCATGTGAAAGCTGTACCGGGGCGAGGTAAATGGTCTTGCCATCCGTCCACACAACTCCATAGTCAGGGTGAATGGCTGCAATATGAGGGAAAATTAATTCCTGGTATATTGTAATTTTTACAAGATATAATTAATATCTTCATGTACAAGTATTTTTTCTGCTAAAGACATTAATGCTAAAATGACATTTTACATAACCAGTACGTGACTATTTTGAGGATCACAAGTGTTTCACATTCTTTTAAGCCTTTAAATAATTATGACTCATATTGTAAAATATCAAACATACATTACATACATACTTATGCTAATTTTTTATGCTTGATAATCAACTACACGCCTTTAAATGTTGTCTATAATCATACTTTCAAAATTTTCATGATAAGATCTATTGCTTTAGATGTTTGATTATTCATTGCTTCAATTCATATACTTGCAGCAACCCCCCCCCCCCCCCCAATAATACTGACAGTAAGTGGATTGGAGGATGATAAATGCCAAATCTTTTTACATTGTTAAAAGAATATTGATATCCCATGAAAAATTTGACCAGTGATAAATGACAACTTCTGATGTAGTACAGTAACAGTGACTTTATTTGATCTTATGGACAGCCTTCGCTTGTCCATGCAGTCTCCGAAGAGATTAAGCCCTTCATTTGTCAGTAAGCTGTCTAAAGTGACATGCCTCTGATGCCCTAGCTGCTTAGTAGAACACAAGAAAACGTATTCTATAAATATTAAAGGTGGTTTAAGTTGCACTGTATTATTGTTAAAAATAAGGTTTCCAACATACATGAAACGTACACAATGTGCAAAGAAAAATCGATTTAAGTCACGTTATGATGAATAGCTAAAAATAGGCAGCAAACTGTCGCAAGTTTCACTAAACGCGCCACAAAATCAGCCTCGGTACCCTTACCTTGATGAAGGAGATCAACATTTTGTCCTCGCACATTTACGTGACCTAGATCCATTTCAATGCAGGAAAGTTTCTAACATTGTATAACGATTATGTCATAAATTACACATTTTGTGAAGGATTAAAATAAATATCGCACTTTCTTTCCCACGTTTTGTTTGGCTCCCAAGCTATACACCTGTCGCATGTTTTGACTCTTGAACAAGTCTCGCCTCCTACGTTGAAGAGCGCACAGAAATTTTACCGCGAATATTTCAAATCCAATAGTGCTACAGGATATGTTAAAAGTTGTTGACAGTGTTCCAAAAAAAAAAAAAAAAGAAGAAGAAATAAATAACTGTGATAATACTTGTAACTTACAATTTGTTACAACGTCATATACCATCCGCTGTGCAAAGACTTGATATTAATGATATCTGCTGAAGAAAACTTAGGCCTACTCATAAATTTTTAGATACATGTAACTATTAAACAGATGTCATATTACACTCGACTTCATTTATGATTACACTCATGATGTGGAAGCTCTTTAAATAACACTTTAAAGGGGCAAAGACACGTTTTCAGATGAAAATCTTATTTTTGATTTTTATTCATAAAATAGTTTCCTTTTGAATTTTGAATGAATCATCAAAATTTGACTGCTAGAAGTCATTTTACAAGTGAGATACACAGGAAATCTCTAAGTTGTTGGTTGGTAAACAAAGCTCGAGTTTTATATCTGTTTACAAATAACGTAAAGTAAAGAAATAAGTTGTGGAAACAAGATAAACTGATTCAATGCGTTCATAAATAATTTCATCAACAACAAAAATTAAAGATTGAAACTTACACCAATACAACACATATGTAAACAATAACAGGACTCGAGCTTTGTTTACAAAACAAAGGATTATAAACTCTGTAACTCCGACTTGTAACTTAATATTTGACTTTCATTTTTTTTCTTCAAAACATCAATACTGAGAATTACAGACATTAAAATTGGAAAAATAATTTTTGAAAAATTTTAGTTAAAATTGTGTTTAAGTCCTTTTAATGCCATTTTACCTAATTTCTGATGGTATACACATACACGAATCTAGAGGGAATTAGGTGATCCGGCCTCATCCTCTCTTGAAAAATTAATTTCCAAAATCTAAAATTGAAAATATGTGTTCAAGACCAACTATAATATCGATATCAACGATATTGTACACAAAATGACGATATATCGATATTAAAATTGTTCCTTAATATGTTTGGTTTTGGTTTGAACATATTTTATTGTATAAACATATACAAATGGTTCGAACACAAGTTCTTACAACTTACGAGGTTCTTACCAAGTATAACAATTTACAACTGTATAGTAGTTTACAATGGAAAGTACATAGAAATGGATATTACTAATATAGTTAAGTTATTGAACAAACGTACATGTATAAAAAGTTCTGTTGAATTTGGTTTAGGCAGTAAAATTGAAGTTACACGAATCTGCCACAATCTCTTATAAATTTCTGAACAGCTAAAAAAATATGTTGGTTTAAATTGACACTCAGAGATTCGTCTCCCCACAAAAGTAAATGACAATTAATAATATTAATTTGATTTAAGTTCAAAAGGTTTGAAAACAATTCATTTCGTGCATTGATATAATTTTTACAACCAAAAAACAAATGATAAGAATCTTCTGGTAATCCGCATTGGCAATTAGGGCTTTCAATAATATTTTTTCTGAAAAGGTCTAAGTTTAAGATACAGTTATGTCTAAGTTTTGTGTGTATGATGTTAAGTCGTCTCTTGCCGAAGCAAAAATAGGACGGAGGTTTAATTTGGTTTAATTGAATACTGCTTTTGAAACTTGTAAAGGAGGAATTGTTTCTGATAAGTAAACTTAAACTATTCCATTTATTGATCGTGTCAGGAACAAACGATTTCTTGAATATTTCTAGTCTACATTTTGGAATAGTATAGTCTTCTCTATTACGTGTATTGTAATTCGATTCTAAAGTCCTGATAGAAGGGAAAATTTCTTTTAAATAATCCGGTACCAAATTATTATGAATTTTATACATTGTGCTCAATTTTGTTAATTTTCGTCTCTCGGAAAGAGGCGTCCAACCTGTTTCTAAATAAAGGGACTCTCTTGAAGATAATATGGGTAAGCCAGTGATGATTCTTGCTGCACAGAGTTGAACTTTTTCTAATTTTTCGACATCTTGTAACGAACAACCATCCCAAACAACAGAGCAGTATTCAATTAAAGGTCGAATAAAAGTCATGTACATTTTTGATAAAGTATTTCTTCCTATGCTAAATTTGAGCTTCTTCAACAAGCCAAGTCTTTGGTATGCATTTTTAACAATATTATCGATATACTCTGACCAGCAAAGGTTCTGACAAAAAAGTAATCCTAAGTGTTTATGTGATGAAACATATTCTAATCGACTATTTTGGAATTGGAGTTTGGGAGAGTAAAAATTTGTTTTGAGTGTAAAAAATATTGCTTTTGTTTTGGATGGATTAAATTTTAACAGCCAAGTGGATGACCAGTTTTCTAGAACTTTCAGATCATGATTCAGGACATATTCAATATTGGCAACATTGTATGAAGAAGATTGTAAAGAGTTATCATCAGCGAACAGTCTACACAGTGAAAGCATATTTTCTGACACATCGTTAACATAAATCAAAAATAGAAGAGGGCCAAGAACTGAGCCCTGTGGTACACCAGCAATGACACCTCTACAGGAGGATAATATGTCCTTGTACATAACTTTTTGTTTACGATTACATAAGTAGCTTTCAAACCAATTAAGAATATTGCCACATATACCATATGTTTGTAATTTAAAAAGTAGACCTTTGTGCCACACTCTGTCAAAAGCTTTCGACAAATCCAAAAAAACCATGCAACAAAATTTCCCTTCATCTATAGCTTTAACAATACTGTGATATGTTTCTAGTAATTGATATAAAGTTGAGTGGCCAGGCAAAAAACCAGCTTGATATTTATAAAATAGGTTATTTTTAATAAAATAATTGTAGACATGTTTGAAAATAATTCTTTCCATAATTTTGCTAACACAGCTCAAAAGTGATACAGGTCTGTAGTTTGTTGCTACAGAAGGATCGTCCTTTTTAAACAATGGTAAGACATGAGCAATTTTCCAATCATTTGGATACACATTATCAGTCAAAGATTTGTTGAATAACAAACATAGTGGTTTGGCGACAGATTGTAAAGTAGATTTTAACATTTTGTGACTTATTGCATCGGGACCAATGGCTTTGTTAACAGGGAGTATTTTTATTATATCAATAACTTCTTGCTCCTCAATAGTTACATTGTTTAATTTGTCATTACATATGTGATACAATTGAGGTAGTTGGCTTAAAGAGTCATCAACGTTTGAAACAGATGAAAAATATTTGTTTAATACATCAACTTTTTCTGTATCGGTAAAAGCAATATTAAATCCACCCGTATCAGACGTATACTGTATCGGTGGTATGTCTTTCGTTGGTTTTGCATGAAAAGCGTCTTTAATTAACTTCCAGTATAATTTGTTATTATTATTCGAGCTCGCGTCCGACAATTGTAAGTCAATACTATCATAATAATTACAAAGTGCATGTTTTTTCATGTTGTTAACTTTGTTTCTGTGTTTACGATAATTTATCCAATCAGATTCATTCTTTGTTTTTAATGCTTTGTTTCGAAGCCGGTTGCGTATTCTAATGGTTTTTCTAAGCGTTGAGTCAAACCATGGTTTGTCCTTGGGCCGGATAGTGACCGATTTTTCTGGTATACATTCACGTACAAGCTTTAAATATTCTGAAGTAAAGTGTTCAGTTGCAATATTGACATTTTCTGCGTTGATTATTATGTTGCGCCAGTCGCAGTCATTAATTAGTTTGTTAAGTTTGTCAAAATCCGCATCTTTGTATCGCCAGACATTACGTTTGTATGAACGATTCATTTTGTAATTCATAGTAACGCACACATAGGTTGCCTTGTGATCGCTAAGCCGCGCCTCTACGTTTAAAGTTCCGGATTCAGTTACGTCAATGTGTTCACTTGTAAAAATTGGGTCAATAAGTGTTCGTGAGGAATTCGTGATTCTTGTAGGTTCATGGATTTTGTTGACTAAGTGAGTGTTGGATATTACATCGTACAAAATATGTGTGTTAGGAATAGTAAGAAGGTCGACGTTTATATCACCAACTACTATGAGTTTGTCGGAAATTTCACTGGCTTTGTCTAAAGACCACGAGAAGTTTCTCCAAAAAGCGGAATCGGCATGCGGTGGACGGTAAACACAACATAAGAGTAGTCGCGAGGTGAGATTATCAATTTCTATCCAAATACATTCAGTATTACCTGGTTCGAGATCAATACGTCTTCGAGATCGAATATTGTTACTAGTATAAATAATGACCCCACCCCCATAAGAATTTCGATCTTTACGAAAAATGGTATCAAAACCGTCTAGTAGTATGTCATTATCTGAAATTTTGTGGTCCAGATGCGTTTCAGTAAAACACGCAATATCGAAATCACTAACTATGGCGTTAAGGGAATCTATCTTGTTTCTAATACTTCGAACGTTTAAATGAATAATTTCAACTACACTTTCATAAGAAGGGCCGGGATTGGTTTCAATATCACCTGATAGTATTAGAACTAAAGCAAAAAAGTACATGGAAAAAATAATGTATGAAACGATACCATAAACTCTATGAAAGCTACCTAAATCACACATTTTCATCAACATATTAATAAACGACAAAATATGTTGTAATTTGAAAATAACGAAAATTTCTGAACGAATTAGCTGCCTACACGTAGAGTAAAAATTACCTATTGCGGCTCGATATTGCTCAATGCTGTTACCCATTATCTAGTGTCTTTGATTCATTAATGACTTTATCGCCGCAACAAGGAAATTTGTGAAAAACATGTACATAATATTCTTGAACTAATTCCAAATAAACCAAAAACTGATGACAGTTGCCAATATGAATATAACTAGAATAAGCAAAAAAGAGCAAAATAATGAAAAATATTGAGAGTATGGAATAACACAAAAACAGATCAAAAAATATTTTACAAGTGTCGCAAAGTGGGTGAAAGGTATTGCTTGTCCTCAAAACAAGTAAAAGTAGGACATCAGTACCAAAAGCAATGAAAAAAGTATTAAATGAACAAGAGATAATAGAGATCACATGCAATATATTGAGCATATACAAGTAAACAGGTATGTACAAGAGAGACGTATTTTGTATAAACACGTACATGTACCTCTTATATGAAAAAGTAAAGAGGTAAGCACACATGTGATACACAACAAATACAAAAGCACACGTGTTTGGCATTGTAGGAACATCTAAGAAAAACATGATTGAATGCTGTACAATTTTTATATATAAAAAAAAAAAAAACACCAAGCAAACTGATTGGCTCTGAACTTGGTTTGGTTGACATAGCAAGGGAGACATAATAATAATTGTTTGATATTTACACAGACTGTCCGAAGACAAAGCGCGCACTAGTCAGCGTTGCAAGCTGCAGCGGCTGCATAGCTTGGATGGCGGGATTTACCTGTTGCCGAAAGTTTATCTACATCTTCTTCGGAACGAATGGTGATTTTCTTGTCATTGTTAAGTTTAACAATTATTTTCCCGTCATTAGTCCAGCAGGAAGATGCATGGCCTGTTTTGACAGCTGCACGGGCCTTCTTAAACAGCAGGGCCTTGCGTCTTGTTAGAGCCTCATTAACGAATATTTTGTAATTGTTCGTCGGGTTTGTGTTGAAGCTCTTTAAGTTCTTCTTATTCTTGAAAACAGCGTCACGGTCTCGATATTTTGTGAAGCGCACAATGATGTCCCTAGGTCGAGACTTTGAACCTTGTGGAGGTCCCAAACGATGTGAATTGCTAATCGAGTATCGATCGAGGGTAATTTTAGTGGATTTCAAAATGTAGTTGTTGCCAGTGTTTAGAACGACTTGGTCAGTATCTTCATTGTGTTGCTCAGGAATTCCAGAAAATTTCAAGCAGTTTTTCCGACTGTATTGTTCGAGGTCGTCTACTCGGGTTTCAAGATAATTAATCTTTTGCTCAAGATCACCGATTCTAGCCGCAAGCCTGTCAACAATGTTGTTTTTGAAAGCTGAGTTTTTAAGAATGATACTTGTCGCTTGTTGTAGGGTTTCCTCGTCATTTGACAGGTTTTCTAATAAGGAACTTAAGTCTGACAGGTCCTGAGTCAAGTTTTGCGAGGAATCTGTATCAGAGTTTGGCCTCTGACGTTTGTTTGATTGGGACATTGTTTGGGACCTTGATTCGTCTCGTGATGACGAGTGGGGTTTGTTTTGATTATGTCCACCCATGTTCATTAACTAGATAACTGGATATTGGATGTGGTGATTTCGAATTTTAACGGAAACAGGCGAGCTGAATTTTTCGTTGTTGAATATTGTCAGAGAGTAAACATTTATTACTCAAGCATTACCACGATTCAAACACAGGACATCACAGGACATCACAGACAAAATTTAGACAGTGATACACTAGTAACACTAGTGACGTTGATTGTTTTGAATAGTGAAAAGAGTTCATACCACCATAATGTCTATCGCCCTTGTCCCTATATGTTGTTTATCTTTACTATTTCAACAGATAATGGTTAAATACAGGCTCTTGAGCATAATGCATACAAAATACCTATTTACGCTGCGAGAATTTCAAGCTCCAGTCTTTTGAAGTGTACATTTTGGGCAAAAAAGTCAGAGCCTCCGAAAACCACCTACTGCGCCATGACTGGTCACGTGTTTTTTCTTAATATGTATTCACCTATTTGACAAAATCAAAATCGATATCGTCGACATTGAAACCACGTGTAAGACGTACAACATTAATTATATAATGCGAAAAATCGTTGAGTCAATGATTATGGTGTTTAATCGGATATATAGTGAATGGTATCGATTCGATATTGTCGATACCATCGATATTTATAAACGCAAAAGTATAGACTGTTCAGAGTATATATGAGCAATTTGTTTTTATAGAGCTACAGTTACCAACATTACGGATAAAACTTCAGTTAAACTTTTGCACGTTCTATAAGGCGAATGAACGGTGGTTGCTATAGGACATATGCTTGAGATATCTTTTAAAAATTCGTGGCCACGAAAGAAAAGTCGTTCCCACAAAATAAAAGTCGTTCCCACGAAATAAAATTCGTTGCCACTAACTTTAAATTATTTATAAATGCAACAGGACATGCTAAAAAAATACTTGTACATATAGTATTCTTTTTCCTTGCATTTTATGTGACATTTGTGACATTTTTCTCAAAAAAAGGGAATACTTATTCAAATAACCTTTCAATCCCAAAAGTTTCTTGTTTGTCCAAAGCAGCATCGTTTTTGAAAGTGGGAGGGGAGGGGAGACGCAACCAAAAAATCTTGACAAGCAAAAGAAAAAATGCTACTTCCCAAAATCCTGATAAGTGGGAGGAGGAAACTCCATGTGAATTCATATAATAGAAAAATCATTGCTGCACCAAGAATTGCCCCCACTCCGATGCTTTGTGCCTGAGGGTCATCGTTTTACATAAATTATGTATATTCACTGTATGCATGCGCGGATCTAGAGGGATTGGGGGTCAGGGGGCACAGACACCCCCTTGCAAAAATTCAAATTTCTTTAAATTACATTACAAAATCACCAAAAATATGCCTCAGACACCCACCGGCAAACTCAAATAACAGTGTTTGCAGGGGGGGGGGGGGGGTGTGGAAGGGGTTATACCAACCGATATTGACGTAGCTACTCGTGAATTATGCTGAGATCTACGGAAAAAGGCATGTCCTGCTTTCTACATGCTACCAAAATACAAAATTATGCATTGATAACTTGTAGATTTTTTGTAACTATGCTGAAATGTATTTTTTAGTTTGTAAAAAATACAAAAATTGAAAAACAGATAAAGAAGAAATTCAAATTTTTTAAAAGCTAAAAAAAAAGAAAGAATCGTTGCATCTTATATACTGTAGACGTACTTTTGTCCGCGTGGTATTAATTTACGCTATGAACGCGCGGGCACAAATTTTCCGCGGGATTTTTTCCCAGTGTACTTAAAGTGCATTTTGGAATGAAATTTTGAAATTGCATTACATGAATAAGGATAATCGGAAGTTACTACATTATAGAACATTGCATATACGTGTATCCAATGTATATCGTTTTTATCTATAAAAACTGTCAAACAAATTTGTATTGAAAATTCACATAATAAATAATGTAATCTCCTAAAGATTTGAATGTCCTGTAAATTTACTTGCATGAAATTTAAACTTCTCTCAGCTTGAGATAACGGCACGTGTCAGACGACAAATAGCCCCAAGCGGGTCTGTCTTTCAATGACCCTATTAACTACACGCTAAGACCCGTGTTTTTACTGCAATTTTTAGATCCCTTTGTGCTCAGACTTTTAATTGATAAAACTGATCAACTCATAATTTAAACGACATGTGAACCCATAAATTGACAGTTAATAAAGATCACGATTTTAGCCAGCATCGTAACATCTTGACCGCTAACTAATGACTACCGACCAGTGCACAACTGATAATTACTGTTCACTGTGAACAGTTCTTACAATTTAAGTCCAAAGTTGGACAAATTCTACATAATGAAAATCGCTCAGAACTAAATTTAATAATAATTATTCAAATGATTTTTTTTTCAAAGAATCCGCGTAAATTTTTACCCGCGGATTAAATTAATATTGTGATTCCGCGGAATTATGACCCCGTGGAAAAAAATACGTCTACAGTATACACCAGGACACGAGATTGGTACATCACATAAGACCTACACTGTAGTTAAAATAGATCTTCTATCCTGAAGGTAAAAATAGCGTCTTACCAAACGGAAGTGTTGTTCTGCAAAGAATAACGAAAATGAGGAGTCTCCTGTAGTTCCTTTTAAAACGTAGGTTTGTAGACTCAGACAGCCCTTTCTAATTGATAGTAAAATAATGAGGACATTTTGTCTTTACTGCAGTATTAATTTATACATTAAGGTATTGCAGTCTCAGTATGTAGGTAAACAGGAAAACACGAACAGTGACACTGTGGCAGTATATTGGAGTAGTGGCACTGTTTCTTATTGTGAGCACATGATGCCAATTGATCCAAAGACACAAAATAATTATTATCAAAAATTGACGATACATTACGTAGAATAATTGTTTTTATCTCTATCATTTCTCAGAAATAAAGATGGGGTAAACACTGGTAAATGAACACGTTAAATACACCTCTGCCTGTTTAAATGAATTTGTCAGATCAATTTTGTAGAATATGGGTGAGAACCGAGAGATTCAGAAGGGAGTATGGGAAGGACGTATCCCGGTAGCCTTTCGTCTGTCTGAGGAAGACACAGACGGTGAACGCCCAGAACCAGTTTATGTAAGTGTAGTGGTGTTTGGGTCCGACAAAAACCAACTTATATTTGGTACGAGAATTTTTATTTTTGAGAATCTAGGGAGCCTCCTCACATAATGCTTTACTTGAGTGTGTAAAGAATTCACTGGTCCATGTAACACAGAAGCAGTGGTTTGTTTTAAATTAGTGTTGGTTATTAAATTTTGGTGTCGTTTTATTTCATTGTTGTGGATGATTCAACATGCAAGTTCAAAATGCAAGTTAAGACGATTTTATTTTTTTACTATAATAATGTTTAATTCTATAATTAATGTATATATATTTATTTTATTATATCACTTTTAATTCATATCAAATTTTAGATGTTCTTTTACTTCAAAAAGTGATTTTTTTTTTTATAAAAATGCAAGATTGACACCCCAGTTTATCTTTTAAAAAGCAGCTTAACCACTGCTTAATACATATTCCCAAACTGCCATGTGTACCAGCCCTTCAAGAGGAAAAAAGAGATGCTTAACAAAAGCTAAACATGAACAAAACAGTCACATATACTCTTTTGTACAGTTCTTTTTTTTCTCCAACAGCTAATGGTGCCAAGGATCAGTTACTTCCCTTTACACACAGAGAAGATAAACAAGCATTTTCTTAAGTATGCCAGTGAAAAAGAGTCAGAAGAGATATGGTTAGAACATGACAATCAACCACTGAAATGGTACACAATTTGTCTTAATTTTAAAAGATAGTTAAACTGTGCTTCAATTCTATACAATAAATTAATATATAGATATATTTACAACATGTAAACTTGTTCCGAATTGTTTGTGAATTAATGTCAGCTGTTGAATTTTGGGGCCAAAATTAAAAGTAACAAGTAGACCAGAAACACAGTGAAAAATCTATTTAGAAAATAAAATTTGGCCAAATCACAAAGCTTTAATAATGTATAGCCAAATGTTACTGATGCAAATATAACCTTATATAAAGAATAATGTGATGATTTTGATTCGGTCTACTAGCTGTTAACTAACTTTTCAATAATCCTACAATGTCCATTTTCTGGCATGGGTGTTTATCATGTGCATTTCTGATTTTCAGGCATTATCCAGTAGGGCTACTGTTTGATCTTTATGGCTCAGAAACTTCTCTCCCATGGACTATCACGGTTCATTTTAAGGTACATAAAAATTGTTTTTTATAGGAAACTAAAAAAAAATGTTTTATGGTACAGTCCAACCTTGTTACCGGGAAAGTGGCTGGGACTTCTAAAACCTTATTGGTGTTTGAGATATCGAATTTCAATCGTTTATAATATTTTGATTCATGCAACCATTGAAATATTACGGCACAGAATTGGATCAGATTGAAACTTATGTTGCCTCAGTCACCAGTAACAAGTTCTCCTGTTGATTTTAGGACTTTCCAGAGGAGGAACTTCTTCACTGTGTCAGTAAGGACGCAGTAGAATCACACTTCATGTCCTCCATTAAGGAGGCTGACTCACTGAAGCACAGGGGACAGGTAATTAACAGTATGCAGAAGAGGGACCATAAACAGCTGTGGACAGGTCTCCTACATGGTGAGTTTCCAATCTTTGGAAGAGGGGGTGGGTACTATGGGTTGACAAACATTATGGATTCAAGATCATACTAGGGTCATTAAGCTGAAATGATGTGTTGTGTAACAGAAGTACATGCTGAATAGATATTTTACAATTACAGAAATGTATTTATTCTTATCTACGGGTCTGATATATAGATTGCTAAATTTTATGATGTATGCCACTTTTATTTTATGTTTTTGTTTTGAGAAGTGATGTTTAAATGTTAGACTTAAATTATAATAGGCTTTTTCTTGTAGAAAGTGTTAAAATAGTTGTTCATTTTTCCATAATTTCAGTTTTTAACTATAACCTCTATTGGTGCACTGATATAGTTCAACATCTGCTCTTGAATTTCTGAATTTAATTTGACCTTTCTTATATTGATTGTAGATAAATTTGACCAGTTTTGGTCTGTGAACAAAAAACTGATGGAATCCAGTGGGGATGAAACATTTAAATACATTCCATACAGATTATACATGGTGAAACATTATTGATACTGTAAAGTCTTGATATTTTCCATACACACATTTGTTGGGTATTTAGTAAATGCACTGTATTAGTAAAAATGATAAATAATGTTAACTTTTTTGATATTTTTTTTACAATTATCTATCATAATTAGAAAATATTTCAGCATATACTTGGAGCATATTAGTTTAGTATTTGACTGTTAAAATGATAGTACATTGTACTACATGTTTACATATTTGTACGTTTTAAAAGCTATTTCTTGAACAATTTATATTTTTGTAATAAAATCTTGCAGGTAGACAGACATTACATGACTAACCTGTTTCGTCCTTTAACCGAGGAAGGGCACCACCAATCTCTGAAACATCTCCTCCTATCAGCTGTACCCCAGTTCTTCAATGAAGGTGATGAATTGTGTGATTTTCAATCTAAAATCTGTTAATTTGAAAAGTACATTTATGTTTGCACAATGACCTGATTTAATTTTCATTGTCTCTTCATGTTGCTTGATATTAACTTTAGATGTATTTATATATACATATACATGTACACATATTATTAGATTTATGGATGTATTTTTTTTCATTTATATATAAGAAATAAGGAGTAAAAGGTTAAAAAATTGAATTTATAACACCCTGTACATACTTTTTTTTTAATAGAGGAAGAATTTCAGAAGCATGTTAGAATCCATGGTACAGAACCCCTGTTGGACACACCCATTTTGTGGCTGTCAGAAAACTTCAGCTTTCCGGACAATTTTTTACATCTAGTGATAAGTGACAAATGAATTGGTTCTTTAACCTGAATGCAATCAAATTGAACCATATCAGCAACTACCTAATTTTTTAAAAATGTTTTAATAAAATAGTGCTTGGTTTATGCAAATGCTTGAAAGTATGCATTGGTTATATCTGAGTGTCCTTCTAATTTTAGAAGCAATGGAGCTGATCAAGGCTCTTTGCATTTAAGACATTGAGAGGTGTTTATCGTTTATTGGTTTGTTTTTTTTAAATATTGTTAAAAACTTCAAATCTATGTTATAGCATACACATTCTAAGGTTGAAAAAAATATGTATGTATGTATGTGTAAGGCCACAACAATAATATGTCTTGTTCGTCAGACATCCACTGAAAAAAGGAAGGAGCAGGCGAGCGAGCGAGTAAATAATAAAATGTTTAAGTGGTACATAAACTAAATTTTTGTGGATGGTTATAATTTTTTATACGGTCTTGCTTCTGATTTATGTATTAAAACTATTTAAGATATGCAAAATAGAGTGGAAATAGAAAAGAAAACAGCGCAGAATTTCCTGGATGCTGGAAATTATTATTATTTTTTACAGTTTTATTAAAGTACGAGTGCGCGGGGTCCGACGAAGAAGAAATTATATTGGTGTGGCCTTAAAGCTATTGCCATTAATAACCAAATGTTTTAAATGCCAAACTTTTATTGGCTTAGATAGCTTATGAGTACAGAAAATAAAAGAGCACTTGAAAAATGAAATAACATCACAGGTGGAATAAAGCATACACTGATTTGGTATTTCATACTGAGTAAATCATTTAAAGATAGTATAAGTTGTAAAGTACATAACCCACAAAAGTATGCAGTAAATTTGTGTGTAATTGCTTTTTTTCATGGCCTGATATTTTTGTACTTGGCTGTGGAACATGTATAATCAGTAAGAATATTGACATGAATGTTATTGTTGTTACTGATGAAATGTGTCCAAAGGACTTGTATTATAAAGACATAATTTTCAATCAAGTCGAAAATAAATGACAATGGAAATTTAAATTGGTTGTTCCCTTGTCTGTGCAACTGGTGCAAGTACACTATACATTTATATATACTGTATAAGCACTAAATGTTGCTAATGACACGAACGATTAAAATAGTCAAATATTCGAGACAACCAGTCCCTTCTTTAGGACACAAAAAATGAATTACATGGGATTAAAAAAAATAGCAAAATCGAGCGCTACAACTAACACTACCAAAGAAACTATAAATTTTTAAAGAAACAGCAACTACAATTTGTACAATTTTGAATTTCATTGTTTATGAAGGTGTTGCCCATGCGGCCGATCGCTTTGAAGTTAACAAAATATTTCGTTATATATTTTTGCAATATTGTGATATATAAAAATGATTTATAGGGGTTTTTTTTTATGAGAAAAGAATGAAATATTGTTGAACTTCATTTTGCTTGAAGAATGATAGCTATATAAATTGCCTGAATTGTTTGATTAATAATAACGTTATATTTATTTTATTTTGTGTAAATGATTTCATTTCGCCTTAGAAAGAGCAAATATATATATAGGTGCAAACAACTCTTTTAACATACCATTACAGTAGCCGCAGGTCTGTAGCTCCCGGTCTGGAAAAAATTCAGATGGACGATCAACCTGACCGATTTTTTTCAGACCGGGAGCAGCTGGGGGGGGGGGGGGATTACAGACCAGCAGCTAACCAGTACAGTGGATAATATGGCCCACGCACAACAAAAAAAAAAAACCCCCCCAAAAAAAATAATAAATACCAAAAAATTAAAAAAAAAAAACAAAACAAAACAAAAAAACAGAACCAAGAACACACACACATACCCCATGTGTTGAGGAGATTATATTTTTCTAACGTTCTGATTAGTTGTTGTTGTAAATTGCGATAGACGAGCTCGGTCTGATGAAAAATACTGGCCTTAATTAATAAGGCTCCTTTGTTTTGGAGCTAATGAAAGATTTGATTTTATCAGACTGAGACGAGCTATAAATGCTAAATGCGGTATGTCTTTGCATGGGAGAACAGTATTTTTTGTTTTGTTTGATCAAAAATTTTCAAGCACATTTAAGTAGGCCTACTTAAGTTAAGTATTGACCCGATAGGCTATTTTTAGCTAGGTTTTCGTGTTTTTCCAGTATGTCCAAAAATAGATTTATGATTAAACCATTGTTATAGTGACACGACACCGAACAAGGATATAGCCTTCTTTTAAAGACGTAAGTGCATGTACTTTCAGTTTTACATTTCTCTGTTATTTTTAATTTGATACGCTATATCTTAGAATTTAATTTAACACTTTAATTTAACACGAACTACTTGCTTGCATCTAACATATGGTTTGTTTTTCACGAGAAGAAAACTCGTATATAGACTGATTCTACATGTGATAAAATAGCTATAGTGCTGTATATGTTCTTTATTAAACCATGCAGGAACTATTTAATGCAGTTTTTATATGTTATAGTGAAACTTTTAGGTCAAATTATGCACAAGTTATTACTTGTTTACACAAACAAAGTTTAAATTCAAATCATGCAGAGCGCTCAAATTTGTTTTTTTGGATTTAATCAAGCGTTTCCATATAGTTGAGTCGATTTTCATCTAGTAAATCCTTGTAAAACAGAACTTTGAAATTCATTTCTCCAACATTATATTTATCATTTTTCTTTGGCGCTTTTTTTTAGTAATTTTTTATACTATATAGTACAATGTATTTTAAAAATCTTTATAGAGAAAAAAAATCATATGTTGCAATTGGTGCCATTGGTCGGATTACAGGACACACATTTACCCCGACCATTTTAGGAGACGGGTGCGGGTGATTGGTCATGTTGTAAAATAGCGTCCTTTCCCATTATGTTGTTCCCACGCTTTTTAAAACTGTACTTGAACAGAAAGTACCCTTTTCTAAAAATAGATATTCTGTATGCAATACATAATTAGATGTAATGGTGTCTGTAGCCAATGCTTTCTCATATATAACCATTTAAACAAGAGCTTAGACTTTGGGTAGTTGTTTCAAACAGCAATGTGACGAAGTACTGCATGTCTATTTCATTGCTGGCCACTCAGCCATTGCCTTGGCCTTGAAATCAACAAGATTTGTCTAGCGTTTGAGCTAAAAATTACGCAATATTTTTCACTCGAAACCAACGTCTTTTTTATGCCAAAATAAGTAGTACGTCCTACCAATACCGAAAGTCCAAGGTCTCGTGAAAATGGTTCTAAGTTCAGAAAACCTGCATCGAGATTTGAAAAAAAGATGTATTTTCAACTTTGAAACAAAGATAGATGTATTTTTAACTTCCAATACTTATTATGCTTCATAGAAAAATATATTTACAATCAGGGGTATTCGATCAAGCGACAGCAAAATCAAAAACACTTGCATGCCCATTACCAAAAGGCCGTGCATGTGACATGCAACAAATCTCTAAAACGTCTTTATACATTAGTATTTTAGAAAAGTCAGTTACTGGCCGAATCAAAATGAATTCAAGGTAAACGTGCACTTAAATGACATTAACGTGATTCTTGATTATTGAAGAAAAGGTATTTAACAACAGTTACAATGATAATCAAAATTTAAGGTCATCTGTATTGCTATTTGACCTTGTAAAGTCATTGAATTAATAAACTGAAGGAAATGGTGGACCACCAACTTACCCCACCGTTTCTTCGCTTGTCGAGGGTAGGGGTATAAAAGTCTTCAAACAATTGCTGGTCAATACGTATTTAGAATTCATCAGTAAATTCAAATTGTTTATAGATTGGGTTTTCGTGAGTCTATTAATACCCAAGGCTTTGCGCATTATGGATTGCAGACTAATTATACAACATACGTATATTACTACATCATCCTATTACATAATTTCTGGATATAATGATTATCTAATGAATACGTCTTGACTTATATATCCATGTGTCTGGATTATACTCAGTGTATGTCTAGAACGCTTAGGTGAGTATCTTATGATAGTACACGCAGAAACATCTCAGCTCGGACACCTGGTAAGTTAGCCTCTTATTATCCTATAACTTTGTATATCTAATATTATTCATAACCAAAAACTAGATTGTCTGTTCTCTTCAACCCTAAATTACATTTACACATTACTATTAGTATATATAGCTATCTAGCTCTGTATCGACAAATATAGATAGATCTGTGATCGATCAACATGCGAAAGACGCCACCAAGACACAGCTAGTGTACAGACATAAATAATAAGTATTAACTTTCTAAAAAATATTAAAAAATGAATGATTAATAAGAACCCAAAAATATAATTATAATGCACTGTAAACCATTTGTTTGGATTCCTTGTTAATTTTATCTTAAGTCGTTACACTTCAAGAAATGCAATAAATATCATGTGACATAACTGCACAATATGATTTATTTATATAAGGTGAAGAACAAAAGGTTCAAATGCTGTAGATAATGGGGTAGCTCCGATCTGTGTCAACATTGGAAGCTGTTTTAATTAAAATGGCTATCAATATAACCTTCGACTGATAAGAGCTGACATCTGATAGTGTGTGTGTGTGTGTGTGTATGTATATATATATATATATATATATATATATATATATATATATATATATATATATATATATATATATCTATATCTATATCTATATATATAAACAATGAATAATCGTCAATGTTTGACGGGAGTTGTGTTGTTTCCTAATTCACCTGAGTCTTTTCTGTAGAAATATGTGACGATGAACTCAAAGTAGATGGGAGTTGTCATTCACACAAGCATCATCAAAAAACCTGCCCGGTATTGTCAATGGTCAAGGACGATACAGAGGGAAGAACCTCATCAACGTTATTACAAGGTCGACAAAATCGTCACCACGGCAACGGTACAAAAGGACTTCCGGTTCATGCCGAGCGAGCAGCGCCCTGAATCATCGGGACCAGGCGGAATAGACGAAAATCTATTTTCATAGACATTCTGCATGTATATAGAGCATACTTTTGTGAAACCAAATCAATGTATAATATCATGGCATTCAATAGCGTTCCATCTAATCGGCATCATCCTTTGTGCACGTCACCAACTACGTCACCAACTACGTCATATGACGGGTATCAGACTGGAATGGATGTTCCCGACAATGTTTCTAGGGTAACAAGAGGATCATCCGTGTCAACTGGGAATCAAAACAGGGACAAAGTTTCCAGATTGGCAAGAGAGTATGGCATTGTTGTATCTAAACCCAAACACCCAAACTATGCAATTAAAGCTGTCCGACTCAACACCTTCAAAGACTGGTCGCCATCTTCTACTCAATCGGCAGAAGATATGGCAGAGGCGGGATTTTTTCATCCAACGGGTGTGTAGAGTTATATATAACCTAATATATCATGGCACTACGTTCTTAATGTCAGTCGTATGACCAAAATGTTCTTAAAGTAAATTGAATTTCCCTCCGTTGACTTCAACAGAAAAATTTATACGTTAGCTTTCAAAGAATCTAATATAAAGGTTAAATCAAATTACATGAAATGTTTGACCGTGAATGTTTTATAGCATGCACTGACCTCACTGTAGTTTTGAAGAAGAAACCAAACATTCATCCAAGTTTTTAGTTTAATTTGTAATATTAATAAAATATAAATAATATAAATATCAATTCGTAATACTCTCCATCAAACCAATGAAATGTCTGCAATGTTACATACATCTTGGCTTTTAAATCCATATACATGTATTGATAAACTAAGGGGTTCCATGAACAAAATATGTTCCATACTTTGTATTAGATTTAATATACCAGTGTATTAATTTAGATATTCCATATTAGTTCAAGAGAATTTCTATATGCATCACAGTTAATACAAGGATGAAAATACTCCCACTCTGTGATAAAAATCCCCAAACCTTTTAGTAATATTAAGGTTCCTCGACACTTTTTATGACAGTACGTCACAACATGGCGATTTTGTGAAACATTGTGTAACAGTTTATATCGTCAAAATTTGTTGACTATTTCTGTAGTGCAATGGGTGTTGCTTCGGACTACCAACCCGTAGGTCCCAAGTTCAAATCCTGCAGGGACCTTTATTTTCATGAACAGCGGTAAAATTTAAAAAGTTAATATCCCTCCCCCCAATTGAATTTTTTGGGTCATTTTCAAATCGAACACATGCTCAAAATCCATATCTTTAAATAGTTTAGAAGAATGGGCTTGTATGCAGAACTTTTTCCAGGTTTGTGGAGGGCCCTTAAAGGGGCATGGTCACGATTTTGGTCAAAAATTATTTTTTTCGATTTTAATATTTACAATGCTTCAGTAAGGCATTTTCAATAGGCGACCGAAATTTGAGTATCATTCTTTGAGTAATAAGTAAGTTACAGGGCTTGAAATTCTTTGCTATGTAAACAAAGCGTTTGTTTACATTTTGAATGTTGAAGTGAAAATTCCAGTTTTAGACCTAAAATGAATGTGTTAATCGTTAGGGGCTGTTTATTTATCCTTTAAATGAATAATAAGATAGACAAACCAGTTTAAAAAAGGGTTTTACTGGTATATTGAACCTATGTAAACAAAAACAGGGCACGAGCCTTGTTTACATGACAAAGAATTGTGAGCCCTGAATCTTGCTTATCACTCCACGAATGACTCGCAAAATTCATTTGATCATTAGGAATGCATTTCTAAAGCATTGTAAATAATAAAAACAGAAAAATAGAATTTGACCAAAATCGTGACCATGCCCCTTTAAATGAACTCTGTGTATGGTAATTGAAAGCTATGTACTAGTGGTCTGCAGTGAGCTGTATGAACAGACATACTGTCTAATTGACTTTGGTAAAATAATTGACAACATTTTATTTACGAGCTGATGATTGTATACATATGTCTCTCTCTCTCTCTCTCTCTCTCTCTCTCTCTCTCTCTCTCTCTCTCTCTCTCTCTCTCTCTCTCTCGTGTTAACACCCTGGAGATTGAGTACTATTGGTAAAAAAAATATCCAATAACTAGTTATAAACCAGTGTATTCTTGGATCACACCTAATGGAAAGTCGATGATGTGTTGCCCATTATCCCGAGAGGATATACTAGTAAATGTAAAATCCAATGAAGCGTATTCTTCAATTGAAGTATATGACCTAAATAAAAATTATTTTTATACTTGTACGTGAACCTTGTAATCTATTGAATGATCACGATCAATAAGGATTTCCCCAATATTTGGTTATTTTTGAAGTTTCCTGGCATCTTTAATTTTAATTTGTTCTGAGAAATTTGGGATTTTCAACAGCTGCTAATAGGTCCTGACTCTCCAACACCAGCTAATGCAACCGTTTCTATATTGGATAGGAAAGTGTAAAAACCTGATCTTCAATATTTAAATATTTATCAAAATGTCGATCTGCAACACTAGGATAAGTAAAGTATTGACTCAGATAAACTGATGCGTACACCCACCATGTCCTTAAAAAACCCCGCTCTTAGACAACGCATAATGGAATTCGCTTTAAAAAATGAATTTTGATTGAAATCCAATGTCTAATAAAAAATTTAGTGATAGGATCATTGACCAAGAGTTCATGTATCCATGAAACAGTTCTCTGTTTCTTTTACTCTATCCTTCAAAATTGGTGCCCGCGAATACTAATAAAACTACATGGCGGTATCATGATTTTACCATGTAGTACCTAACATTCTGTTAAATATAAATATACTGCAATTAGCATAGTTAAATTTACGCACAGAAACGTTTGTCTTATCAAGGTACAACTATTTTTAGAACAATTGTAATAGGACAAATTTCCCCTTTCAGTTTGTATATTGTATCACCTGTAATATCTGAGTCACTACCATGTTTTGTATATTTGTCATCACCTGAATTGATACTTATATAAACATGACTTATCTTAATCTTCCTGTATCCTAATGTATATACATTTATATCCCATTATAGGATGCCAAGAGTTTATATCTTGTAAATGGATGGCCTGATTGAGACTATTATTGATTACGCTTAATCAATTTTATCTTATTGATATAAGCTTATCTTATTTGGCAAAGACCCTTAAGTATGTTTATAGCAAAAAATTTATGTCTATTTCATATTTTGATTATAGCGTTTTCTTGATTGATTACATGCATGCGCTTGCCAAGTAAATGATAAAAAATAATTTTAAAGTGAAAATAAACTTTTCTTCACTAGACGATGAAAATGATTTTTAGATCTGATTTTAGAGAGTTTCATTTTCCGATAGTGTTAATTGGGTACAGAATTGTTAAAATAACCGGGTAGTTCTTGCAAAGTGTAGTGTGTATATTTGTATATTTTTACTCTAGTTTATGGATACTAGCAACTGATTTTGAATTTGAAGAAACATTTTTACTTATCTGGGGGACGAGAGTCAGAGAGTGTCTTTTTTGAAGTATGATTTCACAAATAGAAGACCGATATCGGCTTTTGATTCTTTTATATGATTTTTTGTAATTTTTCTTAACATCCTACTCATTATAATTGGAAAGCAAAAAGTGTTTGCTTAAATTGCTGTGATCAAGCCCCTTTTTTAAAAACCCGGTATTTGATATGGTCTAATGTGCTATAGATAAACGTTGCATCATACAAGTATTCTAGCGAACCATTCTCTCTGTAGGGTACTAACACCCACATCATACGGCTTTTCCCGACGCGGACAATAATACCGAACGCGGAGCGGTTGTAAGTTTCCATGAAAAAGAGAAGGTCTTTAAATATCCTTTATCTCGTCAAAATTTGTTACTTCACATGTTTTTTTTAGGTCTTAATCATAAAGAAATGATTAAGTTTTTAAATTAAAATTTATATGATATTCTTTAAAATCGGGCTGTCTCAGGCAAATCAACAATGATATTCAATGGCAGTGTTTTACTCAAACACTTCTGTATGAAAAAATATCAGACAGTTCTCTATAACCGGCCTCAAAACAGCCTGTTTTATATTATTTTATACAGAACTGTTTTCGATATATATATATATATATATATATATATATATATATAAAAGCAACATTTGTGTGTGATGTGATGTGAACATCTTTTTATTACAATCACTGATATGATTGGAAAATTTGTCAGAAAAGTTTGGTCTAATCTAAAAAAAAAAGAAAGAGAGTTATTCATAAACTAAAAGTAAAGACCTTCCCTTTGGCGTTCGGCATTATCGTCTGAGTTCGAAAAAGCCGTATGATGGGAGTTGAGTAACAGTGCACCATAGGTTAAAAGAACTCTCCAGCGCGTGGTTAAAGCGTCCTTTAATATGAAGAGATATGTGACGTGATTGTTCTGTCGCCATTGCTCATCTCTTAGTTTAAGGTGGAACCACCTTTAATTCTTTGTCAAAAACAGGCGTTGCCAAGTGTTCAGTGACGTGACTAACCGTCCGATTAGTGGCAGCGCCAGTCTCTCAACTTTGGAGTCGAGAGTATTTGGCAATAATAAAAAAGCTTCTTGGTCTCCCTCGCTTACGATTTTGACTTTTACAATATCGATGATAAATATTATTACATTTGTATGCATATTACTGTCACTACGTGGGTTCACTTGTATAAACAATGAACACGTTTTCCATCCATAACAAGTGCATGTATTTTTTTTCAGTAACAGACATGAATATTAAATATTTATGTTGCTAGCGACATGGATTTCAACATTACTGAAATGTACCATAAAATATTTAACAATTATAGTACAAGCAGTCAATCATGTCCGTGTCATGTGATGAGTAAGGGCGGAACAACCTACATATTTCATCTTGTGAATACTTCCGTAAACAATTCCTTAAACATGAAGTTTCGTAAACGCCCGTCTGAAATAAGTTGTATTCAATTTATAAACTCGTTTAGCTTTCACATGACAGAATTGTAGTCCATATAAGCATAATACACCATCGATGTTATTGACATATATTTTACCATGAAATAAAAACCGTGAAAAAGGGTGGTGGAACTAGGAAAATGCAAAATAATTATTTGTCATACAAACATGTATAAGTAGAGTATTATTATATATGTAACACCCCTAAGAAACCAGATTCCCGAAATGACCAACAGTTAACAAATTCTTGCGATGTCTGAAAATAAATTTCTGTCAAGGAAATGTCATACAATTGATTGAGAATATTAGTTTTTGACATTTTGTGAATATGGAGAGATTAAAGTATTATTTCATTTCATTCACAGAAAATAGCGATGCCGTCTACTGCTTCTACTGTGGCATAGGTTTAAAGGAGTGGAAGGAGGGGGACACCCCTTGGGGGGAGCATGCCAAATGGTCGCCTGACTGTGTGTTTGTCCGTAATATCAAAGGTCCGGATTTCATCGAGATGGAAAGGCTAAAAGAATCTGATCCAAAGGAGGTAAACATGTTTCATTGTTTCTCATACAGCATTAGACCACTTAAAAAAAATGTTTGCTATCTTTTAGTACTAGTATTTTGATGATTAAAATACCCTATTCATATCTTAATAACTGAACATTCACGTTCTGACAACCATTATTTTCAAAGTTAAGAATTTACTTTAGCTGGGAGATCCATTTCTTTGGATTAAAAGCTGTTGAAATTAACCTTTAACAACAAAAGAAAAGAAATTGTTAATTTTACCTACCAAACTAAAGTTTAAACTTTTAGTCTGTAAAGGGCAAAGGATCAATTTTGAAAATGATGATATTGTTATGCTTTAGTAAATCAATCATCAAATATTCATGTACAAGTAACGCGAATTCACACTGCTATGAAAATAAGAGAAAAGTCCTCAATACATGTAGCTACAATATGTACACTGCGATCTTCATATGGAACAATTCAATTAGAATATATACTAGTATATAACTGGCGAAAAATATATTTACAAAATATCAGGGCTTTTCATTAATGTTATCAATACTAAATGTTTTTTTTAAATCTGCAGTTTCATGTTAGAGAGACCGTGGAACGAAAAGTTGAAACGGACGGAATGAACGGAAATGGTAAGTTGTTTAAAAACGTTTATATACATTACTGTGGAATCATTTAAATTCGTGGGGGCCAATTTTCGTGGATTATGACTTTTTTGCTCATTCGTGGGGATGTTATTTCGTGGATGCGTAGCCTACTGTTTCAGTAACAAAGATAATTCTTTCTAAAATTGATTTCGTTGAGGATTTAAATTCGTGGGAGAGGGCTACCCAGGAATTCCACGAAAATTGAGCCACCACGAATTTTAATGATTCCACATTATCAGAATAAGATCCGAAATTGAAATTTGTTGCATGCATATAAATGTTGTTCATTAGAACTTGTGTTTGAACCATTTGTATATGTTAATGCAATAAAATATATCTAAACAAACCAATGTTGTTCATGTTTTCCAGGGAGTTCAAATTTAGATACCATGAATAACCCAGCAATTTTGAGTTTGATCCAGAATGGATACAAAGAAGCCATGGTTAATCAAGCTCTAGTTTATCATAGGAAAAGACACAGAGGTAAATCGGCAACGCATAATTTATATACGGTTATATGTTCTACTTCAAAATATTAGTTTAAATTTTTATAAAACGATAACAATTGCATGTGTACAAAATACAACTATGTGATTCATTTTAATATATTTACCTATTATGCTTTACAGGGAAATCATTTTCGGCCAAGGAACTCTTAGAAATCATCTTTGACATAGAAGACAACAACATACAATCGGACGAAGTTATAACAGGTACACACTAATGTTGATTCAAAGCAATGAATAGATATGTTTTATATGTATGACTTTAACTATAATATAAGTATTGCAACCCTTATTTCAGATGTTCCAGTTACATTGACAGACATTGTACAGCAACAGAGCAATGATCTGTTCTGTCGGAGATGCACATTTAATCCAGTGTCAGTAGTTTTTCTGCCCTGTGGACACCTGTGTACCTGCACGGACTGTGCTCCATCAATCAAACACTGTATGCTGTGTAAACAGTTGGTCAAGGGAACAGTTCGCACGTACATGGCGTAATTTTTATGAGCATCGAAAGCTGTATAATATATTACCCTAAAAGAATCTTCCAGTGTACTGTGGTTTTCATAAGGAATGGCTGTGTTGAAGATGATTTTCAAGATATCTGGCAATTATTAAGAAAATTCCGCTATTGTTTTTTTATGTTGCTGTCATGTCTTAATTTTGAATTTACCGGGTGCATGTATTTTACTACCAGTCATAATTTAAAACAAGACATTGCCATGTTTTAAAAACGCCTTGAAGAGTTCTCAAATTCCACTATATGCATACTATATCATAGACAGTTTTTCTTAGAAATCTCTCTTTTTTTAAGTACTGTAATCTTTAATACATAATAATAACCATAGAATTTGCGTGCAATTAGTTGATTTATCATAAACACAAAATCAATATAAATATAATACCTTTTATGATACACTATATGTAATAATTGCAGCTTAATCTACTAAATGCATATTTTGTTTACTAACTCTAAAACTTTTTTCTATTAAAATTTTCGATGTGATATCATCTTCTATTTTTATGCATTACTTACTAAGTATTCGGTTTTGAATTTTAAATAAATTGTGAAAAGATTTCTTTACTTATCAATTATGATAAATGAAGAAAATATGTAGGTATTATCTTCTTGAATACAAATATTACAAGTTTTTTTAACATGTTCATATTTTTAAAAATACAATCATAAAAGACTTGTATATCATTACACCTTAGAGAAAACGAATTCCAAACGAATACATGCATAGTACAAACAACAGTACACTGTTACCTTATTTTATGATTAATGATAGCTTTTTCACGAAAGAGTTAAATTTAAGATATTCAATGTTAGCGGATTTGAACATTGTATAAATGATAAAATTGACTAAAAGTGACTACATTTAACTTGTGAGGTGAATAAAAAAAGGGGTAAATTTGATTTTGTTCCCAACCATTGTTTAAGAGGGCTTGATAATCGAGACCATTTTTAGACTCTATTGATCTCCTTTGGAACAAGAACTCTATAAAAAGCTTTAGGTATAGGAAAATAAACAAATCTTAAAAGGTGAAATGTATTGATATTTTCTTTATTCAATAATAGCTTATAGCTAAACAAATATCTTAAATTTCATGCAGAGTTGGTGGTTATGTTTGTTGACCTCCTTAAACTGAGTCAGTGAATTGCCTTATGCTTATTATGGTTATCGGTTATTTAACTGCTATGAAGAAGTTGCCAGTTAAATTACTTTTAACAAATCTGATTTGAAGACCACAGCATAACAATTAATATTTTTGAAAAAAAACCCACCACTTTAGACACACACACAACGCCTCATTTTTTCTGTAAATTGAAGGCATTTTTAAGATTGTCATTTTTTTTTAAATAGTTTTATTTAGTGATTCTATTTTAGATTTTCTTTTACTTACATCATATGTCTTTATAGAAAAATAATTTTGACAGCTTCGTCATACTCTTAGAGTATAATAAGCCAGACTTTCACAGTGAAATTTCTCAGTAAATTGGGAAATATCTTTTTTACTATTCAATTGTATTTTTAAATCGCAAATTAGAATAAACAGGTTTAAATAAGGTGTATTAAGATTTCAAAAAGGTCAAGAGAGATACGTTTCATATGGTGCATTGAGGTAACTCAGGTTGACTGGGTAATTATTGGGGATGTAGGTCCCTAAAGAAGATTGTAGTAATCATTAGAGTTTATTCGTGAATCATTTGGATACATTAAAAGTCACTGGGGTGTTTTATGATCCGTGTGTTGATTTATTTTCTTTTTACATTTTCTGAGTTATTATCGTATTTTCAGCACAACAAAAAGTATCAATTTGAAATTTAAACCTACAATACATGTCAAACCACGTAGTCGTATTATTTTGTAAATCTTTTTAGATTTTTTTATAAAACAAATGAAGGTACTCTTTTGCAGTATTAAAACGAAACCGTTTTATTAAAGAGCAAAATCGTCTCCTTTTAAAATGTAAAACCAACTTCCGTTAAATGAATTTATTAATCAGCCATTAATAAATAATTAAAGATAACAAATGCTTAGTACCAGGAATAGCAACGATTTGAAAGGATCATGTTCTAATCTATTCGGATCCGTCAGTCCTGCAGTAAGGAAAAGCAGTTGCCGTGACCCCGTAGTATGTGCCTGCAGAGTCCTCTGTCGCATCGAAACCCCAGTACACACACTTGTCACGACTGCATTTAGAAGCCAGAAATTTCTTCCAGGTACATTCACACGCTCTCAGTTTACAGGTGTCTCTGGCCGACTCTACGAAGTAAGCAACGGCTTTCAGATGACCACACGCTTTGTCAAACGTTGCTCCTTGAAATGTGAAATTGAAAATTATAGAATCGTGAAATAAAGAGATGTAAAGCATATTTTGGGCGAAAATGCTGCCATCTGTCGAAATCAAACAAAAGTATTTCGGACACATTCATGAATCTATTAAATCTTACTTTTAAGAGCGTGGATTCTGACAGGATTTTTCGGGTTATAAGTACACCCTGGTTGTCTTCGTCCTCCATTAACATAGACGTCTAGATGTCCGCAAGGTTTTTTCATTCCATAGCCTGTGATGTAACAAGATAATGTATAACGATTAAAAGAGCTAGATGGTCGTAGTATTTTCAAATAAGATGGTCGTAGTATTTTCATATAATATTTATTTTCAATAGACTCTATATTAAAATATGGAAATCCATTCAAATATTAAGGTATAAGGCATCTTATGGATGCGTTATGATTTAACATTGCCCACCAAAAGGTCTCGCATCTGTATGAATGATGTCTACAAATTTAGCACTTTCTTTGCTGATTCCAAATTCTTTATCTTCAAACAATGGACTCGCTGGATCTAGGCCTAAATTAGACAAGTAACTACTGTTTTAAGATACATTATACACATCTTAATGTCATTTACAATTTATAAAAGTAGTTTGAAATTGTACAAGCATTAATACTTTATATCATGAATGCAATATACCGGTTTAAAGCAATGTAGTTTATAGTGTACGTCCTGAATTCTCCTTTTATCCTGTTTTTATGATAATGGTACAATTTGTATTTTCCAAATATTGAAAATGATTTTAAATTTAAATATATACATGATATAAGAACAGCTGTTCAATGACCAGAACAGAACAATACCATGCATGTGTATCATTAATCTATGACTTTATTAACATAAAAAAATTAGTGCTGTTTGTAAAATTAATATAAACTTAAATACGTAACAAATTTTCAATATATAGAAACAAACACCTACATGAAATATCTAATTCAAAATTCAAAATTTTAGGATACTCAGTTACATCGGTTTTAGAATACAAATAATCAGAATTTGAATAAAAATCAAGTACATTGAATATAACTTTTTAAGATTTTTCAATGTTAGATTATATTGATTAGAATATTTTGAACTGAATAAGAGCACATCAACGTATAAAATGTTATTATTATAATATTAGTTAAATGAAAAATCAAAAAGCAGGTCAGGTACCAGTAATACGGTTGATTTTCCCCTTGGCGAGTTTTCCTGCTTCCGCCGCTGCGTGGGCACCCAGACCTTGACCTATGAGATGGACCTTGTCCCAGGGGATCTTGTTCTTGACCAGAATCATGTACACGTATGCCCCCACGGTCTGAACGTTAGAGGCAGACTGACGGTAGTTCACTCCGGCTCCCTTACCCCAGTCAATCATCAGGACGTTGTTACCTTTCTAAAAAAGCGGGACATCCCTATTTAACATCATTTCATTCATCAAAAAAGGTCAATAAATCACGTAAGTTCGGTAAATTTATATAATATTCAGTCTCTAAATGAAGTAATCTTGAAGCGTTTTCTTATATCAATATTCTTCCGCTAATGTCTAATATTTGAATACATTAATCATTCAAGTGATTTTTAATAAACTTTATGGATATATTCTCTAAAACTATTGAAGCAGGTAACTTTTGCATTAACAAAATACGTAGGGCATACACACGTAATGTCAGTATGATTTTGAGGTTGATTCATTCAAATATGTAGCGTCAATATGGTACTTTCTGACCTGTTTTAGCATACCAGCCAGGTCACGTATTTCAGGAAGTGACGTATCTACCAAGTATCCATGAATGATAACGTCGGTTTCCTTTGATTTGTCAAATTTATCCGGAAGGGTTGTTTGCACTTTAATATCTTCTGGTCCATCAAACCAGATACTTTTCAGTCCCATATATCCAGGACTCTCCGGGCGTTTATCAAAGCGTTTTTTCATGCACATCTTGACGGCCAAGATGGCAAAGCATAAGCTAGTGGCGTTAACCACACCTGGAATTGTTAATGAACAATAATCGTATATTTTCCACCCCAACAATGATCTCGTGAAGAACGAGGCTTATTTTTTTTCGATTTATTTTTGCATATTCAGGAAATTACCAAGATTTTATCTTACCTTCTTGTTCATTTTTATTGGTATATTTTTGCATAATTAGGAAATTACAAGTAACTATTTTTTTTACCTTCCCCAGATCTCGAAGTCAAAGCATCCGAAGTTGTTTCTCCTTCAATATCAAAATATTAGACTGTAAGTTTACAAACTTGGCAAATAAAGACAAATATTTTTTGAAGATCAGTTCATTTGTTAGTAATGGAGAAATGCTTATCGACTCTTCTTTTTTCCATTTCAGTTTTGATCACATATTCAATCTTGTTTTGTGAACTTATGGTATGCGTTGAAAGAAGAATAGCTTTGTTACATTTTATGAAATGCTGCATAAAGGACCTAAATACCAAATATACGACTGATTTTGGAGTGCAAGCAAAAAAAAAAATTAAAAAATTAAATAATGCTTAAGATTAAATAATTAATCATTGAAGATTTTTTTCTCTAATTAATTGCTTAAAAATAGCTCATGCATATTGATACCTAGTTTATAACATTGCCACCCGATGCAGTATATTTCAATTGAATGCATATACATAATTTTATGTAAGAGAATGGACAATGAATAGCAGAAATAAGCGCGATATTACAATGATTCAAACCATTTTCCCATTAAACATAATATATGACTAAACATATCTTATAGAGTAAGTTATTTAGTTCAACAACAAACATTCAATGGCAAACGCATAAAATGCTTATCAGAAAACAGGAATATGCAGAAATATAATTTCTGCTATAAGAAGAAAACCACCGACTTTAATCTCATCATTCCAAACTAACTCAACAGTTATAATGGTGATGCTCTCAGCAACCAGTGAACTACAAATAACATATTTAATTGAAAAAAACTTACTTTTTCCGACCCCTACACAAACTACAAAGTAAATTTAAATCAAAAATATATAAAAGTACATGTAGAACATAAATATTTCCAGGCAAACCAGAATTACTGTGATCATCGCATGCTCCTGGATAAAGGATAGGAGTACATGTATTTTGCATTTTTGTTCGTCTACATTGTTCAGAACTCGTATTGCAGGGATTATTGCTTGGCTATTTAGGCAAGCAAAACAAGTTAATAACAATTAGACAACTTAAATATTACATCCACATATATGTTTGAATGGGAAAAAATATGTAAACGATTAAGTGAATAACCATGAATATAAGTTGTTAAGATAAAAATATAACTTACCTGCTCTGTTGGAACAGTTATAGCTATGATGTCCTCCCATTATAATATATATCTTACCTGTATTTATTTGCAAGAAATATCTTCCTTTTTATATAATTAAAGGCATTGTTTAAACAACAAACATATGTTATATTGTAAATATTTACCGGTTTTATCAATATCTAAAACGACAGCATAATTTACATATTGACACCCACTGCGTATTTTCTACCATTTTAAAAAGATATATAATTGTATTTCATACAGCCATGAAAATACCGCATCATGATCCAATTAGATAACATTAATTCGTCCGCATACAAAGAACTAATTTTATTGTAAATAAAACATTTTTGGGAACGAATTTTGTAATTATTCATAGGATGTATGTGTCAATTTTATATCTCTTTGTAAACCAAGCTGGCATTATGAATGTATAAAAAGCAGATGTACGTATGCAGGAGGTCTATCCCTCAACACCCCATAGGTCAAGATACCCAAGTTGTTTGATAGTCTGTAATTTGCGTTTGCGCATAACGGTCACCGAGTGTTAGGTGCCCAAAATGCTCTTCACCATAGTTCAATTAACACGTCCAGCATCGAATCTAATATGTAATTATTGTCGTTACATATCATGTCATATGTGAATATTATCTCATTATTATTTTTTCTGTTCTGGCTTCTGGACGCAAATTTTTTCATGAACTTTGTTTTACCCACCAACCCACATCCCTTTAAACATACGATATAGTATGTAAGACTTCGTACTTTTTCCCATATTTTCATATGAGCACTGTTTATTTGTGAGATGGCGGTTTTTAACCCCACCCTTGCAAAATTATTGACATTTATTAGATTTTTTTTTTATTATTTACTCTATTGTTTTCATTTTAAAACAATACAAATGTGGTTCATTAAATAAACGACCTTTAATGCAACAATTTTATCAATTTTCTTTGCAAAAATACTTGGACTCATTGAATTATGTTCATGTTCAAGTTTTTTGGTTCATGTTGGGTTTCCTTAACTGGCAAAAATTACGGTACATTTTAAAGGGACATGGTCACGATTTTGATCTAAAATTATTTTCCCGATTTTAATCTGTTTATTCATGCTTGAATTGAATAAGAAAATGGAAAAATCAGCTTGAAAAAGAACTTTTACCGGTAATTAAATAATGTAAACAAAAGCAGGGCACGAGCCTTGTTTACATGACAAAGAATTATGAGTCCTGTATCTTTTTTATAACTTCACTACTGACTCTCCAATTTCATTTGGTCGTTGGAAATGCATTCCAAAATCATTGTACATAATAAAAACAGAAAAATAGAATTTGACCAAAATCGTGACCATGCCCCTTTAAACTGTAAAACTGTAAAACCATTGAATGTGTATCAAAATGTTCAAAGTGTTTATAACATACATTAGGTGATTGTGTTTTATGCCAGAAATAAACTCCTACTGTTGTGTGGATTGTTTTGAACAGAGACTCTTAAAAATAAATAATACGTTTTACCATTTAAAAAAAATGAAATTTCACCCGGAAATGGATTGAATTTGTAACTTCATTGATAGCAGAAGAGTATATCGGATGCATAAAAATATCTAGTGCATGAATACCTTCCAAAAAATTATCCTCCATTTTCCTAATTTTTTTTATATTTTCTATATTATAACATGCTTATTTTAAATAATTAAATTTTTTCTCTACCTCCATTTTGGTATCTCAGCTACTTCAAGGAAATATATCAATTAAGTTGATAATTTAAATCCATCAGACGTGTTTTTCTTTATTACTTTTTCTTTTTCTTTTTTTAAAATTATAGTCATTTGTACAGCGTAACCCCAAATCCCCTTTGAACTATTGCCCTTCTAACCTTTCCTTTCTATGCTATGGATATGACCCAATCAGTTGAACAGATGAACAGTTTATTTTATCTCTTTGGTTGTAGTTTACAATAAAGAGTTGGCAAAGATATACACAATTGACACTTTATGCGTGAGTAAAGGAATAGTTAACAATGATTATGATTCTGTATAAAATATATATGACCTATAAATGTACATTTTTATGTAGATAAATATATAGGAATTAATAACTAGGAGGTTTAGCCTTTTCGTTAACAATAATAATAATTTTACATAACTTGTTTAATAAGCTCACATTGTTTGAGGAAAAAAGCTCGTTAAATTTGAAAATATTTGATCTAAATAGAAAACATTTAAGGAATAAATTCAATATTTATTTGTTTTATACGATATAAAATGGTTTGGGTCAGTTTACGCTTTATAAACCACAAAGCGGTTTATAAAAGAGCGTAAACTGTTTCAAACCATTTTTTTTTTTGGGTATAAAACTAATAAATATTGAATTCATTGCTTATAATTTAATATTTTTACTCTTTATTGAAGATAAAAACGGTCATTTGACCTTTAAAATGACGTAAAATTGTACAAAATTCAAACATAACGTCAGGCGTATTAAAACGTTTTTGACGTTAGTCTTACTATGACGTAGGAAACATTCTTTATATTTTACGATATAAAATAATTTTTAGCTAATCAGAAAGTGCGTTATAATCCGAATTAAATTATTTTGGTATATACTTAAATTTTCTCTTTCGTTTTTCAACACAGCGCAATACAAAATATAGTAAAATTTATCTCCAATGTTTCTTATACATAAATCACCTAACCTGTTACTTCTTTCTATGTCATTCCAGCTACCATGCATTGTCCCAAGATTTTGTTTTTTGTACAAGATAAACCAATAATAAATTTTTCAATTGAATCAGTTTCAACAAAATTAAGGACATTCTGAGTCGGAGTATTGACACATATTCCATACAATAATGGCATATGTTTATCAGAATATAACTTGCTAAAATGTAGAATAGAAAAATCAATGACATTAACAAAACTCTTTACTACTGATGCAATAATCAACCACACTTGATTTTATTATAGTAAATTTTCGTTCTCCTTATCGACCATTCATCAAATAAATAATATTATTTCTACAAAAATTTAGAAAACATTTCCAAAAGTCTATAAAATCAAAACTCTGGTTCAATTTCATGAAATGCTTTGCTTGAGCTATATACAGAATATATACAGAATACAGAGGTATGTAAACAATTCTTTAAATCAAATCTTCAACAGAATGTACGAAAACAGACTTTAACTTTTGCCAGTGTTTATATTTATTGTCAGTGTGAACAATAGAAACATAATCTTTTAGAGATCTTTTGTAGCCGACAACAGTACCGCCTACGAATATTCTGGTCTATTTTCAGCATCAAATAAAAACTCAGTATGCTCTGCCGGTGTAGTATTGTCTGTTTTTGTTTCTGTACAACACAAAATGACATAACACGTCAGAAAATTCCGGATAATTTAAACGTCAATTGAGTCCACAGACATTAAGTCCTAGTATTTTGATTTTTCTGTCAAATTTGACATCCAAAATGTCTACAGAACGTGTTTCAGTCGAATTCTCTTGAAACAAAAAAAAATTTGAATGAGATGGCTGAGTCACTGTTTAGGATGTAGAACCTCCGTGGTTGTCCTACCTTGTGCTCACTGACCCGCTTCTGTTGAATGGGTGAAATTTACGCGACATAGCGAAGAGGCGCGGATCCCTTTTTTGTGGCACGTAGTTTGAGTTCTTTTAATTTTTATCCGACAAAAAATGATTAAACTTGAAATGCATAATTTGATAATTGAAATGGTATTGTTTTCCATTTTCAAAAGATTTTTTCTTTGAAATTGTGAATACCACCTTCCCATCTGTGACCTAAGATAGGTCCAAGATCAAGGTACAAACATATTTCGATCGGATATATATCAAATGCATGCATTGAAAATATATGCTGTGCATGTCTTCTTCCATGGTCCAAACAAACTTTTAAAATTTACAGCTTGACTTTTTTATGATAAACTTTGACTCCATCGTAAAGATTTCACACTAGCCTTAAGGTTAAAAAAAATAAGATTAGCAACGTTGTACAAATATTTTCCTATTCGATTTATTAAAAATGTTTGAACAAAAAAGTATAATGCTATCAATTTTCTATTGGAGACGATGTTCAAAATATTTTGAACGCCTCTCCAATTGCAATAAAAATTAGAGGGGGGGGGGGGTCAATATATCGCGGCCATAACATTTTAAACTCCTTGACTAATGGGAATTCAAATAAGGTAGAGGGATCAAAATACTGATCCAGGATAGGTACCAGATCAAGATACAAACATATTTCAATCAAGTATATATATATATATCAAGTATATATATCGAATGCATTGAAAAGACATGTTGTGCATGTTTCTTCCATGATCCAAACAAACTTTATAAATTTACAGCTTGACCTTTATATGATAAACTTTGACTCCCTTTGTAAAAATTTCACCCTAGCCCTAGGGTTTTAAAAATAAAAAGATTAATAACATTGTACAAATACAGCCTACTCCGGGTATATTAAATTCAGGGGACCATGCAAATTATTTCAATATATCCGTATTTCAATATAAGCGAAATTGACTGACGTGAAGACGCCATTTTTGTGATCGGCTTCGGCCGATCACTATTGTGTCCATATGAGGCATCCGGCAAATGCTTCCACGTGCGCACACATTCCGCTTGCATAAGTAGTTCTTATAAAAAGTTTGGTTTAGTATTTATATAACATTTTACTCAGTTTTATTTCAATTCATATACCTTAAGAGATGTAAACATACATAAAATACAGTTCGAACTGTTAATTCAAGAATGCACATTTTGTCTCACGCGTAAGGATTTATTCAATAATGCAGTTGACCTCTATGTACTGACCTCAATCACAAGAAGATGCTCCATGAACTGACCTCGATCTATTGATGTTGCATAATAGTAGCTAGGAAGACGGCTTGATTTAAAAACAAGGTTACGTTATAATGCGACCTCAATAGCAAGTTCTGATGGCATTCAATGTTTTTCAGTCGCATTAAATTATCTTAATACAACTCTTTCTTTATACATACGTGTTAATGCTCTTTGAAGAGCCCTACTCAGTATTCTGCAGAAGAAGAAGATACATTAACATTTGATAATTACGTTGAAAATATAAAACTAGACAAGGAGTTTACGAACGGCTTCCCCCAATTTTATTTCAAAATTAAATTTGTTGACGGTTTATAATGATAAAATTGTGGTGTACAGATTCAAAATATTCTATATTTTGTAAAAATACAGTACTTTTTAAATTATTTTACATCAAACTGATCATGTTGATTGCTTCTAGCTATCAAAATACATGTATCATTATTGCCGATCATTCCTTTAAAAGGAATACTTGTTGAAAGTTCAATCCCGATGTAAGCATAGAAAACCAAACCCGAACTAATTATTTGGTCATCATTTATCTAATACAGTGGACTGATTACATGGAATATTAGTCCTTGAAAGTTTGATTAAATCTATATTCGTAAGTTTTGTAAGTTTCATTTTGTTACTATCTTTACCTCATCATTATCTCCGATCGTATTCTTTTACGTTTACGAGAAAAATCACCGTACACAAACGCTTCAAATACTACTGAACGCTGCTTGTACATCATCGTAAGTGTACTCGCCATCATCTTAAAATCCTTAGCTATTTCGAATTTAGGGTTTGTCCAATTATTAACAGCCATAACTAGTTCGTATTTAGTGTCCGAAGATAAGGTTTTTCTTTTCCGTGGGGTTTCAATATTACGTCTGGCCTCAATACATCAGTATACGTGAAAAACAAAAAATTCAACAGTGAATAAATTTTACTTTTTAAAAGGAGTATAAAAACCAACATAATGAGAACTTATTTATTCACACCTTTGTATATCAACCGGTCAGTCTGGCATAATTACTGTCACCAACCGTGACGACAGCCGCCAGGGAGTACTTCAATATAACCGTTATAAAAACAACTAATTATCACCTATGGGGACCGATCAGTGGCCTCAATATAAGCGATATTTCAAAATAGCCGATTTCATGATATCCGTTAAATCAATGCAAAGAAAATGAGAGGCAAAAACTGGGGATTTATTTCTATTTCAAAATAAGCGGAATTTCAAAATAAGCGATTTCAATATAAGGGGAGTATTTTCCTATTTGATTTATTTAAAATGTTTGAATATAAAAGTACTAGTATAATGATCCCCCTTCTGTTTCCAATTTTCTATACAAAATTTTGCGGTCATAATATATTGAACAAGGGATTCAATATCTTAAGCTCTGTATTGGGTTTATAATTCTGCGACTGACGCTCATATTTCTGTTGATCATTAGAAAAGCATTGATAAACATTGTGTAAAATGAATTCAAGAGAAAGTATCACATACTTGAGATTCTAAGCTTTTCATTGATTTACAATACATATCCATTTTATCTATGTACAACACGAGTGCATACTGTTGACATTCCAAAACTGTGTACAGATACGAAGGATAATTTAGGAAAAGATTAATTTAATTGAAGCCTTTAATGTATACAACTGTTAAATATTTATACAGATGTTCAAATTAAGGATGACGTTTACTCAGAATGAAAAAAAAAAATCCACTGATGATAATGAAAAACCAACTATTGTGTGTTATAGACCTTACATGGTAGTGCTGTTCCTCACTTTCAAAAAAGTAGGTCAATGATCTTCTTTTTGAGTTAATGGCCATTGAAGATTTTTTTAAAGTTTAAGACAAATCCAAAAACAGTTTACAGTATGATTGAGATTTTCTTAATTGTGAAAATAGTACAAATAGCTTAACTCTTTAACAAATGAAATACAGTTTATGAATGGTATTGACATTAAATGGATACAAAGCATTAAGTTTTCATTCACAATTTTTATAGATATTCTAGTCCGAATTTCCTCTATCAGTTTTCAAATTAATACCCATTTTTGATTCAATATAATAAAAAACTGAATGATGATAATGCTTAAACATTTATAGTATTAAACAAAGTATATTGACCTTTCTCTGCTGGCATTAAATTTATATGAGGTCAATGATCAAAATTTTGAGATATGGTATTTTTTTTATTATTTTTAAACATTTTGCAATATTTTTGTAGTGTGTGCCATACAATTATCTAAACGAAAAAGCAAGATAAAACGAACAGAAAATATGCAAAATTATGTTGACTACCAAATAAAACCTTAACTTTATATATACATCATAGTACTACCAAAAATATTTCAGTGGAAAACAAAATCTGAAGAATTTAGTCCGAATTTCCTCTGTTTTGAACTTCTCTACTCCCACGCATGTGAGGAAAATCTGACTGCATGGTTATGATGTCCATGATGCCCTCTACCAAAATTGTGAAATTTATGGCCCCTGGGTCAGGGGTTCTGGCTTTAGGGTGGGGTCAATATGGCCTAAAGTAAAAATGTATTAAATCTTAGAAAATCTTCTTCTCTACTACCATATATATTTTTTAAAAAACTAAATGCATTATTATGATGTGCATAAAGCCCTCAACCTAAATTGTGAAATTCATGACCCCTCGGTCAGGGGTTCAGGCTCTAGGGTGGGGCCAATATGGCCAAATAGTAAAAATGTATTAAATCTTAGAAAATCTTCTTCTCTACTCTCATATATATTTGTTAAAAACTAAATGCATGTTTATGATGTCCATGAGACCCTCTATCAAAATTGTAGAATTCATGACCCCTGGGTCAGGGGTTCAGGCTCTAGGGTTGGGCCAATATGGCCAAATAGTAAAAGTGTATTAAATCTTAGAAAATCTTTTTCTCTACTCCCAAATATATTTGTTAAAAACTAAATGCATGGCTATGATGTCCATGAGGCCCTCTACCAAAAATGTGAAATTCATGACCCCTTTGTTAGGTGTTCAGGCTCTTGGGTGGGGCCAATATGGCCATTTAGTAAAAATGTTTTAAATCTTAAAAAATCTTTTTCTCTTCTCCCACACATGTGGGCAAAAAACTGAATACATGGTTATGATATCCACAATCTCCTTTACCTAAATTGAGAAATTCATGGCCCCTGGGTCAGAGGTTCAGGACATGAAGGGGGGGGGGGGCAATATGGCAATAAAGTGTTAATGCATATACCGGGTAATGTTTAAAAAATTTCTTCTCTATTCTCACACATCTGTATAAAAAAACTGACTAATAATTATGTTTACCAGGAAGTCCTCTACTGAAATTTTAATTTTCATGTCCCCTGGAGTATAAGTTTTGACTCTAGGGCAGGGCCATAATGGATGTATAGATGTTAATGCATATAATGTTAAATAATTATCTTCTTTACTCCCACACACCTGAAAGGAAAACTGAATTCATGATTTTGTAGACCAGATCTTTTAGTTTTTCACCAAAATTAAAGGTTTCACAGTTCTTTTTTAATTAAATGTGGTCGTCATTACAAATTTATAATTTTTCTACTCCAGTATGAAACTTAATTAATTAGATGCATATATGAGACTCCATGACAAGTTTGTGTATGGGATATATGCTACTCAGGTGACCGTTAAGGCTAATTGGCCTGTTGTTTATTCACGTTAAAAAACTTATATCATTTTTTCTTAATTACAGAATATTCTGAGCAAAGAGTGGTTTAATATACCGTAATTTTCACAAGCTGTGGAAATTAATAGATCAGTTACAAATTACCTATCTACCCTTTGAAGGAAGCAAGGGGTAGTGTCACTAACGTAATCAACCAATTAACACTACCGCGCTAGGCCTCAGGCGTTCACTCGACCGTTCAGGTAAGGTCCACGTGGAATAATAATTACACGCTTGATCTGTCGCGTGTGTACGCTGCAACCATTTTGAGTTATCAAGAGTGAAAAACAATGAAATATGTATAACAGGACCAAGGTTTTACTTCGAGGAATCAAGAACTTCGAGATATGAGAGATCGAGAGATCAAGAGTAAATTTGCTTATTTATATTGAGAAAAAAAACCCGGGGCGTGATTTCACTTTGAGAGATCAAGAGCTTATAGAGATCGAAGTTCGAGCCATCGAGTGTCACCTGTACTGAGTTATATATTTGAAACAAACACATTTCTATGCGTTAAACGGTTATTTACAACAAGATTAAAGCAGTTTTGAATCTTAAAAGCATCGATTCAGCGCATTCATTTTGTGTGGAAAAATTCTTGGACGAAAAGACTTGTAAAAACGCGTTTTAACAAAAATAATACGACAGCAACTTCACTGGCAAGATATATCCAATAAACGACGAAACAAGACAGACTGAAATCCAGGCGCAGACACTTCAAAAATTCCTCGATAGTTGTAGACCGTTTTCCTGTGTATGTTATAACATCGCACATGCGCAAACCAATGTCAATTATCGAATGGATTTTATAAACGGGGAGTTTTTGTAGGAACAGATGGAAACGTGGTTACTTTCTTGAATTTACTATCAATTAGCAACTGTGTTGGATGTATTGTCGCCGGGGTTTTCAAAAAGTTGCAGACGTTATGCACTCTGTATGAACGACACACGTGTTCGATGTGCATGCGAAGTAAGGCAGCACTGTCTGTGCAAAATAATACGGATACCTTGGACATCCTTTCAAAGAATAAATATAATTTGTATTTTATTGAGTGTTGTTTTCTTTATTCTTTATTACTACATTTTACTACAATGTGTAGTTCATGCATTTAGAAGTCCGTGCAACGTGAATGCCTCGATCGGAAAGCAACCGACCGTAACTTTCTCAACCGGTATATATGCCCCAGTGGCAGGAGAGGAGCGATTGAAACTAACATGGCGACCAAATGCTTTTATGAATTCATGTCAGCTTTAAACATGCACAGTGTTATCATTCAGAGAGAACTAGTATTTGCTTTGAAATGTTTTGCACTTTGGTTTAACTATTTAAAATAAATGTATCATACATGTGCAAACATATTGATAGAAAAATATTCAACAATTCAATAACACCTAAAAAAGCAATAAATTGAGTAGATTTAATTTTTTAACACATTTTTAAATACATATTTTGATGAATACATCTAATTCTAATTTTTTATGTAAAAGTTTCCCTGCTACGGCGTTGTATCCTGAAATAACAACACCAAATGCAGATATTTGAACAGAGCATGCTCGAAAATGTTGTTTTAAAAAATAACATCCAACATGCAACCAATATAAAAATAAACCCACGTGTTAAATATGAAATAATAGCTTTATTTATGATTGTGATTGCAATTTAAAACATGTTGCAATCCCTGTACCGACACTGTACTGAAGTCCGACATATAAAGAAGACACTATAAAATTTAAACATATATAAGGAGAATTTGACCAACCCTCGTACTATTACCTTTTGATAAATAAAGCTCAAACCTAACACTGTTTCCAGAATTCTAAGAAATGCCATTTTAAAGAAGATTTGGAAAATGGACCTTTTATTAATGTTGAAGAAGTTTCCTAGCTCATTTTAACAGTGTGCATTTTAGTCCGGATGGAATGCTTTTTCGCTCATCTGAGCTATTCTGGTCACATTTTGTCTGTCGTCCGTCTGTCTGTCGGTCTGTCTCTCTTTCCGTCTGTAACCTTTTCACATTTTCAACATCTTCTCAAGAACCACGGAGCCAATTTCAACCAAACTTGACACAAACCATCCTTAGGCTAAGGGAATTCAAAGTTGTGAAAAATAAGGTCCATACCTTTTTACAAGGGGAGATAATTAGGAATAATTGAAAATTTCTTCTCAAGAACCGTTTGGCCAGGAAAGTTGAAACTTTTGTGGAAGCATCCTCAGGTAGTGTAGATTCAAAGTTGTGAAAATCATGACTCTCGGGGGTAGGGTAGAGCCAAAACGGGAGGGGGTCGAATTTTAACATAGAATATAAAGAGTAAATCTCTAAAAAGCTTCTCAAGAAGCATATGGGCAGGACAGCGGAATCTTGTGTGGAAGCATTGTCAGGTAGTGAAAAGTCAAATTTATTCAAATCATAATCTCCGGTGGTAGGATGGGGTCACAAGGTGGGGGGGGGGGGGGGCAGAATTTTACATAGGAATATAGAGAAATATCTTTAAATCTTTTTCTAAAATAACATTTGCTTAGAAAAGCTGTAACTTAAGTGAAAGTTACTTAAGACAGAGTAGATTCAAATTTGTTCCAATCAAAATATTTAGGAGTAGGGTGGGGCGACATTGGGGATCCAGTTGTACAAAGGAAGACATTTTAATTATTCACAAAAACTGAAATGTTATTATATAGCTTTTACTTATATGTAAGCATTTTTTAACATATTGCTGATTCTTTAAAATTGTTTAATCTTTGGCCCTTGGACGATTTTTGGGCCTCACAAGGGGCTCAGAGTTTGATGTATGTTTAAATCCTGTATATAAACAATTGTTTATGGTCTTTTGAGAACTGCAATGCAGAATGTTATATAACTAAAATATCATCCTGTTAGAAAAGGGACTTATAAGGGATTAGGAACAAAAGAATATCCAGGGGAAATGGACTTTTTTATACAGGATCTTCATGTACATGTATTACAGTACAGCTCACGAGTATCCCGACAAAAACACCGACCACCGTGTTTGAAAGTCCACGCTGAGCGTGGAAGTGTCGGTACCTTTGATCTATTGTTCTCTGTTACGGCCACGAAACGAGAAAAAACACGGCGCGACACGGTGCAACGCGATGCAACACGGACAATAACACGGTGTAACACGCGGTATTTACCTGTGAAAAAAGGAGGATTTAGGAATAAAACTTATAAAGAATAAAATATTTATTGATGTACGTAAGAGAATCAAAGAAAAAGACAAAGAAATAGAAATAAATAAAATTTTTATGCACGCAATTTTCAGACGTATGCGATTGACACGGTTGATTTTTGTTAATATTAAAAATCGATATCGTCCACATAAAGGTTTGATCAATTAAAACACTAACACTTTCTTTTCCGTTTTAAAATTCAAATGAACGGTTCCATAAGTTTTTGTTTCAGTCCGTTTTTAAACGTAGTAGTAATCGTAGTTACTGTAGTTTGGCAGTTTCAATAGTGCATAGAACCATAACTGTGATCTTTTCTCACTTAAACTCTATTCAACGATTACAAATCTAACGGGTTGTTGAAAACAAATGTACTTTCTCTAAATAATATAATTATACAGCTTTATATGTAATATATTTTCAAATTTTCTTTCTTTTATACATATGTGTGATGTACTTGTCCATGTAGTACCGCACGGTACATATTCATAGCGCTAAGAATCCGTGGATCGGTACTTGATAATTTTTTATTTCATCATTATAGCAACTTGAGTTTAGAAATTATTTGTGTTCCAAGAAACTACTCAGTATTGCAATAATTACTGTTTGATTGTTTAATGATCGTCATATAAGAGAGAGAGAGAGAGAGAGAGAGAGAGAGAGAGAGAATACCAGTATGAGTTCAATATAAGTCCATTTTACTTGTAATTCAGTGTAATAAGTTAGATTTATAGTTTCCATTATATTGAACCCTTTTCCCTAAAATTGCGATAGAATATATGCAGTCAGGGTCCACGTGCTATCCCTGTCAATCAAATCAGCCCGCGAGATAGACCACGTGCTCCTTCCATGATATGGAAAAAATGTCGTTCTATTGTTTTTTTAAGTCCGCAAAATAGAAAAACGTTTAACAATGAAGTATTCAGTGTTTGAAATGTTAAGTTTCTTCATTCTTATACTGCATGCATGAGGGTTGGAATACTAAGTTGTAAAATCTCTCTCTCTCTCTCTCTCTCTCTCTCTCTCTCTCTCTCTCTCTCTCTCTCTCTCTCTCTCTCTCTCTGTATGTGTACTTTTGTGCAATCATTTTAGAATTATAAGAGTTCTATTTGTATGAATTTAATTCTTTTATTTTTGATCCATGGTTTTAATAACGATTTCAACACAATGACTAAAAGTTTGTAAAGTTCACGATGTAATAAGATTTTTCGTTAAAATTTCGACGCTATTTCACATCAGTAAAGTTGTGTTTATTCTAAATGCTTGCAAAAAGTTACCGGTATTATCTCATTCATCTTTTTAATCAATCAGGTTTTTTTTTGTACATACATGTATGTGTACCCGGTAAATAATTTCTTATCGCAAGTTAATACTTTGTGAAATTCCCGCATTTATAGAGTTGCTGAATTGTTCCCCGGATCCACGCGCCGATAGTCTTACGTGTAGTTGTTTGTGTACATATCTACAGACAATTTTTTTGTTTGTTAGAGATTAGGAAAAATCATTGAACTAACAAAGTATAAGTAAGATATATTCAGACCATACACACGACGGGTTGTGATGAGTTACCAAACAGGTGTTCGCGGAAAGGTGTGAATAACGGCATCTCGAGTACACCTGTTCAGACGTCCAAATATACACACAGTTAGTGGTAAATTCCAGTGACACCTAACAAGACAGACAATAACACCTGTTGTGTATAGAACCCAAGATGAAAGACAATGCTGTGTATCTGATCAGCTTCCGTACATCGCACGAGTGATTTTTTCATGTGAAATCACGAGGACATTACGAACTATACGGAAATAAAGTTGAAAATTATTTTATGAAATGCGGGTATATTTTTAATACATGTACAATGCTTAAATATAATTTAACAAGAGTTTGTACATGCATTTATCTATAATATATAATATAAAAGTGATTTTTCGTTTATTTATTGCTACATAAATAGCTGAAGTCCAAATTATTCGAGTCACCGGTAATATGGGGTTGTTATTTACTATAGCACATCAACAGCACATGTTTTTAGAAAAACATGGTCTGAAATGTTTTCATTTCTCATTTTTAATTGGTTTAAAGTAAGGCAGTAAATTAATTAATAAATCAGAATTTGTTTACAGATAACAGAAATAAGACGTTTAAGCTCCCGACATTTTAATAGGATCGTCAGTTACAACATCTCACGTGTTAAGAAAAAAAACAAGATGAATTAAATTGATTTGAATTTTGATTATATATTAAATGATAATTAAATATTTTTGGTGAATTTATTTCAATTTATTTAAGAACAAATGAATTAAAAGGTACCCATTTACGTCGAGTTTTCAGATCACAAAAAATTATCTTCACGTTGACAGCCTCGACAACTTTCTGGGTCCGTGCAACTTAAGTCGACATTCTTTTTTTTTAAATATGAAAAGGATGTATATGTTTCAACCCTTGGTTAGCCACAATTTCTTTATTTCTAAACATACGCTATATCTATCAACGTCTCAGGTAACGATATCCACGGAGTAACACAGTGGCCACGGAGTTACACAGGCGGCCACGGTGCGACACGGTGCTTTTTCTTGAATTTTCCAATACACATACACGGTGTCACACCATGTGCACGGTGCGACACAGACCGTTTTCCACCGTGTTTTTTACACGGTGGGTGTCGGGATACTCGTGAGCTGTACTGTATATCACACTGTTCAGATATTTTGTATTATGACTTCATGAAGCAGCTTTTATCATGCTTATTGTTCCTCAGGTGAGCAATGTGGCCCATAGGACTCTTGTTTTATATATATCATGCTGAGGAACCATATAGTAGACAAGAATATTGTGCAAAACAGCAACAGCTTCAGATAAACGCATTTATTGATAAACAATGATCGTCAAACATAATGAAAGCTTACAATCAATCATTTTAGCCTCTTGAAATGTTCAACTCTACTCAGAACCATCTGTTCTGCAGTAGGGAAAAGCAGTTGCCGTGACCCCGTAGTATGTACCGGCAGAATCTTCTTTGGTATCATAACCCCAGTACACACACTTGTCACGACTGCATTTAGAAGCCAGAAATTTCTTCCAGGTACATTCACAAGCTCTCAGTTTACAGTTGTCTCTGGCCGACTCTACGAAGTAAGCCACGGCTTTAAGATGACCACACGCTTTGTCGAACGTTGCTCCTTGAAATGTGAAATTGATAAATATGGAATCGTAAAGTAAAGAGATGATAATTAAGATGTATACCAGACGAAAATGCTGCCTTCTGTCAAAATCAAACAAAAGTATTTCGGACACATTCATGAATCTATTAAATCTCACTTTTAAGAGCGTGGATTCTGACAGGGTTTTTCGGGTTATAAGTACACCCTGGTTGTCTTCTTCCTCCATTTACATACACGTCAAGATGTCCGCAAGGTTTTTTCATTCCATAGCCTGTGATGTAACAAGATAATGTATAACGATTAAAAGAGCTAGATAGTCGTAGTATTTTCAAAAAGTATTTATTTTTAATAGCCTCTATATTAAAATATGGAAATACATTGAAATATATAGGTATAAGGCAAGTTTCTATGAATGCGTTACGATTTAACATTGCCCACCAAAAGGTCTCGCATCTGTATGAATGATGTCTACAAATTTAGCACTTTCTTTGCTGATTCCAAATTCCGTATCTTCAAACAATGGACTCGCTGGATCTAAGCCTAAATTAGACATATAACTACTGTATTGAGATACTTTGATACACATCTGAATGTCATTTACAAGTAACAAAAGTAGTTTAAAATTGTACAAGCTTGAATACTTCTTATCATATATGCAATATACCGGTTTAAAGCAGTGTAGTTTATAGTGTATCCCATGAATTCTCCTTTTGTCCTGTTTTTATGATAACGGTATGAATTGTATTTTCCAATATTGAAAAGATTATGAATATATTTATATACATGATATAAGAACAGCTGCTTAATGACCAGAACAGAACAATACCATACATGTATATCATTAATCTATGACTTTATTAACATAAAAATTTAGTGCTGTTTGTAAAATTGAAATAAACCTTAATTTCCATCGAATGTTCAATATTCATACAAGAAACAAAAGTGCTATCTTATTCAAAATTTTACGATAGTCAGATATATCGGTTATAGAATAGAAATAATCAGAAATTGAAAAAAATCAAGTACAGTTGAATTTCGGTATTTCGAACACTAATATCTCAAATACAATGGATATGTCGAAATATCGGAATTAAGTCCCAACAACTTTTGCTTAAGGTATTTTACCCACGATATATCAAATACACAGATATCGGGGAGTTTTTAAACAGCCTCATCTTGTTTACAATGTTTAAATATATTCTTGATTGCGTCATTTAAAATTGAATATAAATCTCAAAAATTTCAATGTTAGACTATATTGATTAGATTTTGAAATAATAAGAATACAACGTATAAATTGTTATATTATAATATAGTTAAATGATAAAGCAAAAAGCAGATCACATACCAGTAATACGGTTGATTTTCCCCTTGGCGAGTTTCCCTGCCTCCGCCGCTGCGTGGGCACCCAGACCTTGACCTATGAGATGGACCTTGTCCCAGGGGATCTTGTTCTTGACCAGAATCATGTACACGTATGCCCCCACGGTCTGAACGTTAGAGGAAGACTGACGGTAGTTCACTCCGGCTCCCTTACCCCAGTCAATCAACAGAACATTGTTACCTTTCTGAAAAGCAGGACAACCCTATTTAGCATCATATCATTTCATTAAAAATGTCAGTAAATCGCATAAATTCGGTAAATTTATATAATATTCACTCTTTATATAAAGTAATCTTGAAGCGTTTTTTATTAATATTCTGCTAATGTATAATATTTGATTACATTAATCATTCAAGTGATTTTTTATGAACTTTATGTATATATTCTCTAAAACTATTGAAGCAGGTAACTTTTGCATTTACAAAGTACATAGAACATACACACGTAATGTCATTATGATTTTGAGGTTGATTGATTCAAATATGTAACGTCAATATGATACTTTCTTACCTGTTTTAGCATACTAGCCAGGTCACGTATTTCGGGAAGTGATGTGTCCACCAAGTATCCATGTATGATGATGTCGGTTTCCTTTGTTTTGTCAAATTTATCCGGAAGGCTTGTTTGCTCTTTAATACCTTCTGAACCTTCAAACCAGATACTTTTCAGTCCCATATCCCCAGGACTCTCCGGGCGTTTATCGAAGCGTTTTTTCATGCACATCTTGACGGCCAAGATGGCAAAGCATAAGCTAGTGGCGTTTACCACCCCTGCAATTGTTAATGAACAATATTTGTATATTTTCCACCCTAACGATCTCGTTAAGATCAATGTTTATTTGTTTTTTCGGTTTATTTTTGCATATTCAGGATATTAGCAAGATCGTATATTACCTTATTGTTAAGAAGGATGCTTAATTTTTATTAGTATATTTTTGCATAATGAGGAAATTACAAGAAACTATTTTTTTTACCTTCCCCAGATCTCGAAGTCAAAGCATCCGAAGTTGTGTCTCCTTTAATATCCAAATATTAGACTGTAAGTTTACAAACTTGGCAAATAAAGACAAATATTTTTGAAGATCAGTTCAATTGTAAGTAATGGAGAAATGCTTATCGACTCTTCTTTTTTCCATTTCAGTTTTAATTACATATTCAATCCTGTTTTTGTGAACTTGTGGTATGCGTTGAAAGAAGAAAAGCTTTGTTACATTTTAAGAAATGCTGCATTAAGGACATAAATACCAAATATACAACTGATTTTGGGGTGGAAGCAAAAAAATAGATAATTAAATTATGCTTAAGATTAATTATTTAATCCTTGAAGAGTTTTTCTCTACTAATTAATTGCTTAAAAATAGCTTATGCAGATTGTTACCTAGTTGATAACATTGCCACCCGATGCAGTTTATTTCAATTGAATGCATATCCATAATTTTATATTAGAGAATGAACAATGAATACCGGATATAAGCGCGATATTATAATGATTAAACACCATTCGCCCATTAAACATATATGATAAAACATATCTTATAGAGTAAGTTATTTAAATCAACAACAAACATTCAATGGCAAACGTGTAAAATGCTTATCAGAAAACAGGAATATGCAGAAATATAGTTTCAGCTACAAGAAGAAAAAACCACCGACTTTAATCTAATCATTCCTAACTAACTCAACAGTTATAATGGTGATACTCTCAGCAACCGTGAACTACATTTTTAATTGAAGAAAAACTTACTTTTTCCGGCCCCACCACAAACTACAAAGTAAATTTAAATTGAAAAATATATAAAATTACGTATACATGTAGAACATAAATATTCCAGGCAAACCAGAACTATACTGTGGTCATCGCTTGCTCCTGGATTAAGGGTAGGAGTAAATGTATTTGGCATTTTTGTTCGTCTAAATTGTTCGGAGTTCGTATTGCAGGGATTATTGCTTGGCTATTAGGCAAGCAAAACAAACAAGGAAAAAATCAGTTGATAATAATTAGACAACTTAAATATTACATCCACATATATGTTTGAATGGAAAAAAAATATGTAAACGATAAAGTGAATAACCACGAATATAAGTTGTTAAGATAAAAATATAACTTACCTGCCATGTTGGAACAGTAATAGCTATGATGTCCTCCCATTTTGGTATATATCTTACCTGTATTCATTTGCAAGAAATATCTTCCTTTTTATAATTAAAGGCATTGTTTAAACAACAAACATATGTTATATTGTAAATATTTACCGGTTTTATCAATATTTAAAACGACAGCATAATTTACATATTGACACCCACTGCGTATTTTCTACCATTTTAAAAAGATATATAATTGTATTTCATACAGCCATGAAAATACCGCATCATGATCCAATTAGATAACATTAATTCGTCCGCATACAAAGAACTAATTTTATTGTAAATAAAACATTTTTGGGAACAAATTTTGTAATTATTCATAGGATGTATGTGTCAATTTTATATCTCTTTGTAAATCAAGCTGGCATTATAAATGTGTAAAAAGCAGATGTACGCATACAGGAGGTCTATCCCTCAACACCCCATGGTCAAGATACCCAGGTTGTTTGATAGTCTGTAATTTGCGTTTGCGCATAACAGGGTCACCGAGTGTTAGATGCCCAAAATGTTTTTCACCATAGTTCAATTAACACGTCTAGCATCGAATCTCTTCATGTAATTATTGTCGTTATATATCATGTCATATGTGAATATTATCTCATTATTATTTTTTCTGTTCTGGCTTCTGGACGCAAAATTTTTTCATGAACTTTGTTTTACCCACCAACCCTCATACCTTTAAACATACGATATAGTATGTAAGACTTCGTACTTTTTCCCATATTTTCATATGAGCACTGTTTATTTGTGAGATGGCGGGTTTTAACCTTTGCAAAATTATTGTCATTTATTAAATGTTTTTTTTTAAATTATTTTCTCTATTGTTTTCATTTTAAAACAATACAAATGTGGTTCATTAAATAAACGACCTTTAATGCAACAATTTTATCAATTTCCTTTGCAAAAATACTTGGACTCATTGGATTATGTTCATGTACAAGTTTTTTTAGTTTATGATGGGTTTCCTTAACTGTCAAAAATTTGTTTGACAAAAATGCACATTACGGTACATTTTAAACTGTAAAACCATTGAATGTTTATCAAAATGTTCAAAATGTTTATAACATACATTAGGTGATTGTGTTTTAGGCCAGAAATAAACTCCTACTAAAAATGAAATTTCACCTGGAAATGGATTGAACTGGTAACTTCATTGATAGCAGAAGAGTATATCGGATGCATGAAAATATCTTGTGCATGAATACTTTTCAAAAAATTATCTTCCATTTTCCTAAAAAAATATATTTTTTATATTATAAAATGCTTATTTTAAATAATTAAATTTTTTCCATACCTCCATCAGTTACTTCAAGGAAATATATCAATTGAGTTGATAATTTAAATCCATCAGACGCGTTTTTCTTTATTACTTGGAATCTTTCATTATTAATTAACCCCCATTTCTTTTTTCTTTTTTTAAAAATTATAGTCATTTGTACAGCGTAATCCAAAATCTCCTATAACCTTTCTTTTCTATGCTATGGATGTGACCCAATCAGTTGAACAGATGAACAGTTTATTTTATCTCTTTGGTTGTAGTTAACAATAAAGAGTTGGCAAACCATATACACAGTTTACACTTTATGCGTGAGGAACAATGATAATGATTCTGTATAAAATATATATGACCTATAAATGTACATTTTTATGTAGATAAATATATAGGAATTAATAACTACGAGGTTTAGGCTTTTCGTTAACAATACTAATAATTTTACATAACTTGCTTAATAAGCTCACATTGTTTGAGGAAAAAAACTCGTTAAATTTGAAAACATTTGGTCTAAAAAGAAAACATATAAGGAATGAATTCGATATTTATTTGTTTTATACTATATAAAATATTTTGGGGCAGTTTATGCTTTATAAACCGCAAAGCAGTTTATAAAAAGCTTAAACTGTTTCAAACCATTTTATATCGTCAGGCGTATTGATACGTTTTTGACGTTAGTCTTACTAAGACGTAGGCAACATTCTTTATACGATACAAAATAATTTTTAGCCAATCAGAAAGCGCGTTACAACCAGAATTAAATTATTTTGGTACATACTTAAATTTTCTCTTTCGTTTTTCAACACAGCGCAACTCAAAATAGAGTGAAATTTACATAACCTGTTACTTCTGTCTGTGTCATTCCATCTACCATACATTGTCCCAAGGTTTCTATACTACTGATGCAATAATCAACCACACTTGATTTTATTAAAGTAAATTTTCCTTCTTCTAATCGACCATTCATCAAATAAATATTACTATTTTTACAAAAATTTAGTAAAACATTTCCAAAAGTCTATAAATTCAAAACTCTGGTTCAATTTCATGAAATGGTTTGCTTTAGCTATGTAAAGAATATATACAGACTACAGAGGTATGTAAACAAATCTTCAACAGAATTTACTTAAACAGACTTTAACTTTAGCCAGTGTACATATTTACTATCAGTGTGAACAATAGACCATTATCATTTAGAGATCATTTGATGTTTTGTAGCCGACAACAATACCTCCAGAGCGTATGTACAAATATTTTGGTCTATTTTTAGCATCAAATAAAAATTAATTGTACTAGTTTCTGTACAACACAAAATGACATAACACGTCAGAAAATTCCAGATAATTTATACGTCTATTGAGTCCACAGAATAGCTTCGGCCCTCGGGCTGATATTGGAATCTCGGGCTGATACAAGCTGTGATATGGAAAAGGGTATGTATTATTCTCTCTCTCTCTCTCTCTTTATATATATCAAATGCATTGAAAATACATGTTGTGCATGTTTCTTCCATGATCCAAACAAACTTTATAATTTACAGCTTGACTTTTTTATGATAAACTTTGACTCCATCGTAAAAGTTTCACCCTAGCCTTAAGGTTAAAAAAAATAAGATCAGCAACGTTGTACAAATATTTTCCTATTCGATTTATTAAAAATGTTTGAACAAAAAAGTAAAATGTTACCATAATATATCGCGGTCATAGCATTTTAAACTCCTTGTCCAATGGGAATTCAAATAAGGTAGAGGGTTTAAAATACTGCAGCTATAAATTTTTAAACCCCTTCTCCAAAAACAATGAAAGTTAGAAGTAGGGGTTCAATATATTGCGGCCATAAAATTTTGAACCCCCTCTCAAAAACCAATGAAAGTTAGAGATGGTTCAAAATTTAGCGGCCATAATATAATGAACCGGGGGTTTAATATTTCAAACTCTGTATTGGGCTTATAATTCTGCGACTGACGCTCAAATTTTTGATGATCATTAAAAAAGCATTGATAAACATTGTGTAATATGAGTTCAAGAGGAAGTACCAAATACTTTAAATTCTAAGTTTTTCATCGATTTACAATACATATCCACTAGTTATATGTTCAACACAAGTGCATACTGTTGACATTCCAAAACTATGTACGGATACGAAGAATAATTTTGGAAAAGTAAATTAAGTTGAAGCCTTTAATGTATACAACTGTTAAATATTGATACAGGTGTTCAAATTATTTCATCATATATATTCTACCACTAATGCTTTTCCAGCATTCTCGAAACCATTTTCTTTTAACACTACTCACTCGTTCATCCGTCCAAGTTAAGTATAGCAATGTTTGAGTGTGACAAGATTCGTAAATTAATTACCTTCAAACTGTTATTTTCATGTGACTGAAAATAAAAAGAATTTTACTATATATTTTTGACATAAAACCATTTCATATTCATCTTTTTGACCAGTTTAGGTGAAATGTCTCTGCTGTTCAAGAGAAGGAGATGGTAATGAGAGAAATGACCTGTGCAGCCGACGACGAAACATCTACCAAAGTCAAACACATTTTGACACAACAGTCGCACCTTGTACTTTTTTGGTAAGTTGAAAAATTAGTTGAAATACAAGAACAAAATTAATCCTGTCTTCAAAAGTAAGGCGATACGGTTATCTGAATGTTATACACCACGATACTGAAAAAATGCATATAATAGTTTAATGCGTTCTTGTTCCCAATAATATTGAGTTATTTATTTGAAACATACAAATTTCTATGTTTTAAACGGTTATATACAACAAGACTAAAGCAGTCTGAATCTTACAAGCATCGACTTAGCGCATTCATAATTGTTTGGTTTCATATTCCGTTGAATTTTTACGTTGCCCATGTATAGTTGTTATAAAGCATGCGCAGTGTTATCATTCAGAGAGAAATATTATTTGCTTTGATATGTTTTTCACTTTGCTTTAACTATTTAAAATAAATGTATGATACATGTGTAAACATTAAAATATTCAACAATGCAATAATATCTATAAAAGCAATAAATTGAGTAGATTTAATTTTTTAACACATTTTTAAATACATATTTTGATGAATACATCTAATTCTAATTTTTTATGTAAAAGTGTCCCTGCTACGACTTTGTATCATGAAATAACAACACCTATGCAAATAATTGAACAGTGCACGCTCGAAAATGTTGTTTTAAAAAATAACATCCAACATGCAATAATATAAAAATAAACCCACGTGTTAAAGTATGTAAAAATAGCTTCATGTATAATTTCGGTTGCAATTTAAAACACGTTGCAATCACTGAATTCTAAAATATACCATTTTAAAGAAGATTTGGATAATGGACCTTTTATTAATTTGGTAGAAGTTTCTTAGCTCATTCTAACAGTGTGCATATGGCACTAGTTATTTGGGAGTTGATTTTAAACAACTCCCCTATGCAGTTACTTTGACAAACCGAAAGTAGAACAGTGTTTGGACCAAAGCACAAATCATCGCCGCTGACAAGAATTTGTTCTTGAGAATACGATTGATAAATTCGAAATAATATATGCTAAAGCATTGTTTTCAAGGAAACATACTTATAATACCTTGAAAATAGTCAGATTTAAAATGGTACAAACAATTTAGATATTTTTTGTAGTTGTATGTATTCTTACGCCAGAGTTAAATATAGTCTCGTTTAACTGGACGCTCGGCTGTCTCCGTAAATCTCCGACAAGCAGAGAGTCTCTCTTGCTTGTCGGAGATTAACGGCGATAGCCGAGCGTTTGATTGAACGAGACGAGAGTTCAATATTGCTTGGATCCATAAATTCTCCAGAAATAATTCTATTACTGATGCATAGTTTGATTGAATTTATTATATCTTTAAAGATTACTTAACGTGATTCATATGGGGTTTAATCAACATTCTTGCGTCGAAAAAGTCCAAAAATTCATATTATAGAAATTTGCGTAGTTCAAATACAGATTAGAACCTACCTGTACTTGTCTTGCAAAATAACATATCATTGATTTTAAAATATATAGGCTAAACATCGATAAAATCAACTCCCGTCAGTTCTTCGGTACTTTGATTTTACAAGCTATCATCTAAATATAATTGTTCAAAGAACAATGGTATCTACGGTAGATAAAGAAGATATCCAATGTCACCTAATCAATTATTGCGAACGGATTGCTCATGCGTTTTTAGTCCGGATGGAATGCTTTTTCGCTCACCTGAGCTGAGAGCTCGAGTGAGCTCTTCTGATCACATTTTATCTGTCGTCCGTCTGTCTTTCGGTCTGTCTGTCTGTTCGTCTTTCCATATGCAAACTTTTCACATTTTCAACATCTTCTCAAGAATCACTGATGCCAATTTTAATCAAACTTGGCACAAAACATCCTTAGTTTAAGGGAATTCAAAGTTATGAAAAATAAGAACCAGTACATTTTTACAACTGGGAGTTAATTAGGAATTATTTAAAATTTCTTCTCAAGAACCATTTGGCCAGGAAAGTTGAAACTTCTGTGGAAGCATCCTCAAGTAGTGTAGATTCAACGTTGTGAATATCTTGACCCTCGGGGTAGGGTGGGGCCACAATGGGTTGAATTTTGTTTTACATAGGAACATATAAAGTAATTCTTTAAAAATCTTCTTCTCAGAAACCATTTGGCCAGGAAAACTGAAACTTGTGTAGAATCATTCTAAGGTAGAGTAGATTCAAAGTTGTGAAAATCATGACTCTTGGGGGTAGGGTGGGGCTACGACGGGGGGGGGGGGGGGGTCGAATTTTAACACAGCAATATATAGAGTTAATCTTTAAAAATCTTTTTCTCAAGAACCACATGGCCAGGACAGCTGAATCTTGTGTGGAAGCATTGTCAGCGATGTGGCCCATGGGCCTCTTGTTTTTATATATATATATATATATCATGCTGCAATATACTAAGATTTTTTCTCATCTTTTACATGCACCAAACCTGTGCATGCATTACAACATCTCAATTTAATAATAGTTTACCCAAAGAAAGGGGAGTCTCCAACCCATTAGATTTTAAATTGTCTTTTACCTTATATGAGGCTTAAAAACTGTTGATTATTTGACGCTCCATTTTGATAACTTTGAATTTGGTTTCACCAAGAACTTAAAACAGCGCTTATTTAAAGGAATATGCATTCCCTGAGAACTATCGAAAGGATGTAACATTAACATACACGCGTTCTGAAATACGTTGCCGGTCCAATAGATCGCAGTTTATTGACCGGGGGTCTAATAGATCGAAGTCTATTGACCGGTGGTCTAATAGATCGCAGTCTACTGACTGCCAGTTCACAATAGACGCAAATATTTAATTTGTAATAAAACAAAAAATACCTTTGATTAGGTAATAAAACCATATAGGAGACAAGCATATTGTGCAAAACAGCAAAAGCTTCAGATAAACGCATTTATTGATAAGCAATGATCGTCGATCATAATGAAGGCTTGCAATCAATTATTTTAGCCTCGTCAAATGTTCAACTCTACTCGGATCCGTCAGTTCTGCAGTAAGGAAAAGCAGTTGCCGTGACCCCGTAGTATGTGCCTGAGTCCTCTGTTAAATCATAACCCCAGTACACACACTTGTCACGACTGCATTTAGAAGCCAGAAATTTCTTCCAGGTACATTCACAAGCTCTCAGTTTACAGTTGTCTCTGGCCGACTCTACGTAGTAAGCCACGGCTTTAAGATGACCACACGCTTTGCCGAACGTTGCTCCTTGAAACGTGAAATAAAAAAATATAGAATCGTAAAGTGAAGATATGTTAAGATGTATATCGAACGAAAATGCTGCCTTTTGTCGAAATTAAACAAAAGTATTTCGGACACATTCATGAATCTGTTGAATCTTACTTTTAAGATCGTGGATTCTTACAGGTTTTTTCGGGTTATAAGTACACCCTGGTTGTCTTCTTCCTCCATTTACATACACGTCTAGATGTCCGCAGGGTTTTTTCATTCCATAGCCTGTGATGTAACAAGATAATGTATACCGATTAAAAGAGTTAGATAATTGTGGTAATTATAGGTAACATTTATTTTCATTAGACTCTATATTAAAATATGGAAATACATTCAAATATTTAGGTATAAGGCATCTTATGGATGCGTTATGATTTAACATTGCCCACCAAAAGGTCTCGCATCTGTATGAATGATGTCTACAAATTTAGCACTTTCTTTGCTGATTCCAAATTCCGTATCTTCAAACAATGGACTCGCTGGATCCAGGCCTAAATTAGACATGTAACTACTGTTTTAAGATACATTGATACACATATGAATGTCATTTACAATTTACAAAAAGTATTTTAAAATTATACAAGCAGTAATACTTAATATCATGTTTGCAATATACCGGCGTAAAGGAATGTAGTTTATAGTGTACCTCATGAATTCTCCTTTTATCTTGTTTTTATGATAATGGTTCAATTTGTATTTTCCAAATATTGAAAAACATTTTTAATATTACTGCAAATATATACATGATATAACCACAGCTGTTTAATGACCAAAAGAGGATAATACCATGTATGTATATCATTAATCTATGACTTTATTAACATACAAATTTAGTGCTGTTTGTAAAATGAATATAAAATTTAATTATCTACTATTTTTCAATATTTATACCAAGAAACAAAAGTAATATCTAATTCAAAATTTTACGATAGTCAGATACATCGATTTTGTTTACTCTAAAGTGAAATCTCAAACATTAATTCCTCTAATACAATGGATATGCCGAAGTGAATTGTGAGTCCAAACACCTTATACTTCGAATATATAATTTCAAATATAATGATATCGTGAATTTTTTAAACTTTCTCATCTTTTTTCCATTTAACGAAGTTTGAATGTTTTCTTCATTGCGTCATTTGAAATTGAATATAACTCTCTAAGATTTCAATGTTAGACTATATTGATTATAATATTTTAAACTGAATATGAACACAGCATATTAAACGTTATATTATAATATTAGTTAATTGTAAAAGCAAAAAGCAGATCAAGTACCAGTAATACGGTTGACTTTCCCCTTGGCGAGTTTTCCTGCTTCCGCCGCTGCGTGGGCACCCAGACCTTGACCTATGAGATGGACCTTCTCCCAGGGGATCTTGTTCTTGACCAGAATCATGTACACGTACGCCCCGACGGTCTGAACGTTAGAGGCAGACTGACGGTAGTTTTCTCCGGCTCCCTTACCCCAGTCAATCATCAGGACGTTGTTTCCTTTCTGAAAAAGCAGGACATCCCTATTTAACATCATATCATTCATAGAAAAGGTCAATAAATCACATAAGATCGGTAAATTTATATAATATGCAGTCTTTATATGAAGTAATCATTCTATCAATATGTTTTCTTCCTATCAATATTCTGCTAATGTCTAATATTTGAATACATTAATTATTCAATTAATTATTCATAAACTTTATGGATATTTTCTCCTAAAACTATTGAAGCAAGTTACCTTTACAAAGAACATAGGACATACGCACGTTAATATCAATATGAATTTTGAGGTTGAATCATTCATATATGTAACGTCAATATGGTTTGAGCTACTTTCTTACCTGTTTTAACATCCCAGCCAGGTCACGTATTTCAGGAAGTGACGTATCTACCAAGTATCCATGAATGATGACGTCGGTTTCCTTTGATTTGTCAAATTTATCCGGAAGGTTTGTTTGGACTTTGATATCCTCTGCTCCATCAAACCAGATACTTTTTAGTCCCATATCTCGGGGACTCTCCGGACGTTTGTCGAAGCGTTTGGTCATGCACATCTTGACGGCCAAGATGGCAAAGCATAAGCTAGTAGCGTTAACCATACCTGATATTGTAAATGAACAAGGATTTGTATCATTTTCGCTCACACCCAGTGATCTTGTTCAGAACGATGCACATTGTTTTCAGTTTACTTTTTGCATATTCAGGAAAATACAAAGATCTTTTTTCACATTCTTGTTAAGAAGTATGTTTGAAATTAATGAAATTGTTTTGCATAATTAGAAAATTACAATTACAAATTGGCAGGTTTTTTTTTTACCGTTTTCAGATCGTAAAGTCAAAACATCCGATTGGTGCTTCTCCTTTAATATTGAAAAAAAAATAAAGTGTAAGTTTTTAAAATTGAACACAAAGTTCATAACTAAGATGATAATTAAAAACCATCTAAGGTAGAATATTTAAAGAAGTTACAGCCATATATACCACGTTGAATTCTATACCCTACGATCGTAGAAAATGAAATTAAGAATATAAAACAACAAAGTAAAAAACTAATAAATTCTATTTTGTGTAAAAATCTCATTGAATAGTATTATAGCAAGGATAATAGGTAAAGCATCATTTAGAGGGATTCATTTAGTGAAACAATGATTCTCAATGGAAAACGAGAGCAATGCTTAATTAATAATGTAATAATAATAATAACTTAAAAAATTTATTGTTTGAAATAAATGACACATTGTTTTTAACACATAAACGCAATCAAAAATGAACTAAAAATTATACTTTTTTAGCCTTAAATTTTCAACCATACATTTGCTTGTTTTTGACGTGTAGGACAGATAAAGTAAATCGCGGGCTTGGTAGTCAACTAATAGCCATCAGATTTACCATAATATTTTTATAGAGTTTATTTTAAACCATTAACTATTATTTAGTAAAGAAAAATTACGGTTTTAAAAATTGAACACTTTCCTATATCATTATATATATTTACATCTACCGGGACATTGATAGTAAAAGTTGAATTTAACCCAAAGTTAACCCATAACTGCCTCCTAAACTAACTTCATATTCATAATAGCAATACTCTTATCAACCTGATAATGGTCGATATAAAACACAAATTCAATTATTAATTCTTATAAAACTTACGTTTTCCGACCCCACCGCACGCTACAAAGTAAATGGAGAATACAACACCTTTTGAAAAAGCACACAATTACTATACGAACCATTTGCTTACAGAATACATTCACATACAAAGGAATCAAGAATGGCATTTTTATCCATCTACATTGCTAGGTACTTTTCTTATAGCTAGGGTATTAATTAAAGGCGAAAATGATTAATTAAATATTACATGCACATTTATGTTTAACTAGCAAAATATGTACAAGATAAATTAAATGCATATGAATATAAGACACAAGATAAAGTACATGTATGATATCCTACCTGCTCCGTAGCTACAGTGGTAACTATGACGTCCTCCCATTTTGGTACCAGTGTCACAAGTTTTGAATTGCAATTGGTTTCTTCCTTTTTATAATTATAGACAATGTTTAAACAACGACATATGTCATATCGTAAATATTTACCGGTTTTATCAATATTTAAAATTACAGCTTAATTTACACATTTACACCCACTGAGTATTTCGTACCATTTCAAAAGAAATATGATATGCTTACTTTTTGTAGACTTTTTGATGACGATAATTATTTACGAGATGTATCGAATAATTCAAAATCATTGAAAACAGTTATGATAAGGATCTCAAAGAACTTGAGAAATGCTCTCAAAAATGGCTTTTAAAATCTAACTCAGCAAAAACAAAAGCTGTGTATTTTAACTCTAAAGAGGTTCACGAATATTCCTCCTTAAATTTCCAAAATTGCCCCTTTGAATAAGCGTATAGCGACAAGCACCTAGGAATACCTTTCACTAAAAATTAAGATGGACGACTTACATGTACATTGATATTAAAATAGCAAAAGCATACAAAAAGTAAAATTTAAGAAAAAATATCCAATATAAATTAAACGCAAACCACTTTCTTTAATATACAGATCCTTTATCGGGCCACATTTGGAATATGTTTCAAAGGTCTGGGGAGGATGTTTTCTTACAGACTTGAACAAGTGAAAGTATCTGCCGTCAGAAAAGAAACTGATTTATCAATATTTGTCTCTAAGACTCTCTTAATTTTAATACAGCTGGGTACATTTAGTTTAATACGTAAAATTGCTAGACACAAAACAATGTTCAAAGTGGATAAAAATATCACACCTACTAATGCTCAAAATATATTCCCTGACAAATGTTGTACTATATCTAACAATACCATGAACACTTTATAGATTACTGGTTACTGATTGTAATTCATAGCTCAGTAACTGGTATCATGACAAAACTGAAATCTACACGTCCCGTTTATCAATTGGTCGAAACCTACAAACCTTAAGAAAAATAGCGGACTGCACAAAATTATCATTATGAGGTCATACTCAAATTCACATAGGTTACGATTCGGCTGTTTCTTTTAGCTCACGTACTGATGTACATTAACAGTAATTTAGTTGATTTTACATCCATTTTAAAAGAATTTATTAATTTTAAAAATAGATGATGTAAATGTAAACAATAAATTGCTTCCTTTGATGATTCATGCGGGTTATAAAAGTAGCGATCATTGCAGAAAAAAAATTGCATAACACGCTTTCACGGGTTTTGTACATAGTACGCTAACGCGAATGGTGTATTTTTTTGCAATGTCGCCACCTTTATATCCCCCGTGAATCATCAAAGAAAGCATTCAATTGTTTATATATACACATAATCCTTTTTTGTTATCTGACTAATCATTGTCACGTAATAAACTGAACACTTCTCAATTTTGCATTTGATGACTGTTTTGTAAAAAAAAAAATGCCCATAAACGCGAGCATATCGTTTGAGAGTTATGAGAATTGGGTTTGGATATGTCAGAAGGTATATAAGCACAGTCGTGTTTTATAAAAAAAAAACACCTCAGGAGATATAAATATATAGAATGTATCAGAAATAAGTTTTGAGTGTAGTGGCTAAATGAATTCAAGAGTCGGTATTACCAAGCTTTTCATCGATTTACATAATTATATGTAAATATACATTTCCACTCGTTATATGAGTGAACACTATTGACATTGCGGAGAACAAATTAGGAAAAGTAAATTAAATTGATGTCTTTAATGTATACAGCTGTTAAATATTGTTACAGGTGTTCAAATTAATTCATCATATATATTCTACCACTAATGCTCATTAGGCATTCTCAAAACTATTTTCTTAAAACACTACTCGTTCACCCGTCCAAGTTAAGTATAGCAATGTTTCAGTGTGACATAATTCGAAAATCAATTACCTTCAAACTGCTATGTTCATGTGACTAAAAATTGTAAGAATCATACTTTATATTTTTTGACATAAACCAAAAAATCATTGCACATTCATTAACCATACGATTCTTTGTGATCAGTTTAGGTGAATGTTTCTGCTGTTTCGGAGAAGGAGATGGTAATGAGAGAAGTGACCTGTGCTGCCGCGGACGACGAAACAACGGTAACATATACTAACGTCAAACACATTTTAACACAGCAATCACATCTGATATTTTTTGTGGTAAGTTGAAAAATTAATTCCAATAACCCCCCCTCCAAAAATATCCTGTCTACTTAAGCTAAACGGAGCATATGGCTCAGTGGTCATGGATGATAGACCAGTAACCGAAAGGTCGCTGGTTCAAACCCCGTTGTGGTCACTTGATGTTGTGTTTAGTGCGATTAATCAAGGCACTTTATCTACTTTGTCTCAGTCCACCCAGCTGAAATTGGGTACCGGCTTCCGCTGAAGGTTAAACTGCGGTGGACTGGTGTCCCATCCAGGGGTAGTCAATGACTTTCATCCGCTTAGCACCAGAGAAACCAGGGATAAACTTCGGCCTTATGCGTATTCTTGACAAGGAGAAGGATTTAACTTTTAACTTTTTAACTTCGGCTACAAACGATTCGAAAATGAGGGACGTAAGGCTAAACGGTCATTTAAATGTTAAATACCACGATACCGAAAAACACATATTATAGTTTGCTGCGTTTACTAGTATGTTTCAAAAAATAGTGAGTTATTATCCTGTTACCATGAAACATCTTATAGATTACTGCTTACCCAAATATCGATTAAAATGATACAAATCATCATTAGGTCCAACTGTTATTCTTTACCTCTGGATTTTAGAGACCACAAATAACTCAACGCCTTCAATCATGGTATCACCTATGACAAATAATATTTCCAACGCATAAACACCCCCGCCGCCATATTTTTCTTTTGAAGAAATTATTCAAAATATAATTCACACTAAACTTAGCCATAAATGCATACTTAAATGTGACTTATTCTGACACAATATTGCTAAAGGCGTACATGTGCAACGGTTAAGACGAATATCTTTTTTTTTCTCATAAACTAATATGCTGAAGTCAGAGACGATTTATTCAATACTTATTTTAGAAAAAGCGATTTAATAAATATTGTTAATTCACATATTTTGCTTTGGGGAGATGACAGACTTAGTAATTTTGTAATTTGTTTTCCCCATATCACATTTTAAAAAAGAAATCCACAAGATTTTATTTGCATATTTCGATATGTATCAAAATGTAGAAATAGACAACTTACTTTACTGTATGCAAACTATTTTGAATCTTTATACTTGAGTAGAGATGTATGACATAGTATTTGCATGTGAAAATTTTTTTGTCAATAATTGTAATGAGAGGACTACGTAAATTATAGAACCTCTGCGTTATCCCATTGCAATAAAATAAGTTCAAACCAATCAAAAGTATTTTTAATTGCATTTGATATAGCCATGAAAATACCGTATCACTATCCAATTAATTTAAATTAGTCCAAGTATGAATAAATACATTCCTGTACTTTTTAAAAATATATATAATTTATTCAAAAACAGATATTTCCTAAAACTTATACCTTCCATTAATAGAAATTGTGTTGGGTCAGTTACCAAGAGGTGTCCCTGGTTTTAGTCAAACTATTGTGAAAATAATTCAACACCGAAACTACTAAAATAGAATAAAAAAGTTTTACAAAACTTTGTTTCTTTTTTTAAAATGAAATAGCTATTCCTCGTTTTTCAGGTGGTTTTGGGAGTTGATTTTAATCAACTCTCCTATGCAGCTACTCAGGCGAACCGAAAGTGAAACAGTGTTTGGACCTCAGCACAAATCATTGCTGCTGACAAGACTTAGTTCTTGAAAATCATTGATAAATTCGATGTAATGTATGCTAAAGCATTGTTTTTCAAGGAAACTTATTTATAAATACCATGAAAATAGTCAGGTTTTAAATGGTACGAACAATTTAAATATTTTTTGTAGTCGTATGTATTCCAACGCCAGAGTTCAATATAGTCTCGTTCAACTCGACGCTCGGCTGTCTCCGAAAATCCTTGTCGGAGATTTACGGTGTCAGCCGAGCGTTTGGTGTTCAATATTGCTTGGATCCATACAATTTTCAAGAAATATTTCTATTACTGATACATAGTTTGATTGAATTAATTTTATCTTTAAATATTATTTAACTTGATTCATATGGGGGTTTCTTGACATTCTCGAAAAGTCCAAAAATTCATATTATAATTAAAAAATGTGCGTAATCCAACTTCATGAATTAGAAACTACATGTACTTGTCATGCAAAATAACATATCATTGATTTTAAAATAGATAAACATCGACAAAATCAACTCCCGTCAGTTCTTCAGTACTTTGATTTTCATGTGTTATGTTAAAATAGATAGGATTTATAGAATAAAAAACATAGGGTGATGATGATGAATGCATATTACCTAATTAAGGATGCCGGGTACAGAGTAGGAAATATATTCAATTGTAAACTTCATGCATGGATAGCAGCACTGTAAATTTGGAAGATAAGAATATCAAGCACAAATTTTAAAAAAAATATTCCTCCAATTTTCCTTAGAAGAGTATTCTGTATGTTTACATGTAAAATTTTATTTTTTCTCTTCTTTCTTTGAGGTGTCTTAATTACTCAAAACTTATAGCATAACATAAAATTATTAAACAATATTTCCATGTACCGAGTATGATTCCCTCTATATCTTACAAATACTGATAATTCATAGCTCAGTAACTAGTATCATGACAGAACTGAAATCTACACGTCCCGTTTATCGATTGGTCGAAACCTACAGCGACTTAAGAAAAATTGCGGACTGCACAAAATAATCAGTATGAAGTCAGACTCAAATTTACATAGGTTACGATTCGGCTGTTTCTTTTAGCTAACGTACTGATGTACATTAACAGTAATTTAGTTAATTTAACATACTTTTTAATACAATGTATTAATTCTAAACATAGATGATGTGAATGTAAACAATAAAATGCTTCCTTTGATTATTCATGCGGGTTATGAAAGTAGCGACCATTGCGGAAAAAAATTGCATAACCCACTAACACGAACTGTGTACATACTACGCTAACGCGTAGTATATAACTGCAATTTCAATCCTAATTTCCTTATTTTCATATCAATTTTTTTTTTACATACTCCCAAAAAAAATGGGGGGGGGGGCTGCCCCTCCCCCCCCCCCCGATGCTACGTGCCTGGGTATTAAAAACTTTAAATTCTAAGCTTTTCATCGATTTACATAATTATGTGTAAATATACATATCCACTGGTTATATGAGTGCACACTGTTGACACTGCAAAACTATATACAGATGCGGAGAACAAATTAGGAAAAGTAAACTAAATTGATGTCTTTAGTTTATATAGCTGTTAAATATTGTTACAGGTGTTCAAATTAATTCATCATATATATTCTACAACTTATGATCATTAGGCATTCTCAAAACTATTTTCTTAAAACACTACTCGTTCACCCGTCCAAGTTAAGTATAGCAATGTTTCAGTGTGACATAATTCGTAAATCAATTACCTTCAAACTGCTATGTTCATGTGACTAAAAATTGTAAGAATCATACTTTATATTTTTTGACATAAACCAAAAAATCATTGCACATTCATTAACCATACGATTCTTTGTGATCAGTTTAGGTGAATGTATCTGCTGTTTCAGAGAAGAAGATGGTAATGAGAGAAGTGACCTGTGCTGCCGCGGACGACGAACAAACGGTAACATATACTAACGTCAAACACATTTTAACACAGCAATCACATCTGATATTTTTTGTGGTAAGTTGAAATAAAAGCCCCCCCCCCCAAAAAAAAATATCCTGTCTACTTCGGCTACACGGAGCATATGGCTCAGTGTTCATGGATGATAGACCAGTAACCGAAAGGTCGCTGGTTCAAACCCCGTTGTGGTCACTTGATGTTGTGTTTAGTGCGATTAATCAAGGCACTTTATCTACTTTGTCTCAGTCCACCCAGCTGAAATTGGGTACCGGCTTCCGCTGAAGGTTGAACTGCGGTGGACTGGTGTCCCATCCAGGGGTAGTCAATGACTTTCATCCGCTTAGCACCAGAGAAACCAGGGATAAACTTCGGCCTTATGCGTATTCTTGACAAGGAGAAGGATTTAACTTTTAACTTTTTAACTTCGGCTACAAACGATTCGAAAATGAGGGACGTAAGGCTAAACGGTCATTTAAATGTTAAATACCACGATACCGAAAAACACATATTATAGTTTGCTGCGTTTACTAGTATGTTTCAAACAATAGTTATTTATTTGAAACATAAAAATTTCTATATTTTAAACGGTTATATACAACAAGATAAGAGCAGTCTGAATCTTACGAGCATCGATTTAGCGCATTCAATATTGTGTTGTTTTATATTCCGTTGAGTTTTGTCGTTGCCCATTATAATTGTTATTAGATATGTGTGATGTTTATTAATCAGAGAGAAAAAGTATTTGCTATGAAATGTTTTGTCGCCAAACAATTTTGGTTAAACAATTGAACAAAATTATATCATACATTTATAAAGATATTGAACAGTTCAACAATACTTAAAAAAATTAACAAATCTAGTAGATCTAATTCTAAACACATTTTTAAAAATATCTTTTGATGAATACATCTAATTCTAATTTTTTATGTGAAAGTTTCCCTGCTACGACGTTGTATCCTGAAATAACAACACCCACGCAAATAATTCAACAGTGCTTGAGAATGTTGTTTTAAAGGAATAAGGAAGCATTCTTAAAGTATTATGAGGTGATAATTTCGGTCGGGGCGTGGTCAAATTCAATAAAGCCCTTCATGCTCCGACCGATATTATCACCTCATAATATTCAAAGAATAATTCCTTATTACTTATATTTATATTATTTCCAATAAGTATACATTAAAACAAAATATACATCTTAAACACATTTTTTATGTAGCACATGCTATGTATAATAACTACACGGCGCAGCCAATACCGTTTTTCGGTTATGCTATAAGACACGCCCGTTTTGTGTCATTTATGTTTTACGAAGTTATCGGGTTTTTGGGTTTAAAATTGATTCGTAATGTTATCATAGACACAGACAGTTGAAAATGTAAATATTAAAAATAACATCCAACTTACAACTGATATAAAACAATAACCATGTGTTTAAATGTTAAATAATTGCTTCATTTATGATTGTGATTGTGATTGTGCATTTTAAAACACGTTGCCCTCACTGTAAACTGAAAGACTGACATATGTAGAAGACACTTTAAAAATATATACATATATAAAGATAATTTTATAAAACCTCGTATTTTTACTTTTTGACAAAAAACCTCAAACCTAAGACTGATTTTTAAAAGAAGGTTCTGTGTTTGCCATACCATTTAAAAGAAGATTTGGATAATAGGCCTTTTATTAATGTTGGAGAAGTTTCCAAACTCATTGTAACAGTGTACATGTGGTACTAGATTATTCACTACCTATCATGTAGAAATAATTGTTCAAAGAACTACGGTATTTACAGTAGATAAAAAAGATATACAATGTCTACCAATCAAATATTGCGAAAGGATTGCTCTGCGTTTTCAGTCGAAATCGAATGCTTCTTTTTTTATATATATCATGCTGCAGAACCATATAGCAGACAAAAATATTATGCAAAACAGCAACAGCTTCAGATAAACGTATTTATTGATAAGCGATGATTGTCAAACATAATAAAGGCTTACAAACAACCGGTAAAATCTCGTGAAATGTTCAACTCTACTCGGAACCGTCTGTTCTGCAGTAGGGAAAGGCAGTTGCCGTGACCCCGTAGTATGTGCCGGCAGAATCTTCTTTGGTATCATAACCCCAGTACAGACACTTGTCACGGCTGCATTTAGAAGCCAGAAATTTCTTCCAGGTACATTCACAAGCTCTTAGTTTACAGTTGTCCCTGGCTGTCTCGACGTAGTAAGCAACAGCTTTCAGATGGCCACACGCTTTGTTGAACGTTGCTCCTTAAAATATAATAGTTATGTAATAGAATTTTAAAATATTAAAATGTAAAGCATATCTTAGGCAAAAATGCTACCTCCTGTCGAAACCAAAGAAAAATATTTTTACAACTTTCATGAATCTATCAAATATTACTATCATATCAGTTTTCCCCTTCAACTATTAAGCTTTGGAATAATCTTAGTAAAAATGTTAAGAATTCTCCTCCATTTCCAATCTAAACAAAAAAGTTTTAAAATCATGGGAGATGCAGATTCTTGTAAATATTTTAATGTTGGTAGCAGGAAAGAAAATGTCTTGAATTGTTAATTTTGAAAAAAGCCCACTTAAAAAGTCATTTTTGTCAGACATACAGCTATGTGAAAAATGTGGTATATAGAAGACAACAAACATTAGTTTGAAAGTGTTAATATTATAATTTTGAAAGAGAAATACTAGTAAGTAAATGAAATAAATAATATTGGTGTTGATTTTGAACTTGAAACTTAAAGGGGGGGGGGGTGCCAATATTCATATAAATTAAGCTGTGAATTATCTTTATTGTTCATTAATTATTAAATCCACAAAGAAATATTAGTACTATATATCAGTACTATAAATTATTTTGGTACTATATATCAGACTTAGTTTAAGTTATTCATGTAGCTTCATTGGTTTTTGGGTTTTATTCTTAATTCTATCAAGGCTGGGACGATCATATAATCTATTGACTGTATACATATTTTTTTACTATTACCTACTTTGTAAGATGTTTATAACGTCTTATTTTTATTAAAACATAGATCATAAATTTATATTTGTTATAATCAGTAGTATATTCTCACTATATAACTCTGTAGCTCGTCCGAAAAATATTGACCGGTCAATATTTTTTAATGTAATATTAGCTCGTCCGAAAAATATTGACCGGTCAATATTTTTTTGATATTGACCGGCTAGGAATAATATCTATAGAAAACATTCCCTCTATTTCAAATAATCGCCTCTGATTGGTGGATTCGTAAACTATGACGTAAATAACTCTTCGCGACTCCAAAAATAAGATGACGTCATAATAGAGTAAATAGACAGTCAGTCAAGGCAAGTAAACAACGGACGCGCAATGCGACGGTTTGCTATCATAAAGGATATAAGGATTTGCGAATTACTGTGAAGTAAAATCAAGTAGAACATCTGTGTTAATTCTTTCGGTCGGCGGAATATCACCAGTGACCGTTTGATTCTGAGGATATTTTGGAAATGAACTTTGCACAAAATTGAATTCGTGAATTCTTTGTTGAGCTGAGAAAATTACGGCGATCTGTTTTCAATTACTTTCGTAAATTTTGGTTTGTTTCTTCATATTACAAAACAAATGTTGACTGTGTTTTCGGGCAACATTGATTATATTAGCCCCCTTGGAACGAAAATATTGCTTTCCGCTTCGCGTCGGGCAATTTTCGTCCCTCGGGGGCTAATATAATCAATGTTGCCCTCAACCCCAGTCAATATTTGTATAATAGTGCCTGTTTGGGAGGATAACAGTTGAAATTGACACCCCGAGGAAACCATGGTCAACCGACGCAAAGCGGAGGTTGACAATGGTTTTCGAGGGGTGTCAATTTCAACTGTTACCCTCCCAAACAGGCATTATTTATATAATATTGACCGGCTAGGAATAATATCTAGAGAATATTCCCACTATTTCAATTAATCGCTTCTAATTTGTTGATACGTAAACGATGACGTAAATAGCTCTTCGCGTCTCCAAAACAAGGTGACGTCTTAATAGTCAATCAAGGCAAGTAAACAACGGACACGCAATGCGACGGTTTGCTATTATAAGTATTTGTGAATTACTGTGAAATCAGGTAGAACATCTGTATGTTTATTCTTAGGGCTAACAGAATTTTAACAGTGACCGCTTTATGCTGAGGATATTTTGAATATGAACTTTGCACATAATTGAATTCGTGAATTCTTTGTCAAGCTGAGAAAATTACGGCGATCTTTTTTCACTTACTTTCTTAAATTTTGGTTTGTTTCTTCATATTACAAAACAAATGTTGACTGTGTTTTCGGGCAACATTGATTATATATGCCCCCTTGGGACTAAAATATTTCTTTCCACTTTGCGTCGTGCAATATTGCGTCCCTCGGGGGCTAATATAATGAATGTTGCCCTCAATCCCAGTCAATATTTGTATAATATTCAATTCACTTATAATGCCAGAACTCAAATTAATGTATATATTAAATAGATCAGAATATTATCATTTAAAATTGTTATAGCTCTACAATTCACTAATAATATACTTATGTTACTATTCAAATACATGATTGTAGCTAGATATGTATTTTGTACTCTATCCTTAAAAAATTTATAAAACCTATTATACAAGTAGATGGTATACAAAGGATATGCCTGTTGTTCAATCATATTAAATTTATTCAATAAAATATTTTCTAAAAATCTTACTTTTAAGAGCGTGGATTCTGACAGGTTTTTTCGGGTTATAAGTACACCCTGGTTGTCTTCTTCCTCCATTTACATACACATCCAAATGTCCGCATGGTTTTTTCATTCCATAACCTGGGTTTTATTCAGATAATGTAATGAATTTAAAATGGGTTTGTTTGTTTAGAAGCTATTCAGGTTTGAATAAATAAAATTGCTTTTACAGGGGCGTTTTCATTGAGCGAATGACACAAATGATTTTTTTTTCATACCAAAAGGTCTTGCATCTGTATGAATGATGTCAACAAACTTAGCGTTTTCTTTGCTGATCGCAAAATCCTTATCTTCAAACAATGGGCTCGCTGGATCTAATCCTGAACCGAACAATTAGTATTGATTAATTTCAGTTTATGGATGATGTTATTATACTCTATTAAAATATTCAAGTACATTTCAGGAAAAAAAATCATTCATATATAAAGACCTTTCTTTGTATAGACAAACGGAAGCTTTAATTGAAGAAAGTAAATCAAAGTTCAAAAGCAACTAAATGTTGCTACTTACAAAGAAAATTGCAAACATTGTATTATATTGTGTATAAATATAAACACCTAAATTGCAGTTATACAGTAGCCATTTTTTTTTAGATTTATTGAATATCACATTTAAGAACAAGTTCAAGTTTTACACTCTATGAAACTTTGAATTGTTTTATATCAGAAGATTAGAATCGTTTAAATATCATAGGATTAACGAAGTAATCAGAAAAAGGTGTCAGACTAGAATATTACCAGTAATACGGTTGACTTTCCCCTTTGCGAGTTTCCCTACTTCCGCCGCTGCGTGAGCACCAAGACCTTGACCTATGAGATGGACCTTGTCCCAGGGGATCTTGTTCTTGACCAGAATCATGTACACGAATGCACCCACAGTCTGAACGTTGGAGGAAGACTGACGGTAGTTCACTCCGGCTCCCTTACCCCAGTCAATCAACATGACATTATGACCTTTCTGAAAAAATCATTTTAAAGTATAGTTTGATAAGCTAATGTTATTGAAACATATATGTGTTGTATAGGATAAAATATGAATATAAGTGTTGTATAGGATATAATATGAATGTCAAAATATACATAGAAGGGGTTAATGATATTCTTTGCAAACAGGAAATACCTTTTTTAGCATATTAGCAAGATCTCGTATTTCCGGGAGTAATGTATCCACCAAGTATCCATGGATAATCACGTCCGTTTCTTTTGTTTTGTCAAAATTGTCAGGTAGTGTCGTCTGGACTTTAATATTTTCTGCTCCATCAAACCAGATACTTTTTAGTCCCATATCAACTGGACGCTCTGGTCGTTTATCGAAACGTGTTTTCAAGCACATCTTGACAGCCAAAATGGCAAAGCATAAGTTGGTGGCGTTAACCATTCCTGGAATTGTCATCGAACAATAATTTCTATTTTTCCTCTCACATTGCATGATCTCTGTCATGCAGATTGATGCTAATTATTTTTGGAATACTAGATGATAACCCGCGCAAGCGCGGGAATTAACGTTTTGCACTTTATTGTGATAAAATGCTTAATATGTTGATCCAATTTTTTGTTCATTTTTGTATATAATTTGGCCAAATTTTTCCTTATCTTATTTTTAAAAATTGAAATAAAAAATAAACTGCTTTTTTATTGTATTTATTTCAAACAAATGAATGGGTATTTAGTGTATCTCTCTCTAAATTTGGTTTTCGGGTCAAATTTCAATATAATTTCCATTACTGTCCAAAATAAGAATTTCAGAAAAAACAGTCTGGAGGGGGGCATCCCCATTAAAATTCCCTGTTTTATGCATACATCATTTATCCATATAGACGTAGAATACAATAATCTGTTTATTAATGTTTAGAAATTAATGTCTAAGGTTTACAACTAATCTGTCATGGTATGAAAATGTATGAAATAAAACACGCTAGGTTATGCATTATTATCCATTTGCATGCAAATCTTAAACCAAAGTTGTCAGATTTAAACTATCTGCCCAATTTTTAACTCGCCCTACACTTTCCACCATGATGTCAATTAGTCAACTCGTTAAAGTTTTTTCCATTAACACCAAAGTCGCAATAATTGTTCAATTTTATTTATGAACTTCTTCTATTAATCGAAGTCCGATCGAAAGTATCTGCCTGCGATGCATGATGAACTCGTTCCTCACTTTTCGTTAATTAGCCCATCCGCGTACTTGGTTATCCCATTCTTGAATGTTCTATCCCATTCTCTCACCAGAGGTCGTGCTTTGCAAGCGAATGTGTATCAAAACTAAAATCGCCCACTAAAGAAACGAATTGACTCATTTTATATATTTAAGGAGGCCGACTTTAGTTTGCATTTCGCATGTTTTTGCGCATTCTAATATAATACAATTGATTTATACTTCTTATGATTTTTTTCGATATCATTTATAAAATTGAACACAATAAACAAAATACAGATAAAAATATTTAGATTTTTAAAGGACATTTTTATTTTTTACACGATTTTTACGTTGGTGGTAGGGGAGCATTGCCATTGCGCTTTTATGACGTCATGATAAAATGAGGCTTTGTAGGAGTACGTTATAAAAAATAAAATAAAAGAAAAAGTAAAAATTGTACGCTGTTGAAATTTGATATACAGAATGATGCTATCCTCGAGGACATTTTCCTCCTTTTTGGAATGAATCCATTATACCAATCATCATTCGTGATGATCCAAATATATAGCAAAATTTGGTGCATTTTAATATTTTGAGATGGCCCCCACTAAAAACCAGACGGTAGAATTTTGTGTTTTTTACATATAAAGTAGAAGATGATATTACTAATCATATATAACAATTTGAGAAAAAAAGCTATTGTAGTATTTTTTTAACTGCTTTGATGTGCGGAAAATGACAGTTTCCTATATATTCCTATAGTAAATGTACCTCTATTTTGAGATGGTCCCTGAAAAGAACCAGACGGTCGATTTTCATGAACCTTCGCAAATAAACTAGAGTTGGTTTTAATTACATATGGTTAAAAAATAAAGAGTTATGCTATTGTAGTTTTTCCGCAAAAAACCCAAATCGGCCGCCTTAAAATTTGTCAAATCTTAACTGCTATGTATTCTCTAAATAGGCTCACAGTTAATATACTCACTCTTTACGTAATCATACAATATTATTTCATTCATTTTATTCTGATCGAGACTATCCCTGACTTTGATCTGCCAAAGCGTGTCCCCACCTTACTCTCATTTTTGCTATTTCGGGCTTGTTTATCGAAAATGAAAGTCGGTTTTTGATTAATTTCACAATAATAAATTATCAGTTAAAATTCAATTATACCTTACGGACATCATCCCACACGTGTTGAAATACCAAAGGTGTAAGACAAATACTTTGGAGGAGGCATTTTGTAGTTTATTTGCAAAATGCCTTAATTTATAAGTATAGATTTTTTAATAATCAGGAAATTACAGGAGTCTTACCTTCTTCAGATCTTAAAGCCAAATCATCCGATGTTACATCTCCTAAATTATCAAGTGATTAATCTATTAGTGGACAAGCTTGGTAAGACAGACACAAACTCTTAAGAATTATTCATTTTGTTTGTATTGAAATAAAGCTACAAGTTCTTTGCTAATGTAACAGTTATTCACTGTTCTACATCTATGTCTATTACATATTTGCTTACAATATTGTATTATTTTAACCTTTTCTGTTCACAGCAGGTGCTAAAGGTGTAAAGTAGGCAAGTTTTATTCCATTTTATTTAAAAAGATCAAATGCTCCTTGACTTATATAATTTATAAAAACAAATTGCAAAACCTTGTAAAGTCGTGTAGAGATACAACCTGTAAGTTGGGAACAAAAACAAAAATACCAAAAGAAAATGAACATGAGAATTCTTCCCTGATGCTCCAATCTCTGAGGAATTCAGCTTGTCAGAACATAATGATCCCTAATTGATCGCAAAAAGCTCCCCATCGATGTAAATATTTGTATTGAATGTTGATCCATAAAAATGTTCTATATTTTGTTCTGCACTTGATGTGTCATTGTTAAAAAGCATTGCGATATCCTTTGTCAACAATACTAGCATACCGGGGAATGCATACAACCAATTTATCACAAGTGCGTAAGTTTTTTGTTGTTGTTAAAATATCCCGAAAATATAAATTATTATATCTTGATAAGTCTTATTATTTGATAGCATAGTTGAAATCAATTGAATTTGTTGAGGAAAAACATATAAAGCGAGAAAATAATAAACATAATTTATCGTGTGGAAAATATGAAATAATTTTAAGCATTAAAAACAGAGATAATACGAGGCAATATCGTATCGAAATATTCACCGACATGGATAAAAATTATTTTAGAAAACATGTATAATGAAATATGATACTAGTATTGTAACTTACAAAATTTACCGCATGCATTATTTGCCCTATCATCCTTATCAACCAATTAAATTAACTAAAAAACTTAGTTGATTTTAATATCAGTATTTTTAAATCATAATTTAGCTTTTCCTTGACTTTTAGAACAGTAAACAGGAAAACATAATTTAATACTTTACAAGGGTCAGTCACAGTAAAATCCAAAGTTAACACAAACTTACTTAATAAAATTCTTCATTAAGGCAATAATATCTGAAAATAAATATTGCAGCATCCAAACACAGATTAAATTTTAAGGCTACCAAATACTTACGTTTTCCGGCCCCGTTGCAAACTGCAAAATAAAAATAGAAAGCATAATTTGCAAGGCAAGTTCTCACGACAATATGAAACATGGGTTTTTAGAGAATATGTGACAAGATTAAAAATGGAAAGTTGGCATTGTAAGAAGTTTCAGAGCTGTGCATGTCCAGGCGCTAATCATTACAAGTCCTAAATTTTGGGAGAAACAACAGGACTCATACACTCTCAGACATATATACAAGTACATTAACATTACTACCTGCTTTGTTGTGGCAATGGTAACTGTGACGTCCTCCCATTTTGGTACTGTTTTCAATAGATTCCTTCCTTTTTTATACTTATGGGCATTGTCTAAACGCCAACCATATGTTTAATAGTAAATATTTGACCCGGACATATCGATACCTAAAACGATAATTTATACATTGTAGTTTTATAACTCTATTGAATATTTATATACAATAAATATGTTCTGTTGTTAATGTAAGATAGTGTCAAATCCATTATGTTAACCAATACAGCGCAGCTACCGACTTAAATTTAAGAGTTAAAAATCGGACAAAATATGTAATGAGGTCGTTAGTGTCCACTTTACAATCGTTTGTTGAGAAAAATGTCGTTACTTGCTAATTTAAGTTGTAACTTTGTCTCATAATATAGAGTATCATATTCTTAGCTTTTCTGGCTCATTGCTTTCAAGAAAAATACTTCTTAAGATTTTCTCTTCATATTCTTTTGTATAACTTGATCAACCCTACCCACGGAGACCATTATATAACAATCTCCAATCTACACTACGTAAGGATGCTTCCAAACAAGTTTCACTTTCAGTTTTCTGGCCTAATAATTTTTTAGAAGAATGGTCTTAAAAAGATTTTCTCTATTTATTATTACGTAAAATTTGATCCCCCGTTGCAGTCCCATCCTACCCCCGGGGATCACGATTAGAACAAATCTTAAATCTACACTACACTTAACTGCTTCCACGCAAATTTTAGCTTGCCTGGACTAATTGTTTTCGAGAAAATCCTGACAAATTTTCAATAGTTCTAAATTATCTCCCTTTTTAGGATGGCGTGCACCTTATTGAACAATCCAATAATGTTTTGTGCCAAGTTTGGTTGAAATTGGCGTAGTTGTTCTTGAGAAGAAGATAAAAATGTGAAAAGTTTACTACATGTTCAACGACAATAACGCTAGCGAAGATAGACAACGGATATATCTTGATCAGAAAAGCTCATTTGAACCTTAGGCTCAGGTGAGCTAAAAAACTAAAAACTTCAGAGTGAAAAATAATATATCTGCGTACTTAATACACACGCGTAATATTTGACAATAGAAGCTGGTACTTTGCTATCAGCGTAAATAACCATTTTGGCATTACATATCATAAACTTTATTTTATTTTTAGGTTTGAACTCAATATTTTGATCAATCAGAAAATAATCCTCCGAAAGTCTGCCATAAAAGTATGAAATGATACACCATTAAACAATGTTCACAATATTAATCATAGTAATTGGATTTAACGCCGTCACTTGATATACTGAACACTGCTTAAATACAGCGTATTGCGTTTGACAGTTTAAAAAACAGGATGGGTGTATTTCAACGTGGAAAAACTAGTTAAAACTGTTAAAAAATTGATTTGGTTATGTCAGCGGTTGTATAAACACAATAAGAATTCTTAAGAAAAATGACAGAGAATAACCAATAGAATTGAATGGTATGTAAAAAGACATAGAAAATTATTTTAAGTATTGTTGCTTATAAAATTAATGATGTTTATTGCACTTTTAACGTCATCGATCGAAACATTACAATTTTTTGACAAGAATTGAATTGTTCCATGCATAGTGTTTACATTCTAAAAACAATGAGCATATGTGAGTAAAGAAACAGGAAAAAGTAAATTTAAATTTAGTCCATAAATATTCACAACTGTCCAAAATATGAACAGGTGTTATAGATTAATTTAAATATAAATCCTGCAACGAATACCTTTCTGGCATTAGGTAAACCGATGTCATACAACAACAGTCATTCGCCTTCTTGCCAATGCTTGTAAGATTTTACCGTGGCATGGTAAGTAATTATGATAACTTTAACAAATTTCATTTAAGGTAATGATTTTGCCTTTGATAATATTGCAAATATATCTTATGGAAAGTTTTAAAAATGCACTTAACATTTATCTCTGATTTTGATCTTGTATAGATGTCATGTCTTATAAGTTTGAAATGCCAGGTAAATGTAATATCTTTTAAACCAAAAAATGTATCTTACTTTAATTATGATTATTTTGATCCTGTTAGATTTAATTTTAGTCTTGCTTTACGCTTGTTATATGGATCGTCAGATATACAATTTTAATTGAAATGTGTTATTTTACCTTTACCTGTGTAAGAGGAAATGATCATGTCATAAAAATTAAAGATGCGTTAATATTATGACGTTCAAGTGGTCGATTTTAACTTTTTTCTTTGGAATAATCATGGGTTCGTTTTCGTATGATCTGATAACTTTTAGTACAAAGAAAAATGTTCCTTTTAATGGGGTGGAAAATAAAACAGCGTAGGAACTTTGCATTGAGAATTAAGAACTTGTAAATCATTGTACATAACGTCTTCAAGGAGGATAAAAATCTTTGGATAATTTTTTTTAACTAAATAGAAAGAACTGAAAGCAACCAATACATATTTTGGTATTTTAAATTACATGTTTATACATAATTACGCCAAATATATAGAAATAAACGTTGTCATTTTTAATAGTTAAAAGAATACGGAATCTTTGATTACAATTTTCATGCTTTTGTACGTGATAAAATATTATTTTCATCGTTTGTCTTCACAGATTTAGTGAGGATTTTATTGCTTTTTAAAAATATAATGTTCAAATCCATATGATGAAAAATGGAAATTTAAACGAAACGCAAATGGTGATGCAATTATTTTTAAAATATAGATATTGTTTAAATCAATATAATGAAAAAGAGAAAATTATACGAAATACAAATAGTGATATTCAACAAAAACAACGAATAGGAAAGGGTGTTGGAATCAGAATTAAATTACTTAAGATGATCGCTTACTATATATCTAAAATAAAATACCATTGAAACAATCTCTCTCTTTTTCATTTTTTCAATATAGATTACCTTTGGTAGGAGTCGTGATCCTTCGAACATGAAAGCCCTTTACCAAAGGATGCCAGCAAGTATAGCATGAAGCTCATAATACAAACTACAAAAATGTAAAAAGTGTAATTCGACGACAACACACATGAACCAAATTGAATTGTACGTCCATGAATTTAAGTGTTTGGTGATATCTCCTGTTGCTTGGTAGTGTTCGTGATTTATTTTACAATTCAACATCAGTGTACAATATATAAGATAAGGAAAATAAAAACTGTCATAAATTCATTAAATCTTGTCTGGTCTTAATAAAAATTACATTTGCATATCTTTTTATGGTGTTCAACAAATGTACAAATTTTAAGACTTTACAGTTTACAGTAGTAAAAATTCTATAAGGGTTTGGGGAGACAAAATGCGTCTTTAGACAGACGGACGAACAGACAAACAGACGGAGAGGTTGAAACCCCCTAACTTTTGTTTGCAGGGGTATAACAAGACCTCATTGAGCTTTACTTTTGTAAAACTTACCATTGACACAAAGTAATTTTAATGATAATGCATTACATTACTCATGTAATTGTAATGCAATGCACTATTACAGAAACTTAAGTAATGGAAATGGCAATTAAATGCCCAAATTCACAAAGTAATGGTAAAATAATGCATTACTTTGCAATATAATTCACCTTAGGCCTGCTGATAACCTTAAAAATGTGATTTTCATTAAATGAATGAAAATTGATGCCTAGGAATATTGATGGAGTCAGAGAATCTAGTGATAGTTAATCTAAGAATACATCAATTATGTTTATCTCCGCAAGAAAAGGACCCCCAAAGATAGGAATCTATAACACAAGCCCCACTTGTCTGCGTTAATACAAAAGATCACGAAAATAGTGGTAAGTAAGAACTCAGTGTTATTATATTTAGCGAAAATAAAATGAAATACAATTTGAAATAATCCCTAACTATGTACCCAGAATATTCTTAACATGGTATTCAGGGCTATTTTTGCCCCGTATTTTTCGTCCTTCTACACTTGCAAACGGTTTCCCCCGTCTTGAATTTGCCCCCAAAAAGTTGAGTTAATAGAGAGATAAATCGCCCAGGCCTAAATTTTCCCAACGAGGGTGAAAATAAAACGTTAGCGAATATTTCCCTGTATACAGTTTAAAATTGTTTAAAAAATGATGTCATTTGGATATACAGTTTCATTTTTCTTTATTCAAAATAAACAAATTCACAATAAATTTTGCAAACATTTATATTCAAACCTAAATACAGATGCAATGAATGAAACACAAAAACGTTTTTTGTTTGAAATCTCTATTTCGTCAATTGTCAACAGGTTATTCAGTTTATTGTTAATAATGCATTAAATGAGCTCAATTCTTGTGTTATATTCAAGGTCACCTCAAATGCGTATCTTACATTTTCTCTCAGCTCCATTCTATTTGAATTTTTGGAAAACTGTTATGTCGCATGCGCCATTTCAGTACTTTACTGAGTATAAATCCATGTTTCATAAAATAGGAAAGTCATCATTTATGGTTATTATGCAAAAATCTTGGTTTTATGATCTTAAATAACACGCCATATGTGTCTTCATCTCATTGATAATATTTCTTTCCATTTAAAAGTGAAATATAAATCCGAGGTGTTGACTTTTAGCACAGATTGTTATAATAAGCCTGAAAAAAAACTAAACTCATACCAATCTGCCTTTATAAAAATAAGTGAAAATGACATTGAGGAACATTTGTTTGGAATAACTCAAATCCATTTGTTAGCACTATTCTAGAGAATATGGATTGATAAACTTTATTTTTCTTTACTTCAATTCCAATTTTTTAAAATTAAGAGCGCAATGTATTGAAGGTCTCTTGCATTCGTTAATAATGTTGTGCATTAATTAATGACAGATATTTTCAGGCATCATGGAATCAAAGCGAAGATGGTCCTTCCCCTTCCTTCTTCCTACAGATGTCCTTTAACTAAACAAGAACAGATAATGAGAAAACACTCAGGCTAAAAAGGATATGGCATTCATTCCTTGATTTCGAATTTTTTATGTAATTTATTAGATAGCTGATAGTTGAATACAGGAAATGTTGTCTAATAGGTATGATTTGTGTTCATCAATAAATTATAAAAAAAATTACAGCCAATTCTGATTGTTGTCTTTGGGGGTTGGAAACGTAGATTTGGATAAGGATCGGCTAAGGTTTTGTGAATTTTATTAAACTATTATACATTCAATCATTATAATTATTAATTATTGTATTCAAAAGAGCATCAATCAGGCACATAGCATCGTTTCTGAAAGTGGGGGGGGGGGGCAACTCCATCTTAATTCAATTTTTTGTATGTAAATTTAAGAAACATCTTTGCTACCCCCCAAAAAAAAGTGGAGGAGGGGGGAGGCAGCCCCCCCTCCCCCCCCCCCCCCCCCGGCCCCCTTGATGCTACGTGCCTGTCATTACCGTAGGTGAGAAATTTAATTTTCATAGATTACCTGCAAATTTTCACTTAGTCGGATTGTATGCAGGGTTATAACAAAACAATCGGGTAAAAGATATGTCATACACATAAGTAATCATTAAACGATAATTTCCATCTTTTGTCATCGGGTAATTTCAGTTTAAATAATTAATCTATTTTTGGCAGATTCAGTTATGACGTCTTTGGGAAAACCTCCCTTTTTCAGATATGCGAGTCATGGTTTGACAAATAAAAACATTGACAAAAACTGCATCGTATTTCTTTATTTTGAATATATACTTAAAAGAGGACCGTTAAACAGCAATAAACTACACCGATGTGTTTGCCTTGAAGCCCAACTTTTAATCCAATTTGAATTTACCCTGTGTTTGGTATGAAAAAATTGTTCCCTTTAAAAATGTTTAAAAGCTTGATAAAATTAGAATAAGATAAGGAATTTAAAAAGAAGATTTCTTTTTTTTCTAAATTAGATTAAAATTAGTTTAATTCTAAATTGGAGCTGTACTTGATCTGAGACAATCTCATCAAAAATGGTTAGAAATGACCTTTTTTTCTTCTGAGATTAGCTAGCATTGTTTTTATTTATTTTAACATTTAATTCTTTTGTTTAACAAAAACTTATTGAAAGGTTGATATTTTACATAATGGATAAAAAGAAGTTCACAAAATATGCATCCCGTAAAAACATGGAGAATTGAAGAAATGAATATAAAAAAAATCAATATCTTACAGTGTTGGAAGTACAACAACAGGTACGGTGACATGTCTAGTTTTATCGATTAATATGAATTTGTATACGAGATAATTAAATATTGCAAACAAATATGCACATTGACATTTCAAAAATAAATACCAACGTTAGAGTTGAAACCGGAGAAAGTTAATGTAATTTTAGCCCATACTGTTAACAACTGTCTAAACTGATACAGATGTTGTTTAGATATTAAAAAAATAAAAGTCGTGATCACGTTCACATTGTAAATATTCAATACGAAGAAATTATACTAGTATTGTTTGCTCATGGATAGTTGCTGGAACCTCTTTAAACCCTATGATATCGCGGTTCATTCATTTGGAGAAAATGCCCACCTCTCAAGAGTAAGGATTTGTTAGAATTTGGTTGCATTTTACGCTCTGAAAGAATGTGGCACTGTATATAAAAAGAAATCAACCCTTAACATTGTACAGAGACAACTACTATAGTATCAGCTCAAATGTTTGCGAAAGGAAAAGAAATTAATCAGAAAATAAAAGAATTGTAGAACATTAAGATAGGGATGCAAACCTGCCAACCTGCAGTTTATATATGGACCTTTATAAATGCATCATCATGCACAGAGAAGACTGTAAAAATAATATATGCAGTTAAAATCGACAAATCTGTTATTGATTTTACATTCAGTCCATTTAAAAAATCTTATAAAAACTACGCTTGATTAATTTGTTTTTTTTTAGTCTCTCTTTTTTTTTTAAAAGAAACAAAGAGAGAGTTATAATATTTGTCTGTCCGTTATAGTCGGTCACGATAAGCACAATAATTATGATAAGGAGCTATGCTGGACCAAATAATAATTTTCTGCCGTTTAAACATATCTTTAGATTTCTTTTTTTTAATATAAGGATCAACAATTAATACAAAAATGATTAATACATATTAATTGATTTTTACATCCAAATGCCTTAGAATTTTTATGGACTGGTTTACATCCGGTTTGATCGCAGCGAATCGAAAGGAAAGTTCAGGTTGTAAATTAATATAAAATTTGCATATCAGAAAGTAATGGTTTGAAAGTTTCATGTGCATTTTATCTTTGTTATCTTTGATTATACTAATTCCATTATATATAGCCGATAGAGACTATACTTTCATTGATAATATTTATAGATGCTTTAATTCTATTAAGTGCAAGGTGTTCATTTTCTCCCTGATGGATATTAATAATGGAATATATATACAAGTTGAGATAAAATTTGAAAAAAAAGTTGTACTGGTGCATAGGTGGCTCGAACCCATTTGCATTTAACTGTCTGTATATAGTTGATCTCAGTGGATTTGAATAACTAATTGTAACATCAACAGTAGATGCAATATTATATTGGTCTATATAAAAGGCAGATTTAAAGTACGAATAAAAAAAAAATACCCGGGTAATTAAGAGTTATCGACATTGGCTGAGGATGTGAGATCATTAAATGATATTCTTTTTTAAACAAATCTATTAATGGCAAGCGAAATTCACAAGAATGAGGTAAACATAGTTTCACATTTGATAAACTAGATTTATCGACTGTTAACTATTATAATAGTTTACGAACCGCAAATTATTTAAAATATACACTTCACGAATCGTTAACTATGGTTTTCATCTGTAAAACCATATTTACCGGTTGTAAATTATAGTTTACGAATGCAAATTCATGCTTTTCTATCTGTAAATAAATAATAAACATCACAATGGTGAAATTATATTTATTTGATAAACTATGTTTTGCAATCGCATAAGGTTGTTTTCATTATTAATTATGGGTTTACACTTCTGCAACATAGATGATCGCTATAACTCGTAAACTATGGTTAACGATTCGTTAACAATAGTTTTCATCTGTAAAACCATATTTAAAGGTTGTGACTATAGTTTACAAATGCAAATCAAAATTTATCTTCTGTAAATAACGTTAACAATAGATTGTCTTGCAATCGCAAATTTGCTGTTTTCAGTGTTAATTATAGTTTTACACTTCTGAAACATAGATGATCGCGTTAAGTATGGCTTTGAGATGTGAAATATAGATTACAGTCGTTACAATGTAACAAAAGTTTTCTGTCCGTAAAGTTTAACTACGGTTTACAACCAATAAACCTAGTTAATTGACTGTGAAACTATTATTAGTTTATTTTTGTGAATTTGGCGTGCCATATCTATAGACCTAATATCTAAAAAATAAATACAAATGTGAAAAGTGGAAAAGGATAGGTTAGATTTAATCCTTGAATGTATACATCCGTCTATTGTTTATCCAGATGTTGTACTTTGTAAATGAAGATAAACTATGTCGATAGTAATTGGCCTGTACATCATTGTCCCTGAAGAAGTGTTAGTGTATAGGACTTTTTATCGTCGATGTGTCCCACTTATTTCACTACAATATGGTCTGATGACACCACCGCTAAACATTAGTCTTAATATATGTAGAGATTTTCAATACTAAGTTTAAGAATCATATATGAACACATAAACAAAATGGTATTTGATTTGATAATCCAACGGAAAATTCCCATTTTTTGAAGGGTCATGATAGAGAAAAATGTTCTGTGTTTTTGTTCTAATTGTCTTTAAGAGCATATTTGACATGAATTTAGTCATGATACAAAATTAATGTTAAAGAATTGTTGATATATATTTTGTTTTTGATTTTCAAACTACTGCACGTTTATGTATAATGAAAATGTCAGCTGATTATTCTTACATTGGTACTGATCCAAAATCAACTCTCAATGCGAAGTAAAATTAAAAATGTGAAACATTCCACAACACAAGTACTGAGAGAACATATACGAGTACTGCACTGTAGTTGCTCCAATTATTACTACGCTGTAAGAATACACAACTTCATGAAATATTAGTACATCGTAAAATGACTGTGTATTGTATGCAGAAGGACATTGATTTTATATTGTCATGTATTTGTTTATGTAAAACTTTGCTCCATGAAACCTACATAGAATTATTTCCTTGTACTGTTTGATATTAACATATTGGATCATATTTCTTTATCAAAATACAAAAATACTGATTTTCATATATACATGCAATCAAACATGGAAAATTATGTAATTTCATATGCATGTAATCATTATGAAAAAAAAACACCATAGTTCTTAAAATCAATATTGTGATGCAGATCAATTTTATGATCAGTTGAATTAGAAAATAATAGAAATTGCTGACCAAATTTAATTAAGGTGATTTATAACAATGTTAATATGGCTTGTTGAATATATCTTAAATCAGAATCCGACATAAAGACTCACATGCAAGTTATGTAATTATAACAAAGAATATAGTTTTTTAAAATTTTTTATTTATTTAAAACATAATGTATATGTTAATTGCTATCATTAAAATATACATGAAGGTATTATATTCATGTTTCAAAAAAACGGTCGAATCAGTACAAGTTGAATTTAACCATGCTCACTTACTATTATATTCTTTGGCTACTTTCGATTTTAAAACAGCTGAATGATGGTGAGTTCTAGTTTAATTCTACGCTTGATTTGTCACTTCTGCATAACGTGCAGGTCAATTATGATTTTTTAATATCGCTATATAAATGATTAACTTACAAATTAGTGAAATATGGCTTGGAGAAATATGCACAACGTCAAAAGTTGTGGAGGTGGCGAAATCATCTCATTGATTCTACTACATTTAGAAACATAATCGATGTATATGCAGTTATCTATGATATTATTATCAATACCATCGGACTATTTAAACACGAAGTGAGATTTCATAACTACCATTTAACTTGCTCTTATAACGATATTCAAGGCTAAAAATAAATCCAAGTAAACGTTGTGATAAAAATATCTCTCACACTTAATGCCTGTTACATACAGACAAGTTATATGGAAATATAATATTACTCTGATAGAAGAATAAGAATACAATGTACCTGATATCACGGATGATTTGAATATTTTTAATATAATTTACGAGACATATATCTAGAATAATGATTAATATTCAGAAATCTTTGATTTTTAAGTCTCTAGTTGACAATTTTTTATATTTTTTTTTTACAAAAAAATGTTATGCATGCTGTCCTCTGTTGCTTACTATCAGAATGTTTTGACAATTCGTTTACCTTAAGAATTACTAATACATGTATATATACTCAACTTGAAAGCGGTCGCTAATCAAAGAATAATGTATTCTCCTGATAATGACTTCATTTTCGTCTTGTCAATAATCTGTCAAAATATATAAAAGCAAGATATATAAGATAGACAAGTATATTTCAGATTCATCTTGTTCATTCAACATACATACGTGTGATAGTTTCACCTTTGTGCACATATCATTTTCTATATATACATGTACATGTATCAAGTTCATGATCGGTCTATATGAGTTGTATACTTTCGCTTCACAACTAAAGGGGATGGTACGTTTTTGTTTAATATCTTTGTTCAATTCATTTCTAGCACTGCATATCAATGTAGCAATGGCAATGATAATTATGCAAAAACAATTATAGTTATATATCACGGTTATTTTTTATTTTTATGTGAGAAGCTAACCAGGTATGCGTTTCTATGTTACAAGGTCGGTACCGCGTATATATTTTTATCGATTTCAATGCATTGACATAATTATTTGGTCTACTATATTTACATGTAGATACAATAGAAAATAGAAATACTGCAATACAAAAATACAGAAATCAGGTGTAAGTAAATACAGCATATGAGAAATAATGTTACCTTCGATCAAGCTCACCTCGATTGTTTAGGTTAACTTTTTATATAAATCACACTGTATGAAAAGTAGTTGTATCTATACTACTACTGTAAAACGAGAAAATATGGCGCACTACAAATTTTAGCGCCTTTGGCGCAAATGCCTCTGAGCGCTAAAATGAATAGTGCGCCAACGATTTTCCATATGTAGTAAATTTCTTCAAGTTGCAAAACAATAACGTCAGTCCATTTTTAATGCTATATAGAAGTGATCGTATACGTAATATAAGATGCAGTCGATTCAATTACACAGGTAAACGGTATGGGTTATCGGGTACAAGTGCCTAAACATGGATTTAATAATTCAATTTTAATTGCTTTTTATATCTCTCATTAGCACCTTGAAAATTGGGTTCTCCCCATGCCACTTCCATTTAACGCCTCGAGGTGAAAATGTAATTAAGCGTGGCGATCGTTAACGCTGACAATACATGATTGATCATTATTTCTTTGATCTCTGACTAGTGGATATAAAGATAACAAGACGGTACCTCTTTTTGTGTTATTTTAATGTAAAATAACTGTAAAAAAGATTCGCTCATGGTGATCGAAACTAATGGTAAATGTAGCATTCAATTTCACTTTTAGTTTCGGGACTCTTCTAGTGTTATCCAAGTCGACACGTTAAATTCAATGTCCGATAACTCAAATTTGTTTACCAACAAAATTACATATCATCGCCAATAAATGAAGTTTTCATATCTATCTACTGACGATTTACACAAAAGTAAGTGTATTGTTTCAACGACAGTTTACCGTGTATAAGAGATAGAAATCTGAGTCGTTGTGTTCACGTGCTTGAGTGAACACAAAACTAAATTTGGGCGTGATCGATTATCAAACAAGAACATTTTTGTTTTCTTTTTTAAAGAAAGGTGACGTGCGCTAAAATATAATTGCGCCAATGTACTAGCACTTGCGTTTGCGCTAAAATACGTATGCGCCAAATTTTCTCGTTTTACAGTATATCAAAATAATAAACTCGAATTTTTGGGCTTTAATACCAAGAAATCGGAAGAGTACTGCCTTTTGTTTTATATATTTTAAACATCATTGGTACTTGAAGGTTGCCAATTTATTTTTTCTCAATCCAGCTTCGCCAATTAATAATCAACGAAAATTCCTTTAGAAAAATCCGGAAATTATCTGGATTTTTTGGATTTTATAATCTTGCACATGCGCATTAAATTAACGCTAAATCACGAGAGGCTCTTTAGTTTATGTTTCCACAATATCACATTTGCATGGATAAACTTAGAAAGGATATTACAAGTACGTGTAAATATTCATTGAAAATTTGTCTCATATTCTGTTTAACAAAGAAATACGGGAGATTACTCTAACTCAGTGCATTTAATATGAAATATCCCGAAAGTTCCGATTGTCAGCATGGTGTGTAAATTCGAAGCGAGTAAAAAACGTTAGTGAAAAAGTGTTGAATTATTCATCAAAACGAATTAAATTTTTAGAAATGCAGCCTCATTAATTTTCTCCAAAAAAATCGTTTCGGAGCGATTCTGCATTTTTTTTGCTACATTATGGGTACATGGGAGGCATCTTAACTGTGGTAAAGGCCTGTTCCAAGACACAGTTAGATAATTCTATCAAACAGAGTGTAGTGAAATTAATAGCATTATTGTAGTCTCAAAGCTTGGTTATGTAAATGTCAACAATACGGTGTGTAGATGTATCTATTTCGTAATTGTCCGATATCATATGCAATGTTAACCCATTGCTCGCAAGGGTCAAAGTCTAGTTTAATATCATAAAACATGATATAAAAAGTTATGTTTGATCTTCAACACATTGGAATGTTTCATAGGCTACATCAAACATCAGTACTTGCGAATTGCCTGTCGAACAACTCGACTCTGAGAATAACTCACAGGTTTAACTCATACGAGAAACTATTCTACTCTTGTGTCATTCCAGTTTTGGATATGCATCGAGTGTCTGGGGGTTCAAAAATTCAATCGATAGATAACATTCAAATTACGGCGGCGTGGAAGGGCCAGATGAAAAAAAAATAATTCTTATTTGTTCGGACGAATAATTTATTTGTTCGGACGAATTGAATTTGTTCGGACGAATAAGTGATTTGTTCGGACGAATTAGGATTTGTTCGGACGAATTAGGATTTGTTCGGACGAATTACGTATTTGTTCGGACAAATAAAATATTTGTTCGCACGGATTTGGATTTGTTCGGAGGAATATATAAATTATTTGTCCGGACGAATTAGGATTCGTTCGGACGAATTATGATTTGTTCGGACGAATAAGTTATTTGTTCGGACGAATTAAGATTTGTTCGGACGAATAAGTTATTTGTTAGGACGAATTAGGATTTGTTTGGACGAATTAGGATTTGTTCGGATGAATAAGTTATTTGTTCGGACGAATAAGTTATTTCTTCGAACGATAAGTTATTTGTTCGTACGAATTGGGATTTGTTCGGACGAATTACGTATTTGTTCGGACGAATTAAGATTTGTTCGGACGAATACTAATGTAAGTTTTATACTCATACATGTAATACTATATTTTCAATCATATCTTTGTTTACCGCTTGATGCTGTGTTATTTTATTTTATTTTTTCATGTATTATGTGTTTAAAGTGGCATATAGGCCCGACGGGCCGGGTGTTTAATCTATGCTGACTGTTGTTAATATTACACTTGGAAATGTATACACATGTCACTTTAATAAATTACTTACTTATTCACTTATCCTGCGATTCAATAAATCCTTGCAATTGAATTTTAAAAAAGCAAATTAAAAATGGAAGATATTACTTTTATATTAATTTTTGTTTTGTTGTTGTTGAACACATAATTTAGATTTCTTCCAATACACGTTTTACCTTCGAACTTAAGTAGACAAGTAGCGATCGAAGTGATTGAAAGGGTCATTATAAAAATGTCATCCAATTAATGTTCCTCATATTTATAGATTACATCGTAATCAACTTTTATGCAACCGTCGGATTAAAGAGGTATACATTCTAAAACAAAACACAATTTGCATCTGCGGGGCGTCTTTTTTTATCCTCAAGAATTTGATAACCAATCAAACTTTTAAATTTTTATAGAAAAAACTCAGAGAGAGAGAGAGAGAGAGAGAGAGAGAGAGAGAGAGAGAGAGAGAGAGAGATTTTGTGGTCGCGTTCACTTGACGCTTGCATCATTTCCACCAGCCGCCATATGCATTTAAATCTGTAGAAGGAAGGTAATGTATTAGCATAAAAAACTGTGATGTGTGTTGATTATGCACCTCGAGCATGCACCAAACGTTCAGAAACCAAATACAAAATGACGTGAAGAGAAATTTAATTTTAATTCCGAGATGGGTAAGTGCATGTGATCTGTAAAATAACAAAAAATAGATAATCTGTTTCACACATATATAACATACTATATATTTAGTTATAGATACTAGAAAATGCATTGAACGAGTTACCTTGCTTCTACTCATTATAAAAAGTAAGAATCAGAAAACTTGTTTCGTAATAATGAATAAAAATTAAGAACAGTTGGAATGCATTTACAAAATATACATACGATCAATAAACTTTACAGTGCAGTAAAATATATATTTAACGTAGTTCACAATATGCATATCGACCCAGAGATCCCACTGAAAATAATTATAGAATTGGAATTCCCGTTTCTATTTTTGACTTTATTGATAAGTTTAAAAAACATTATATACGGTATATAGATAAAGATATTTCAAGTGTGTCCTTATTCCAATTATCCACGTTTATCTGAGTTACAAGGAAGTTAAAGATTTCGTTGGTAAAGTATGTAGTTTCGTTTTATTGTACAAAGTGGTTTTACTTTTCCTATCATTTCAATGAAAGCTTGTCATTAACATAAATTTCAAAGTTAATTGACCGTTCTTAAAATCAAGTTGTTATGCAAGGTGTTTATCAATATCAAACAAAGGTCACTTATAACCAGTCGCCATTGAATTGGTACCTATTTTTTACTTTTAGATCTGAACCCAGTGTTATGAAATATTAGAGTATTGTGTAGTATGTTAAATAATATATTGTATTATTACTTAAATTGGCAGTCTACATGTAAGTGTGTGTTCCTTTAAGATCAATAACGTACCAGGTAACTGTTTCATTCGGTTTACCGTACTTATAATGGTAAGTTGGGTTAAAATTAAGATAAGAAACCGCACAACGATTATTGGCCATCCTTAAACAAAATAGGCAGAGAATCATAAAATTCAGTATTTTTTTTTTTATCAAACAACACAAAAAACAAGAAAACAGGAGTTGACTGAAAGAAGCGATTGATACTTGGAGGAATTGGTGATTTTTTTTTTTCGACTGACGAAATTGTATTTGACTTCATGGGTTTTGAATTTCAAAAAGAGGCGATCTGGGTCATCTCCATATCCGGATGTACTTCCTATTGGAATGAACAATAAAATCAAGTATAATTTTATAAAAAAAATTCTTTCTCAATATTGTTACCTAACAGCGTAGCGTAATGAGTGAGAACATGTTCTAAATAATAAATCTCCAAATCATGATTTCGATTCACTTTTGGGTTTAACTTTTATAATTTTTTACCTTACGTTTCCAGAAATTTTTTAAAAGTTTTCTTTGGTCAACTATTGTAAAACTTGAAAATTCTAAACCGGTGAAAGTATTTGGTATTTGGTTATTATGTACTTTTATCCACATAAACATCAACAGGTGTTCCGTACCACGTTAAACGGAGATAAAACTTTTATATGACGAAGAGTTTGTGTATTGAAATATTAAGCTTTATATCGTATGATTTAAAAAACTTTAATCTTGTATAAGAATTAAATCCCATCAAAATAGATGCACGTACGTAAACAGGATATATATACACGTAAACAAGTGAAATCGATAATGTTGTACTTAGTACGAAGTACTAGTAAATACTCTTTGGTTTTCGAGTCTTATTAAAAGGATTTACGCGTATCTGCGCAATTTAAACAAACACAAATACAAAATAGTTTTGGTGCAATTTGACATCATGGGGATGGGTCAACATTTCTCTCTGTACATGTATATAGATACTACTGTTCTATCACCAGAATATTGACTTTGTATTGCCCTTTCGTCTTTTATGAATCTTGCAAAAAGACTGGACGATCAATGTGTTTCAAGAAAGATGAGGATATATTTGTTACATTAAAGTTTTAAAATTCAGAGAATTTAAAACTATAACAATTTAAATTGTTATAGATAGTTTTAAATTCTCTGATTTATTAATTTAATTTAAAATTATCTATAACATATTACTCTCTGATAAATAGAATGTAAAGTTGTTTTTTTTTTTTCAATTTCACAGAGGGTTTCCGCAAGGATGAAAATCGGCAATGGGAGTGAAGACGACTTCTGAGATAATTCGGGTCAAAATATCACTGATGACCTCTCGGTTCACGGATCGGACGTACGCTCGGAACTCTCTGATTCTGGGCCTGTCCAACTTTTACGACGATATTCGTTTGATAAAAAGTGACCAAAGACACTTCATAGTTGACTGTGCTATTGTCATTGACAGCGACATAGAACAGTTCTAAATAATCAGATTGATTCTGAAACAAATTGAAATTGTGCAGTGGGTTTTGTTTTTTTTTTTTTACTAACTCTTTTATATTAACAATATCATCATAACAATATTATCATTAGTATCTGAAAAAATCATAGTCTAACAAGTTATAAGAGTCTAATAACGCCAATCAAACCAGAATATCCCGTGAAATGGTAACTGAACAAAATGGCAGTATTTTGAATGGTCTGGGCAGTCACCAATCTTTCGATGAATATGGAAACGGTGCAGATGGGTACCAACACACACACGACTACGTTTTCTACGAAAGGTCAAACTCTCATGCAGCAACCTCCAATTCAAATTCAAGAGAGCAACCTCGAGGGACGGACAGGGCTAAGAACATAGCCACAGAGTACGGAATTACAGTCAGTCCACCAAAGTACCGACAGTATGCCATCAAAGATGTCCGCCTCGGTTCTTTCAAGAACTGGCCGAGTTGCTACAGGCAACGTCCTGAAGACCTGGCAGAGGCCGGCTTCTTTTATACGGGTGAGTACCTTTTATTCAGGTAAGTATCTGTAGCCCTTTTCACAAAAAATCTTACGATTGATATTTATCGTAAGTGAAAACTTAAGTTTTTATTCATTTTCATAAAACATCTTATGAGATTCTTACGTGTAAAATTTGTCGTAACTTTACGATAGCACATACCCTCTCGTAAGTATTTCAAAACTGTAAATAATAATCGTATTACGTAAAATATTAAAGAAAAACAGCTAAATTGAATGTTTTATAGCGCATTATACCGTTATTTCGCATTGTATAGCAGTTATTGTTGAAAAATAATACACAAATATTGAAATAAATTCTCTGAAAATTTTTACGGCAAATTTTTCTCGTAAGATTTTCCTACGTCACACTAAACACACATTGTGATTGTGACGTCATATTTTCCAACATTCTCATAAAAAAAGATGCAAAACTGAAATTATATAATTTCATTTCAGTTTTGCATCTTTTTTTATGAGAATGTTGGTTAATTTAACTGTTTCTCCTGTTTTATAAGAATTATTAAGTGAATTCAAGTCGTTGCTAGGGAAAGGATAACTCGTAAGTAAATTCTTAAGTGAAACCTGTTACGAATGCGTTCGTGAAAAGCACTTAAGATTTCTCGTAAGATGTTCTTAAGTTGAAATCTTACGCAAAACCTTAAGATTTTTTGTGAAAAGGGCTACTGGTTTTATATTTATTTTGGTATGACTTGTGGTTAAAAAGTACTATACGAAAATTGTTTGTACATAATATCCTTTTAGATATTGATATCTTCTTTCATTGTACATATGGATATGATGATGCTTAGTGCACACAGAGTCTTTTCTTTAGATTACGGTACATCGGGCATCGTGTTTTTCTTTTTAACCGAATCATCATTTTGTTAAAAAATGTTAGTAATTATCATAAACTCCATTTTGCAGGGAACTTGGACATTGTCTTCTGTTTTTATTGTGGCCAGGGGTTGCAAGATTGGAAGGACGATGACATACCTTGGTGTGAGCATGCGCGATGGTCGTCTGACTGTCCCTTTCTTCTTAACATCAAGGGGCAAGAATTCGTTCGTCTGGAACAACTAAAACAAAATGACCCTGCTCAGGTTAAGAGAGAGAGAGAGAGAGAGAGAGAGAGAGAGAGAGAGAGAGAGAGAGAGAGAGGGAGAGAGAGAAAGAGAGAAAGATAGAGAGGATGTATAATGTATATTTCTCTCTAATTCTTGCATTCTTTTGTTTTAAAAACTCCTCCTTTTGTAGTATAAGGCTGAAAACGAGAAACAAGTATCATTGGCAGAAAGTCAGCAAAAGATCAGAGGTAAGATGCGACAAGGTACAATTTCTTTAAATATTTGCCCCAAAATTCAAAAGCTCAAATCTCGTAAAAATACATATATGCCATCTTGAACATGTGTATATATAAAGTACCAAGATATGCACTTTTATCTTGTTTCAAAAAATAATTACGACTTCCTTCAACATTTTGGTATTGCTAAGATTTGGTCAAAAGTAATTTTTTGAAGAGAAAAATGTGTCTGCAACCGTCGCCCACAACGAAATTTGTATATAGTTTATGTAGTAGCACATGATAAAATTATAGTGTGAGTTTCATCGTGGGCGACAGCTGAGGACATATTTTACTTTTCAAAAAACCACTAAGGAACTTGTGTCTTCTGCTCAGTTTTATGAAAATCACGGGAAAATGCACTGTTTATGACGTCAAAATTAACCTCTTCTTGTGTAAACAAACATTACATTTCAAACGTTTGATTAACTACTGAACCCAACATAATTAAACTATTGATGGGCTGTGGAAACGCTTTTTGAAAAACATATGCACTTTGAAAACAATTTTCAAAGATATAGGTCAATTACCAGTACATCATTTAATTGATTACAGGAAGAAGGTCCACTACCCCTAATTTTGCCTCCCCAAACATGATATTCAGCAACTTGGAGGAAACGTTTAAGATTGGAAAAAGAAATATGCTTTGTTGCAAATTAAATTAAGTACATTGATATCGAACTGGCCAAACAGTAATTTCTCCAATGGTATGCTAAATCATCCGTAAGAGTTTCAACATAAACCCTCTTTTTAAATTCTAATCACCCAAATCACTTCGTTTTAAAAACAAATTACATTGACAGTAAGGTACAATTCAAAATTCCTCAAATAAGAACTACATCCTATATGACAGTTTTTTCCCTTCCACTGTCAAACAATGGCTTGATTTACCAGATCACATTAGACATGCTTCTTGCATTTCCTCGTTTCAAAGTCTATTGAATTCATATTTTTGTAGGAAAAGTAATGAACTTTTTAATTTTGGGACACGTAAATACATGTAAAAGATAATACATTGGCAGATATGTATAAACATGGTTTAACAGAAACTGCATCGTGTTTTGTAATTGTGCAAATTCTGTTGAATTAAGATGTTTATCATTATTTTTTTCAAATTTCCCAAGTATGAATCATGTAGAATTACTCTTTTTTAAGCCATAAACAAATATCATAATTAGTTCTATTCGTCAACTTCTACTTGAATTAATGTTATATGGTAGTCCTAACCATGGACATAATATCAAATATATTCAAATATTCAAAGCAATACATACTTCTATTGCAGTAACAAAACACTTTTTGTAATTATTTACGAAAACAGCATTTAGTCTTATCTTTTCTTTTCAAACCGGTACCATATTGTTAGTTTTGTTTTCTTCCTTTTTTATAATTATTATCTTTCTATAGTCTGTCTTGTGTTATCAATACTGAACATTCAAATATTTTAATTTGTTACATTTTGTCCTTGATGTAGGGAGATGGCTGAAAAAGGTTGTGCCTGCTGCCTAATCCCGTTCAATATATTATATTGAAAAGAATATTGTTTAAATCAAAAAATTACATTGACAAACATTAAATTATTATAAACTTAAAAAAAGGCATTAGGGTGTGGGATGTGGGATTTTTTATCGTATTAATCTTCTAAAAGATCATAGTGTTTTTGATAAACATAAATAACACATCCTTTTTTCACATTATGTTTATTTACAAGCACATACAATTGAAACCAGTTGAAATTTGTTAGACATTGTTCTGCATTATCAATATATATAACTCATTTTCAATATTAATAAATCATTTTCGTTTCTGGCATAGCCCAACGTACCAGATAAGAAGTAAATGTGTTGCATACACAAAAAAGGAAAGGGCAATTGCTAAGCGATGTGGTTTATGTAGAATTTGGATTATTCGAACCTCCCAAGTTCTTTATGTGTAAATTGTCAAACTACATTATGTACGTAAGATTATGAGAAAAGAAAATTCTAATCGGTAAACTGTTTATCAAGTTAACTGGGAATGCATTGGGTTTCTTTTTTAAATATATCCCATTAAGCTAAACAAGGTTAAAACAATCATCTATTGTATATAAAAGTATCAATTATTTCAAATAAACACTGAACATTTTTTTTCAAAGTGCGTAAATATCGACAATATCAACGCACTTTGAAAAAAAATATGTTTGTTCAAAGTGCGTTTACTTGGTTTTAAAATTAACGTACTTTCCAACGTTTTTTCAAAGTGCGTAATTTTTCAAAGTGGGCTTCAAAAATAAAATGTATCCGGATTTCCAAGTATACTAAGATTAGACCACCATTTTCAAGTCCTTATCAAGATATTTTAATGAGTTTTCAATAACAGTTTAAATCTTTAAATTCTATAAATATCGTTGAGAAATTGGATTCGTGTACTAGGATCGGTCCTATTTCATCATTCTTTTCGTGAAATAAATAGCCTGTGGGAAGTGATCTAACTACTAAAATTTGACGGAATTTTTAAACTATCCCGATTTGACATCGAGGGTTGTAAGTACAGTGGTTTATGAACCCTTACAGCTGATTACAAAGGAACACTGTTCTTGTGCACATGGCTACGTTGTTAAAACAATTTGTGGGTGAGAAATTAGGAAACAAATGTACAAATTGACAAAGCATTTCATTTCCGTTCACAGCCACCATTAATAACAACTCAATAAAAGAATATATATACTTGAGTTGATTGGATTTAGTATTGCTGTATCTATTAATAGTTCTTCATAAAAGAATTTTTTTAATATTCATAGATAAGAATTGAACGTATTACACTATCGGCGCTGGCAACGAAACAAAACATTCATGCTAAAAAAGATGTGTTATTTCTAATATCATTGAGAATAGAAAGTATCAACAAATTGTATGTATATTTTCAACAGAATATTGAACTTATTGAATCCCACTGAAGCCTGTCGAACGGTGAACGGTGCCTTTTAAAGTTTTTTAAAAGTTAACATTTAACATGCTTTAGCAATAATCAACGATACCTTATTAGATTCATACATTTAAAAGCCATACTTTAATTTTAGACGTTAGAATTTTTAAAATACGCTTAGATACATTTGAGAAAACGTGTTTTTAGTAGGGGGCGTTGTCCAATGGGTAATTTGCAATGAAGTTGGGGGGGGGGGGGTTCTGTGCCTATTCATTACAGTTTTACTAATTACTATGTGAATTTTAAATAAGTTTAAATTTTTCAGTGTGTGGGGGGGGGGGGGGGGGGCAGGGTTAAATGAAAATAATTATACATGTATTTACTAAAAAATAGCACTAATTATATATAATTTACTTAATATATTGTATTGCTTCTTATTGGGCATAAGGACCAAATATGATTGTGGCTTCGCTTTTAGAAATATATATTACTTTCTATTTTCTATAGGGTCTGATAGCGACTCATGGAACAATCCAGCCGTGGAAAGTTTACTTCAAAACGGCTACAGTAAAGAAATGGTGCAAAAAGCCCTTGCTCTTTTCCGCAAAAGAAACGGAGGTTAGACAAGAGTGATGTCACTGATTTTTCTTTGTCTGTGTATATTTTATGACCTCGTTGAGTTCTGTTTTGATATCTTTTCCTTAATGTATCAAGAGGTATCAAGTTGAGATGGTTTAAATTAATGGATTTTTTTTTTCTATTTAAGACAATTCTTCCCTTTCCGCTCCTGAACTGCTTTCTCTAATTTTTGACATAGAGGATGGAGTTGTGCAGGAGATCGAAATAGAGGAAAATGAAGGTAAGAAGTTGTTTTCTATTACATCGATGAAGTCCAATACTAATAAAACTCATGAAGTCCACGGTATTGTTTCGTATTGTAGTGACTGAGTCCCAAGAGGATGTGGCTGAAAAAGAGAATGCGCAGCTACGGAAGTCGGTGTACTGCCGAAAGTGCAAGATCAACCTCGTTTCCGTGGTGTTTCTGCCCTGTGGACACCTGTGCACGTGCACGGACTGTGGCCCCTCCGTCAAGTACTGTTTGATATGTAACCAGTTCATCAAGGGAACCGTTCGCACTTACTTAGTGTGAGAACCGCGTCACCATTCTGACCGCATTGATTGGCTTGTTTTGTAGTTTTCACATTTTTATTGTACTTTAAACCACATACTGTAATACTTTAACACCTTTCCCACGTTCTGTCAAATGTATTTCTGTTTTACAATATTATGGCATGGCTAACGTACGTTGTTATTTTCGTTCTTGTTGCATTTGTATTTTAGGATTGTCTATCTGTACTGTGTAGGTCTATTGGCATTGAATGGACTTCCGTTTTTATTTTTGTTTGTGTATTTGATATATTCTTTCTATGTATTCAATATTTTTTCACCTGCAATGTATGTTAACCATATGATGTTTTCATTTGCCATTATTACAAGAAATACGCAAATGAAACACAAATGAGAAATGTACACACTTCCAATTAAAACAACCTATTAGAATACAAATGTGAAATATTGAATAAAAAATGAAAAATTATCAATCTATCATGTAATTAAAATTAGACCGTTCATCTCACTTTTTGGTTTATCTATAATTGAAATTTTCACTAACGACAATAGGTCAACAAATAGTGACGCGAAAGGTCAAATTTTAATAAGATTGAAAATTACAGATAAAATCAAATAAAAACGGAGTGATCTACAAGATACAAATAAAAGATCATAAAATGCATTACATGTACGTATATCAACCATGTATTAAAGAAAACTACACACGCCATTGGGTAAGAAGGAAAATAACAACGTTTGCCATACCATAAAATTGCAGATAAAAAGACATTTATGTACATGTACGAGTATAAAAAATCTTAATATTTCGCTCTAAAGATAGAGGGGGACTGTCAGTGTTTAGCTAAAGTGATTGGCATTTTGAATATTTTTTTCATATATTTTATGCAGATACAAATAGAATCATTTGTCTTTTGTTTTGTTGGAAGCTGGGGTTATTTGTAGCAAACCAGTATTTCAAAAAAAAAGGAGGGGGAGGGTGAAATATATATACATGTAATTAAAAAAAAAAATCAAAAACTTAAGAGTGCTTTCTTTGGAGTAATGTCAACAGATAATAATTTTAAAATTCATGTTCATTGTGGTGATTAATAAATATATAACTTGGTCAGTGTGTGTGTGCATTGTGGTTATTAATAAATATAACTCAATCAGTGTGTGTGTGCGGTGGCCTTTTTAAAAATAGAATTTATGTAAAAAATTTTTTTAGCGTTTTAGTTGCGTTAGAAAAAAACATTTCGATAGCGATATTTCCGATTTGTTCCAGATTATAGAAGTTTATATACTACTCATATTTAGTTCTATACTTAGAGTTATTTTGATCCAATCAATAGTATTAAATAATAACGCATTTTATGTTTTGTATTAAAAATAATGTATAGTCGTATTTGAACTAATGATATAACGAAGTTCTTTTTCTGATTAATTGCTTGTTGTGAGTTACAGTAAGAAATAAAAAAAAGTTGTGTAATTATGTGTATTCAGGTTTTATTTTATAGATAAATTAAGATTTTGTCAATTCCTTACAACTCGGTTATTTAGTCAAATACTTCACGTTGAAAGACTGTTATATACTTTATACATGAACATGTAAGATAACAGCTAGAATGCTTTTATCATCTTGGAAACTATCCCCCCCCCAAAAAAAAAAACCCCAAAACCCAAAACAAAACAAACAACAACAACAGGAACTTATTCAGATAACCATCCCTAAAGAAACAAGTTTTAAACAATGTGCTTGCAGTAAGAATGACGCCTTTATAACAATGACTTCCGTCTGACTTGCAGTTTATAAATAGAAAAAATCCCCAATCTCTATAGAACATTTATTTTCATACAAGGATACATTAATTCAAATGAATTATCTTACCTTTTGAATACGAAAAATGATATAAGAAAAAGGAAAAAAAAATAACGTGTAAAACTGATATTAACACATATTTTCGCATTAGCAACCCTTATTTAGAAAAAAAACCCACCAGCAATGTAGATAACATATATATTTGTTCTGTGTTTTGTATCTGTAGTTATAACACTCTAAACAATCCCCTCCTAGCTAAAAATTTAAAAACCAAGACGTAAAAAAGTAATATGTGATTTTTGTGAGTTGATTTTAATCAACTATCCTATGCAGTTACTCTGGCAAACCAAAAGTGAAACAGTGTTTGGACCTAAGCACAAATCATCACCGCCGACAAGAATTAGTTCTTGAAAGTGATAGAAAAAAATCAATGTAATGTATGCTGAAGCATTGTTTTTTCAAGAAAACTTATCTATAAACACTTTGAAAATAGTCAGATTTTATATAATACGAACAAGTTAAATATTTTTGTAGTCTCATGTGTTCCTACGCCAGAGTTTTAATAAAGTCTCGTTCACTGACCAGACGCTCGGTTGTCTCCGTAAATCTCCGACAAGCAGAGAGGCTTTCTTACTTGTCGGAGATTAACGGAGACAGCCGAGCGTCTGGTTGAACAAGACTAGAGTTCGATATCAATAGTGCTTGGATCCTTACGATTCTTAGAATTGTTTCGATTACTAATACATAGTTTGAAATCTATCTTTAAATATTATATACAACATGATTCATATGGGGTTTCTCGAAATTCTTGTCGGAAAAGTCTAAAAATTCATATAATATAAAAAAGCGTAATTCAAATAAAGACTAGAAACTACTTGCCATACAAGATAAGTTGATTTTAAAATAAATGACTCGATAAAATCAACTCCCGTCAGTACTTCAGTACTTTGATTTAAAATTCGGATCGGGATCGGCGTTATCATAATTCACGATTTCGATACCGGCGAGAAAAAATTCAATCAATCCAGGTCGTCAAAAAACGGTCATTGGGTCATAGACCGAGTTGACTTCTTGGTTTTATTCAAGAGGAGAAGATTGAAGGTTTGCTATTTTTCAATTAAAAACTGTAAAAACTGTAACATAGTCAAATCAGTCACCTACTTGCGTTGCTTTTAATAGCTATGTGTAATCATGGTAATTCCAGCTGTGTATGTACATTATTGTTATTTATGTCTCTGGTATGCATTTATCATTACTGCAATGCATATTTCTTGTTTTAAAATCATTTTAATGAGTTATCTATAACCTGCGAATTACATATTGATCATGTTTATAGTATTAATCAGTAGGCTAATTTATCAGCTGTTTATGCATTCCAGCTACTCAAGATAACAGGGCGCTCTCGTATTTAGATGTGGAGATGGACGGGTTTTATGCGAAAATGTTGTTATATTGCCAGGCCAGGTCATCAGCGACTAAAATGTTCTACTAACAAAGGAGTGTTAATTAGTACGTGGCTTTTAATGAATTTAGAACACATGTTCATTAAGCAAGCAGGATGTTGTATATGACTCATGCATTCAACTGTAGTCCATTTAAAAAAATCTCTACAGTAAGACTGTTGTTTAAAAAAGGCAGATCAAGAGTGCTTCATATTTTTTTTTACTTTATTTTATGCTGTGAAAAGCTTTAGTATTTTTTTTTTTATTTTAGTCATCTAACTTTAGTTTGTGATATAAACTTGATATAATGTTTATAGATAATGTATTTATAAAAATATGTAATGTATTCAAATACAGAATGTTCCAAAAGAGTCCCACTAGTTTCCCAGAAAACTCCTGAAATAACAACCATGGCGGATGTTCCTCAAAAGGTTCCTCAGTTTTACAGAAGGGTTCTTCCAGATACATGTATATCATTTTACTCAGAGGAGGGCAAAAAAATCTTCCGAGAGGCCCTAGATTCTGGACACATGGAGTGCTACTTTAAGCTTGCAGCCCAGTTCCGGACGCAAGATGAGCCGGCCTTCTGCGGGCTGACCACTCTTGTGATAGCTCTGAACGCTCTGGAGGTGGATCCAGGGGCTGTCTGGAAAGGTGAACAGATTTCATCGAAATTTTCTTTATAAAACGGTTTCAAATTCTCTCTTTAAAATCTATTCTCCTAAGCATCCACTTTCATCTAGTAAGCTTCTTTGTCTCTTATTTTGTATAGTTTACCAGTGGGTTTAGCACATTGTATATAAGACTATTTCAAATTCCAGTATTTATATACCAAGTGCTCACATTTGCTCATGATACTTCCACTGTGTTCTGCAGTGAACATTTATGCTATGATCAGTTTATAATGCATTTAATTTCCTTTTTACTTTGTTGCAGCTTTTATTCTCTGAATTCATTTTCTGGTGTTGTATTTCCGGTAACTGCGTTCTCGCATGTTTACACTTTGATCTTCCTCATTTTCTCCTTTTACACTAACCATTGCAATGATCAATATCTGTTCAGTGCTCAGTCAATGTTCATTCAACATTCATTAATTGTGCAAGTATGAAAATAGAATATTTTTGGAGAGTAGAATAGTCAAATATGAAAGAAAACTTGTCAGTACATGCATAATGGTAAAATGAATAAGGTAACAAACTCTACAGAAAAAATCTAGAAAAAAGGACTCAATGTTCAGAGGTTTTGTTGATTTAATAGAGTGAAATATTTGTATAGACAGGAGTTATCTTTCTTACTCCAACATTCAATTATGTCCACATAATTCATTGCTATTGTGTGTGTGTGGCAGGAAAGAGGGGTTCATAGGGCAAAAATAACATGTAACAGAAATCTAACTTCAAGTTGGAGACATGACAGTTAGATGCTGTTATTAAGTAGACACATAATGCTAGTGGAATGACGTTTTATAATTGAAAGAGTTGATCTTACATTTATTCTGACTCAACTTGTTCCAAAATCAGGACCTTGGAGATGGTACCATGAGAGAATGCTGGATTGCTGTGTTCCGATCAGCCTAGTGGAACATGAAGGAATTACTTTCAACCAGTTTGTCTGTCTGGCTGAGTGTAACTCGATCGAGACACAGGCCACAAAGTCCGGGACTGGGGGAACCCTGGAACAGTTCCGGGAAAAAGTGGTGGAATACTCCAAGAGGGACGATGCTTTCCTGATCCTCAGCTACTCCAGGAAAACTGTTAATCAAACAGGCAAGCATGTGAAATTTTAATACATTAAAAGTTAGATGTGCATTTAATACACCTCTTGCCCAATATAAATGTACCGTTAATACCCATTTATATGAATGCCAGTACAGATTTTGCATGTAAACCATTTCTAATAATATTTGTGAAACCCTGAGGATGACAAACTTCAATGAAAGTAGTTTTTACCTTTCATTTTGATGATGACGTTAGCCTGACCTTTATTGAATATCATTTTTGACTACACAACTGTATGAATTATGTCAAAATCTTGTGTGGTTAAAAGTATATAGTTAGAGTTAGGGTATGCTGGCATATAGGAAAAAGGCAGAAAAATAGACAGACATAAAAACCCCATAATACATGTACAATAGATATGCAGATAAAAACAAGTTCCTAAAATAATAATTTTACTGACTTATGTGTCCTGGTACTTGTAGGAGATGGCCATTTTTCTCCGGTTGGTGGCTACCATCCCAAAAGAGACCTCATTTTGATTTTAGACACTGCCAGGTTTAAATACCCCCCTCACTGGATATCACTTGAACTACTGTGGGAAGCCATGCATGCTCTGGACAAGACTACAGGCAAGCTGACAAGTTGATTGTTTTGAGTTTTTAAACATTAAATGAGTATAAGCTCATTCATCTGTCAGATGATAGAGAATGTGATGCATTGGAAATGTTGTTTTTGGTGGCAAATGGAATAATATTGATTCAAAATCGAATCACATTGTATTTTAAAATTTATAACATACTGTGGAATCATTAAAATTCATGGGGGCCAATTTTTGTGGATTACTGAAATTTTATAGGTTAGTGGGGATGTAATTTCGTGTACCTTCTTATAACTACAAAGGGAAATATTACTTTATAACCATAATTTATTAATTCGTGGAAGATTTGAATTCGTGGTTGAGAGGTACTCACGAATTCCACTGAAAATTGAACCACCACGAAATCTAATGATTCCACAGTATATGATATTGTTTTTTGTCATTAAAAATGGAAATCCAAGGATTTATTTATGATGTAAGATGTTGTGGTCATCAAATAAATGATTCAGTCAAAACCTACGCCATATTTTCATCTACTAGTAATGAGGGTACAAACCTTTTCTATTGTTTTGTTTTACTTTAAATATATTTTACTGCAGGACTTTTTCCATAATGGCATTATCTTGAGGACATTTTATTAAATGTTTTCAGGAGAACCCAGAGGTTATCTTTCAGTGAGGAAGAAGACCTCATCCCACACTGAACAGAAGGACATCCTAATCCTGTTTAAGATATCCCCGTCCTTCGACGTAGCCAATGTAAATGTCGTCAGCCCGGGGATATCCCCACTCATCTCTCAGTGGCAGGACTGGCTAATGGAAGAATACTCAGGAGCAGGAAAACCAAGAGAAGACACTGGAGTACTGTGGTCAGGAGTCTCAACGACTGTGCCAGAGCTGCTGCAGACGAGGAGACCGTGCTGACGACCCAGATTGATGTAAAGTGTGTGGGAGATCTGTCAAAAGCCCATGCCTGTGTGGTTCATCAGCTTCTTACTAACATTGAGAAAGTCCCTTTCTTTGAAGCTGTCAACAAATTTCTTACCCAGAATGTAAACGACAACCATCTTGCCAGTTTTGGACGCGTCACGAGCAATTTGTCTGAAGGCCAGGAAAAGTGTCTGTCATCGAAACTCACCATTGCCCACTTTGTGGTCATGTTTCTGATGTCTTGGCCTTACGAGGCTGTTGACTCCAAGGTCATGAGAAATGGGGACATGCTTGTTCGACTGGTTATGAAGGTGAAATCTGAGTGTTGGGAGAACATATTGAATGGGGAATCAAATGTACTGAGAAAACAGTTCTCTAGTTTACTGAAACTCCAAAAGGAGAAACAATCAAACCGAAAAAAGTGTGCCTGCCATAACTAAAGCATGGCTTTATATACAAGTAAAGGAGATTGAAGAATGAAGAGCAGTTTTGGTGCATGTGTATTTTTACTTTGTTTTATAGAATTAATGATATTAAGAAAGCAGACCTTTTTTATAATGTTCTAGATAATTAATTACTCTTCTTAAATTCTTTTTGACTTGTGTTTTGTACTTTTTTTTTTTTTTTTGGGGGGGGGGGGGGGTATATCAATAGCATGTTTGATCTAGCTGGGATTAGTGTGTGTGTGTGTGTGTGTGTGTAGATATACATATTTTAAAGGAATTATGCATACTAAGTATCTATTTGTGTCAGTTTTGTGATGGCTAATGCATTTTTATTAAACGTTCCTTGTAGATTTATTACTTGTTAGTACATGTACTATTTGTTTATTCTACATATACCAATATCACATGTCTTACAAATTACCTCTAGTACTCTGAGATATTTTAAACACACATGTATGGATACTTGAATCTATTTGTTTAAAGAATATTTCAAGATAATTTTTTTGCGTTCTTTGTTTTGTTTTTAATTTTAAAAAACAACATGGTGTTGTTTCAAATTATTGCAATTTTTTATATTACATAACTATTATATGAAAAAGAGTGTTAGAACAGACAGTGACATTCAAGTACAATGATTGGAAATAACTTCAGGATATTGTTTTCTTTTGATTCTGGTCTTCCAATGTTTATCTTGTTGCATCCCCCTCCCCTTTTTAAAACCACTGCTGAATGCTTATGTGGTTTAAAATCTTTAATTTATGTCTGCTGAAACTATTTTTCACAAGAAAGTACACAAAACATGGACATAACCTTTCTTTTATTGAAAAAAACCTCCCTGTGTGTACATTATGAAATAAACTGGCTAATATATTTTGGGTTTTTCTGCCCACATGGTTTGAACTACAGCCTATCAGACCCATGTAGGTAGGAAAAATTAAGACATTCGACATAAATCGGTTAACTAAGATGTGCTTTGTTAAAAGTTTAATTTTTACACATGACACTTGTGACATTTATATCATCGTTACAAACCACGACCAGTATTAATGATCCTCCCCCGTCTAGAGAGCTATCAGGCGGTATCCGGAACGTGGCTCGAGACGATGTGTTTAAGGTGGAATAACATATCGTCATAAAATGGCTGACTTCTGATCGAAACGACATTTTGTTTTATTAAAAAGATTTTATCGACAGCAACATATAACTTACTTCATAGCCGAGTGGATAAAGTGTTTGGCTTGTGATCCATACATACCGAGTTCGAATCCCGCAGGGCTTTTGTTGTTACTTACTGAATTGATTTTTTTAGATATCCATTTTTTTAATCCCCAATTTGCAAATTTTTCGCTTATTTGACATAGGTATAGATTATTTATCATTAAATCTTTCATAATCAAATAATGTACAGTTAATTTGAGTGACTTTTTCTAGGTGTGTTATTCCACCTTAAATTGGTGAAATGTTTGTTACGAATTTCACAATACCAGCTGTACACTGTAATGAAAAAATCAAGAATTTGTAGAATGTACCCCCCCCCCCCCTCCTCCCCCCCAAAAATATAGTACAGGTCTAATTTAAATATAAATGGATCAGTTAAGTTTGTTTAAATTCTTTTATTTGTGCAATTTCAAACTTTACAGAAAAATAAACACATTTTCTGCCAAGAGTAACATCAACAGAGATATATATAATTTGACACACATGCATAACAAGAAGCTCACATTGATATGATGAATACAAACGCAGTCACCATAGCGACAACAACCATTAAACGGTATATCCAATCGAAAATTGACAGGGACACATTCAATATCACAATCAAGTCAAGGCAAGTGATGGTACATGTAACACTGATACACAAATACATCGTTAACAAGTGACGCAGGCCTAATACTTTGGCGAGATTGGGAGTACACAATGCATCCTCATACTCCTTAAAGCACGTTTATACATACGAATGTATAATTAAAACTTTTGAAAAACGATCATGTGACATATGACGCGTTTATCGTCTATACAAGTGCTGCCACATAGCCATTGATTTCCGGTGGTTATTTAGCATGTCATTCCAGTGTTTTCCCTCGGCATCTGGTCGGTTTGGACCAATGATGCACCGTCCCACGAATTCACCATGACCTATAAGGTCATGGTCAAGCACAGTGACCTCAAGGTTACACTTTGGCAGAAGGTCAGAGGAAATGTTGAAGGTCAGAGCCTCGTTCCAAACTGGCGAGGATCGTGCTCCTTTTTACTGATGTTTTCTTCCTTTTCACTTTCTTTCCGTCAACAACAAGAGAAATCCTCACATATGGATCTGAAAATGAAGTGATGGATATTAGTGCAACGTCAGATGTCATCTCTTGTTTCACGAACATGTACACTTGTTACGTAATTTGCTTTTAACGCTTGAATCAAAACTTCTTAAACATCACAAATTATAAGAAAGTAGGCTCTCAAAATAATACGATTTTCTGGACACTTGTATGAAACAAAGAATCATCTACGGGTAACAATTTCATTTGACCCCTCACCACAAGATCCACCGGCGGCCGTCATAACCAGCTCCTTCGCCTTCAGCACGACCACGGTCAGCCTCTCCGCTGTGGGAAGGTAGCTCAGTGACAGCAGAAGTTCTCCCATGTCGTTATGCTATCAAAACAGATTTTAAAACCTCTGTAAAGTACATTTAATTTATCTTTCTTTAAAGACAATTTTTAAATCAAATAAATGCCTTGACATGTGCAACATATGTAATTGACAACACTGAAACTGAGTGACTGCAACATCATAGTACATGTGTATACTAATCGTGATTTTATTGCTTTGTAATCGTTGATTGTTTACCTGGCTTTGCTTTTGAATATCGCACCACATTTCTACACTATTTGTCACGTCAACTTGACCAAGATCGACACTGACTTCTCCCATTGTTTTATGGCGGGAAAACTTATCATAGTCAAAAACCTGGAAAATCAATGTCCGCTCTTTCACTTCATCAAGTGTCACCGGGAACTTAAAATATTCATTGTAAAACGGATTATGGGTCCTGCGTTTGACGGATGATTGTCGTATTCTCTCATCAACTTCCGGAATCATACTGATCCGGATATATGGATCGCCAAATCCTCCTTCCGGATCACGTGATCTGTCAACCACAAGTTCTTGAGCTGAAAAGGAAACAAGATTATTTGAGCACTGAAAAAGCAAAGCAAACCGATTATGTCAGTAACTAATATCAAGGCAGATGGCAGATTCTGAAATAAAGGGCCAGGGATGATTCAAAATTAAAATTGACTGAAAGTTTGCTTCTCTTTGGGAATATAAAGAATTATAGTAATAAAATCAGACTGCGTGTAATGTTAGGAATTTGATTCAACTATTCACCTTCGATAAGATGAACGAGAACATCTGAAGTCCGGAAGTCGTACTTGATCCTGATGTGAAGTTTACCCTGACTCTGCTCAACTGACGACTGCTGAAGAACAGCATCCTTCCGGGGATACAGATCTGGTCGTATAGCACCTGATATAAAAACACATAAATGTACACTAATGTGCCAAATTACACAACGACAGTCACTGGTTATCACTTTGTTAATATATTTTGATGAATAAAAATGTGCTAAATATAAAATAAATATAAATTATGTTGGTTAATATATTATTTAAAAAAGGATATCAAATATGGACACTCAGTCATTCCGATTTTCCAGCATATAACAACATACTTATCGTGTTTCAAAGTTTCAAGAAATAGATACCATAAGACGTTCATCAAATATTCCACATTCGTCCACCTAATTGGTTGGACAATATCTGACATTGGTATATCAGTACACCTAATAAACATGAAACATTTGATTTATTCAAGTGACAACCAATGAGATTTATACACTTCCAATGGCTACTTTGATCATGAGGTTTGATATTAGTAAATTAGTTTTAATAGAAACACTGTAAATAGAGGTCGACCATCGAATCAAGATCTACCGACAATAACCGAATCTGTAATTGAATTAAAAGGATTATTTTGTTCTGGCCATTTTAAGACTATATTTATCTTCTATTGAAGAATTCCATACGATTTATTGACCACCAAGCCTCCAGCAAAATAATATATTGTTTAGCGATTGCTCACCAAAGTTGGGATCAAATATGAGACTGTCTGCACTGGTGTCACTCCTAGCGCTAATACTGCTGGTTTCCTCGGTGAACGGGTCGCTCTTGATACTACCCCTGGACATCGTGGAGATGCTCCCTCTAGAGGTGGACGGAAGTGATGACGGCTGGACAGACCGGTGCTCCTTGGTCAAAAAAGCTTCCTATAAACAGCAAGTCGGACATGTTTTGATAGAACTTAAAGTAGTTTTTGATATAATTCACTTAAGCTCTCAAACTCCTAAATTATGTTTTTGAATTGTGTCTCTTACGCTTGTACTTTCACCATCGTGGCGATTATTATTATTAGATTAACTTAATTTTTCATTCACAAAATGAATAATATCTGGCAGATGCAAGAGAAGGGAAAATATTGTTACCAAGCTGAAATTTCCAATTGATGCTATTTACCATTTCTATAAAACTTGCCTTTCAACACCACAATCTAAGAATAGCCTTGGATGTGACGGAACAAAAACACTCTTCATATTTAAAAGTATGACAGTATGATTTATCCCCTAAACAATGAATTGAACGTTTTTGATTTTCTCCAAAATTCAACATAATTTATTACGTGCTCCGTGATGTAAACAAGACATCTACATGCAATGTTTCTTTTTTAAAACATAAAATGATTTCATAGATTTTTCCCCATTAGAATAAAATAAAACATATATATATTTTTTTTATATATTTATAAATACTAGTATATGTTATACATATATATCTTTCATGTTATGTCATCATCTAGAGTCATTTGTTAATATTTACATTCTACTGTGTTTTTCCATTAAATTTCGTGACGTTTAAATGCCTCTAAATGCAACACCTATTCACTGCGTATGAATTTACGAGTAATTTACATAAGTAGTTCTCAAACAGTGATTTCTATGTTATTTGTTAAAAAATGTATTTCATGAATGTTGTAAAAACACCATGTTTTATAATTATTCAACAAAAAAGTTGACTTTATTGTCTGCTCACCTGACGGCAGTTATTGACACGACGACGTCAAAAATGAATCATTCAATGCTATAATATCCGGTCTCCACTTATATATGTCAATGTGCTTCTATGACCTAAAAGCATTTTCCGCGTTGACACGTTGGTATCTGATAAATGGATAGGGTGTTGCCACTAATGACCGAAAAACACCATGCAGGTCTAGCAACACGATATCGACCTTCATCATTTACACGTGCTTGGTTGAGGTTTTAAGATTTGTTAGTGCATGTTCCGTTGTGTTTTCTAAATCAACGGTTTACATGTCACTACCATAAGTCAAAATGGAGCGCAGTCGGTTCTGACCTGGCTTTGCCTTTGCCTGCAGGTTAACGTACAATATTCCAATTTGGAATGGTTTTAATCAAGCCCATCCTTTATAATATAATGAAATCATGCAAATTTTTCAATACAGCCGGTTAACCGTTTGAATGTTTAACAAACACGGGGGAATTGTCGACTGAGTTTTGGTTTTACAGAACCCTCTACTTAAAAAATCCCAAGTAAATTGAATGCCTGCATGGAGCTCCAGCGATTAGGTCTTGTCACAACAGTCGCTGAATAATATCTTTCAATCTTGCCGGTGAGGTAATGAACTGCTTAAATGTTGTGTTACAAAATTATATTTCTTATCTATAGTGGGTCATCGATCCAATCTGTTTATGAAATCGGTTTCATTTTTCACTAAACATATTTTGGACCATGACAAAAATATGAAACGCAGATCCAGTTTATAACATTATTGACAAGGGTGTTCTCTGTTACTTTTACCGTCAGATACACTCATATTCAAATATATACTGCAACTTCTTCGGACCCGGCTTTAGCTCACAAAGACTTCGTGTCAAGGAAACAACCGAACAAGGTCAAGGTCACATCTTAATTGTCAACAGAACAGTTTCAGCCAAACGGAGAAGCGGAATTAGCCGAATATTGTGACCGCTTTTATACGCAGCAATCAGCATAAAAGGCCCATCGACAGATGCCAATTGTCTACCATTAAACTGATAACGGGAAATGTTTAATGGCCAATTCCGGGGCAATGTACATGAATATGATTGTAGACTAAAAGCATTCGTTAATCTTACAGAAATTTACAAGAATCAAACATGACATATCTACACTGTAAGCAAGCTCATCATATTCCAATTTCTGTTCTGTTAATATGATAATTGTAATAGTGAACACAAGATATACAGGGTATAACTATGTAACCTAGAATAATACTGTATTTACAGTATATAGGGTTATTTCGACCCGTGTTATTTTTGCCCTTCTTTACTTACAAAAGTTATCGCCCCGTTTTGAATTCGCCCAGGGGTTGTTGTGTTTAAAGAGAGATAATTTCAGACATTAGTTAATAGTCTATATCAAAATGTATACATACACTGTACCATGAATGAATATGAAATATAGATATGGATTTAGACCTAAATGTCATACATTCTTCATAAAACTGCAGGTGTATATTAGTTATATTCTTGTATATGCAAATATAGCACATTTGATGAAGCCATATCAACCATATGGTTGTAATTTAAAAGAACTTCATCGATAGAGAAAGAAATAACGTTATAGATTCCTAATTGACAGATGATATCCGGCGTTTGTTGCATTATATATATCTTTTGAACGGTCACCGAACCCACGAATCGGAAACTTTAGTGCTGCTGCCATTCTTTGACCGAATCTCGATTAAGCATCTTTTAAGGACACGCGATAGTTTGATAAACTTTCAGGACAATTCATTCTTTGTTTATTTCAATCACAATCTGATTATGCCAAAACATTCAGGCTATTTAATCATGCAAAATGCTTATAAATAAAGTCACAGTGTATGCTTACATGTATTATATTCATATCACCTTAATATCCAGATAGAAAATGAAATACATCTTCATATTGTGTATATATATATATATATATATATATATATATATATATATATATATATATATATATATATATATATATATATATATATATATATATATATAGATTATATATATATATGGAAGATAAGTCCCGTCTGACCTTAAATGTTAAAAACGTCATATTTTGACCGTTTAAAAGGGAAACCATCATGACCTTGATTAGTTTCTATTTAAGATAAAACACATTACGTCTTTATCAACTGTATTAAACAACAGCCATATGCTCTTTAAACATTTATTACTCATACATGTAAAAGTGTAACTCATGAAAGCCAAACAGTTTATGAATATAGGAAGAAAAAATTCAAAATCTATTTTTTTTTTTCAAAAAAAAAAGAACACTGTTCATACAGTCTTTGTTATCAGATAGATCGACCGAGCCAGTATATTTGCAATTAATTTTTGGTTAAAGTATATGCTCTCAAATTCTTTAAAAATCATTTTTCGATTCGTATCATTGATTGAATCAACGCATTGACAACAATGAACAGTGAAACTTAATTATAATAATCAAACCTTTATTTTCTTTCTTGCGTTTCAATCCTAAAAGAGGTATACATATCACCTTTGGGTGTAAAAATTAAAACACATACCAAATGTACCAGCTTATCTTTAAATATCTCTCTCTCTCTCTCTCTCTCTCTCTCTCTCTCTCTCTCTCTCTCTCTCTCTCTCTCTCTCTCTCTCTCTCTCTCCACATACCTTCCGCCAACTTGTCTTTTTAATATCCGTTTGGACAACCTGGCTTAGTTGGGAGCCCATGTTTTTCCCCTTAACAATATAGACTTATGCCATGCGGATATTGAAGAGTTCTATTTACATACATATGTGTGCAATTGACTATATAATTGGTATATATATACCGAGTGACTGCGCATGTCAAACTAGATTTATGAAGACAAAAAAAATCAATATCAGTCTACAGACGCTGACAATTTTATTAACACTACGTCTATTTTACATGTACATTTACTTTTGTTGCCAGAAACGCAACAGGCTTTTTGTTTAACCTTTTCTCACCATGTATTCGGTAAAGGTACATTAATACATTATTATTTACATACATGTATGCGGTGTATGCTTTTTGTGCTATCAGAAATTAAAAAATCCACCCAAAAATCTTTGTTATTTATTACTTTAGGCTTAAATTACTTGCATTTTTATTTTTTTATTAGCTGTTTTCTAACGGTAGTTGTACAATTGGAATCCTCGGTCGCGACAGGTCCAATTTGTTAAGATTATTATCGTTTTGTTTGTTCCTTCGTCAAGTCTTCGATACAAGGCAAACGTGATGCATGTAATCTCATATAATTCAATTTTATTTATCATCACTGACATCTTGACACATTAAAATAACCTTCATGTTAGAAAACCATTAATTTAAATTCATCAAACTTTTCTTTGCCAGAAGTTGGAAAGATAGTGATGAAATAGTCCAATAGCAGTTACCCGGCCAATCTCGGCAAACATGTTTTCCGTCTATTGGAAAGGCCCGAGAAGTTACGATTGAAAATAGGCTCAAAGAAAAGGTTTTTATTCGATTTTGCGTTTTATTGAGGGGATCCGAATAGTTTCGAATTCGTACCCCAAAGATAACTGAAAAGCATCGGACTCCAGAGTTTGATTTCGACAAGGAATTTTGTTAAAAGGAGCAATTATCAGGATATTTTCTCGAAATTGCGACTTTTTTAAAAACTCTGAACACATGTTAGAAAACTATTTATAAAACGTTTTAAATGAAAATTATTGTGACGTAAGCATGGTACACATGGTAGACAGACCAGTATAAACAATCAAACAATGAATCACATGTTTAATTTTGGCTCTTTGGAAAACAGATTTCCTAGTATTTCCTGTGCCAACATCTGTTTTTTTTGGGCGCAACAACTTTTTATTAACTCATTAAAATTTGCTTGAATGGTAATCAATTTTCGAAAAAGAACTATATGTAATGTACATATTAGAAATGTTCACAATTTAATGTATAGTCTTATAGTTAATTAGCACCATTTTAACAAGAGCTTGGACTTTGGGTAGATGTGTCAAACAGCAATGTGACGTAGGCCTGTCTATTTCCAAGCTGGTCACTCAGCCATGACTCTTTGTAATCAACAAGATTTGTCTGGCTTTTGAGCTAAGACTACGCCATCGGTGCATATTTCGCTTGAAACCGCGTCATTTTTAACTTGTTTTGACGAACGAAATAGATTGCTACCTCCAACCGAAAGTCTAAGGTCTTGTTAAAATGGTTCTATACCGTGCAGGCAAACGTGACTACATTAAACCTGTCAATGAATAAAAGTGGCATTTTCCATGTAAGAGTTAGCTTTCTTATTGAATTTCATTCCACCTTTTCCATCTATCTGTACATGGTCCACAATTTCGGTTTCAAAGTATTACGTCGTAACAGAGTTATATTTATTATTTCTGCTGAAATTCAAGTCGGTTTGATATGCGAACTTTAGGTTTTTTATATCAAGGTCAAAACTTCTGTCGAATGTTGCTGTTAAAAGCGAGACTTCCGGTGTCTTCTCCAGTTTAATTTTTTTCAAATTCGCAGCTCGAATATTCTTCTGTTATTAAGTTTAATTAAATGCTTAATATTTATGTCCCGCTATTTTGTATCATTTTGCAAGAAATAATTTTCATGCTTTTTACAGTACGCTTAATTTCCGATGACGATACCAGTATAAGGAAATGGAGCACCTTGAAAACAAATCAAATAGCTGAATAAGATGGGAAAATGCAAATCTAATTGAAAACGTCAGATCAAGCCAAACCGAATCTCCGTTGAGATTAGTTAACATCGTAGGTCTTTGCATTTTTCTGTTGAGATCTGTTGCCATGAAGGAAAAAATATGCTTTAACTATGCTTTAACTTCATAAAGGAAACCCTTCGGTTATGACGTCAGACCCTTGACCGGTCATCCACAGAGTTTAAATTGAAGCAATAGAGAGACGACATTCGCAATCAATTGATACTGGTTCCAATTTCTGAGGGACACAATAGAAATGATCTGCCCTGTGCAATATTTGCTTATAGCTTGATCCAATGTTTGCTCTTTATGACGTATTAGAATCTTTAGAGAAGCATATCAAAGGTATAATTGTAAGTTGTTTAAGACGACATTTAATCTCGTGCTGCTACATGCAACATATAAAAATCAGATATGCCAACTGAATTTTGCAACATCTCGAAGTTAGATAAATGAAAAAAAAATGATTTTGTCCTGGTTTCCTTGAGCTTGGTTCCATTTGGTCATGAACAGTGCCAAATTGATTCATTACATGTAACCATGTATGTACTGTTTAACCAATCGAAATAGAATAAGTTGCCGAGATACAAAAGGAAATTCACGTAAAAGCATCAACTTTTTATGAAGTCTGTGGATATTTCAACAATGGCAAAATTAACTTTACAATGTATCTAATCATAAGTTGTTTATTTTATGTTCTATATCACATTTATTCAAATACACCACTTTTCAAAGTCTATGTGCCTAGAAAGGCACTTTTAACAATCGGAATACTTGTTTGAAAACGCTACTCACAAGTGTCGCTTTTTTATTCGATATTGAATGCAATAAAACCTGAAATTCATCAGATACTAATTTGATATCATTTTGCTGTTAAAACAGTTGGTTTGGTAAACTTCCTGTTGATTGAGAATGGTACTCTTTGTGACATACCCTTAGGTGTCTACAATTTTCAATTTTAACCTTCTCTATTTTTATGAAGTTTATGACCGGTATTTGATTATTCTCGATCATGGTGTTGAGACTTTTTAGATCTACAGTCAGCTAATTCGAACGTTATTCTAACAGTGTGTACCTTTTACTGAAGCCAGTTTTTATTTAATTTTATGCAGTACTTTATATTCATGCACAGTAAATGAAATGTATTACTTCAGTTGATCTTAAATGCATGTATAAATCAAGATAGTTTTGACAGGTAATATTATCCTTCTGATTTAAACTCTTTCTTTTAAAATAAATGTATATACAAGTAAACGTGAACGATCTGAAACGTGTGAAGTATTTGAATCAAGACAAAGCCTTGTTTATTGCGCTACGTGGGAGTAGGATAGAAATATGTTCGTAATCTGATCACATTCGTATCATTGGCAATCAACAAGAGATTTTTGCCTTGATTGATATTCTCTCTCTCTCTCTCTCTCTCTCTCTCTCTCTCTCTCTCTCTCTCTCTCTCTCTCTCTCTTCTCTCTCTCTCTCTCTCTCTCTCTCTCTCTCTCTCGTTTGTGTAACAAGTTTTTTTAAAAGCTGAATGAACTGTAAAGTGAATTAGACGCAATCCATGTGACAAAGGAGGAGGGTTTAATTATAGCTAGGACTATCAGCGGCAGCTGGTTAGTGGTTGACAGCATCCGCCTGCTTCTGTCACTCTTAGTTTCTAAATCTCGCGTTGCTCTTCCTTAGAAAATCAATGTCTTTTTGTAGCCTAGGGTCAATTATTATTATTATTGCCGAAGATTGCGCCAGTAAATAAATCAGAGAATTGTGAGGCGCCAGTATCATGAAGCTGTCATAGACTTTAGTCATAATTTGTTTGTTGTATTTTTTTTTTCACACAAACAAAAGTTACAATGTAATTTAAAATTGGTTCCATATTTCATCACTACCTGCACATCTGACAATCTATTATTGGCGAGAAATTGGCCTATGAATGAAAGCCACTACTAGCCCTGTTAGCATTGCATTTATTTGTTACCTGAGAAGCTGTTGAAATTGACATCAAAGATGGCGGTTTGTAGTCACCAACTGCATCATATCCGGTATACGAAGGAATGTTATGTCTGTGTTTCCGCTTCCGGTACACTTTACAGAGAATAAAACAGACGAATCCCCCAATAACACCGGCAAGGCTAAGAGTTACCCCGATGATGGCGGCATTCGTCATTTTCTACTTCCTGAAAATTAGAAGACAGCCACTGCAGAAAACAGGAATATAGTCAGCGAAGTCTTATGGGACTTTACATGGATCAATAGATAAGAAATACATTTTAATATCTCTGCTTTCTTTTGGTTATGATATAATAACAAGTTTTGAAACAACTTTTACTCTTTTTTAATGGAGATACTATCGATTTTACCCCCTCTTCACAAATTTCAATTAAGTTTTCAGAAAATCAGATATTGTTTTCTATCTTCATCACTACGGGAGATTGTATTCATTTAATATATTGCCTTCATACGAGAAATAAAAGAAATATGATACAGTGCAGATTACGAAAGAAATGATTGATTCTGATAAAAATATCCCTCCTTCTCGCAATTCCAATAAATATATTCAGTAAAATTTCTTTGGAAGATTTTACTTGCAGTCTTTTATAAAATAAATCTACAAATAGCGTGCCTGTGAAAAGTAGCAATTTTTTTCACATTTTCTTATACAACACATTTCTAAAGAGGGTAAAACGTTTACGAATTAACATGTACACTTTTCTGTAACGCAAAACTATGTGAAAGATTTAGGGCGTAATTGTGAAACATTGTCTAATGACCCTTTCCTATATATGATCAGAAAAAAAAATTGGTTAAAATGAATACAACATTTTACGGACGTCATGGATAGTAATATGTCACATCCGTTAGTTTACGTCATATCCGGCCTTGGTACATGTATATATATATAATAAAAGCTTGTTATGATAAATGCTTCAGTGACAACACCACAAATAACAATTTTATGTAAGTTTTTTAATTCCAAACATGTTTTGATATCATTGAAAACGATTCCTGAATGTAGAATTATACTATCACCTTTTTAAGAGACCATGTAAATCTTAAATATTAGTAAACCACAATTTTTTTATAATGTTAATCAGTTGCTTACAATATATAGCTATTTAGAGACACAACAAAACCCCCAGAAAATTTCAATTATGATTTATATTGATTTACATAAAAAATGTTTCAATTTCAAATTTGTTCTAAGTATACCCTCGGTATATGGTCAAAGGGCCATCATGTTTTTACTTTTCATTAAGTAATCTATATACATTGATTACTTATTCATAAAACACTAGCCTCACCAATAATGTTTTCATAATCATGTATTTTCGTCCTCAGAAATACGCTTTAAGGTAACCTTGTACAGTTAAATAAAGTCAACAGCTGTTTTATCATATTCATCATTTTCTTTTCATATTGAAAACAAAAACACGAACCTGGTTTCATCAATTTATGAAGATGAATACGAACTTTACCAGAAAATGAAATGTTCTTATGCAAATATCGCATTTTAAAGTTTTAAACGGTCGTTGTCACAATTTGAAAATTTTATTTTTCTGGATTTTTTTCCTGTTTATATTACGACACTAACTTTAAGATTGTTGCAATGATTAGCCAACATCTACGTGGGTTGACTTTTAGGGCTATAATTAAGCAAGATGAACGAGTCACAATATCAAATCATTAGAAAAAGTTTTTTTTTCAAGCAGATTTTTTTGCTATTTGCTAGTTCGTTATGGACAGAAAAACAGTTTCTAGTGTTTGTTACATTCAGTTTTGTTTGAAACCAAATATACTAGTCTTTTTTTCCTATTGAACACTAGATATGTAAACAAAACATGACCTGATTTTGTTAACCTTTTTCACATAACAAAGAATTGTAAGCTCTATATCTGGCTCTGAACTCGACAACTAACGCTCAAATTGTAATTTATCATCAGGACCATCAAGCATTCTCAACATAAAAAATGGATGAATGAAATTTGAAAATGCTCAGATCAAGTCATCAAGCGCCCGTTTAAGTTAGTTATACATACGCACATATTAGCAAAGGTAACAATTTTCTTTTGTTACAATCGTTATGTAAAGAAGACCTATAAATACATATCATAATATGGTATACATGTATGTATGTTATTATAAGTGTCTTTTCAGTAGGTGTTCCATATTGGCGCTTATTTGACACGCCTTTAAGAAGTAATTAACTTATGGGCTGAATAGAAAATTAAGCGACTGTAAGATAGTAACATTGCCGAAAATGATAGAAATATGACACATACACAGTCTTTTGACCTTAAGGTCTTCGTTTGACCTGAATATAAAGGTAACTCAAAGTTTCAGATGATTCGCGACAAATCAAATAAATAAGGATATGGTGTGTAAATATTCCATGAGAAAGAAAAGTTTACTTAATTAGGCCTACATGTAACTTAAGGAAGATGGTCTACATGAAATATCAAAGTGCAAAGTGCAAAGTGCATACTCTTTGAACATTGGGAGAGGTTTATATAATGAAAGAAGTTAACCAATAATTATAACCCTAAACTGTATTGAATTAATGTGATAAAGAGATGTTCAATAAAAATATATAAATAAAATTGGGATCTCTTCACTTAAGGCGACATTGTTTGAAATCAATTTGTCTCAGTCAGTGTTTTCTTGAAAAGATGCATTACTGGGCAAACGGTGCTTTAACCCCCCCCCCCCCCCCCCTTATTCAGATAAGCTATTTAACCACCACATCAATGAAAAAATTATACACTGAGAATCACTGAACATCACAATCAATATCTACTATCAAAGGTTAATTTCTTGTAACATAGTGTTCGGCTGATTGATTAGGAATCTCTCTAACGTCAATCAGGACCATAATGCAAATTCTACCATAAATAGACCGTTAAATGGCGCCACTAACTTCCGGTCCAACGATTCAATCAAGTTGTGCCTTTAATGTTTTCTTTTTGCGTGTCAGGATTGTCGAGATATTGATCCCATTTTTTTATGACACCAATCTTCTGGTGTTTTCACCTATTCTAAAGAACGCATTCCGTTTTGTGGGTTAATTGTTATTTGTTTTGAATACTGAACTCAATAAAATATAAAAATAACCCGTTGTTCTTTAAATAGTTTGATAAGCTGCAAATACATTGCAACAACAACTTCTTGATTCGTTGTTTTTGTTCATGTAACTTAATGCTCAGTGACTCCATTTCTGATCCTTTGGATAAGAATATCATTTCAATTTTATTTTCCCATTTGAAATAAACAAAATGTCAACAAATAGATTGCCCAAAACTAAGATGCGCACTTACGCGTGTTTAAAAATCATTGAATTTTTATTTTAGATAAACATGAAATTCGTTTTGTATGAACATGATTGATGCTATTAAGTTAATAAGTTGAAGCAATAAAGATAATGCGGTTGCCCACACATTACACACTATGCTTATGATGTTTACGACAATGTTTATTTCCTTCTTCTATTAAATGTTGGCTCTCAAATGACCGAGATTTTATTCTTTATACAAATTGAATCTCGGTCTTTATTCTTAATTCTTTAGAAGGGTATCAATATTTAAATCGACATGTTTAATCGACAAGCCCCCCCCCCCTTTTTACATTGTACAATACATGTACATTACTGACTGAAAATCAATAAACGACATCTGCATACTACATAACTTTTATTTATAGAAATTACTCCAATGAAACTGGTATAAAATATCTCATATATCATTGAATCAGATGCGCTGAACAACATCTGATAAATGGCCCACTCGGAGTTGTGTTACATAGTCCTGATTGAACAACACAACACATGACAACATGTCGATCGTGCATTCATAGCTTTCAATGTCATATTATACTGATAAAAACTATAAATAAACGTTTGTTTATTTTTAAAGGATTTCTACCGAATAGATAGATAAAAAAATCATTTAAGGGAGAAATGAAATACTGTTTTTAACAAATTAAGGCACACTTTACATTTTAGGTGAGGAGTGAAATGTTCACTTTGTAAGCCCAAAGCTTATAAACTGTTATTAGTCTAATGCAACCTTCACCTGACAGAGAGCTTCTATAAAGTGATGTTCTAATCCTTTTACAGAATGTAGTTTCTCTGTGTAAAGCTATTATCCGTCAAGCAGATTGATTAGGCTTGGTACGGTCGATCAGACTCTTTACACACATATAGTTGCGCTATGTAGGATATGTCCCCTGCAGGTTATCAATCTACAATCGGCCAGCAATATGAACTAGCTGTTGATAATCCTTAGTATCAAGATGCGCGAGTAAAAAAAAATTCATTCAGTCGATGCGGCGAGGTTAACAAACAAATTGGATGAGAATAGAAAAAGCAATTGAACAAATCCCTGTGGAAATCAAATTTTCAACAACCTCAGTATGTAAATACTCAGATTTTGTAATTCTTGTACATCGATATAGAATAATGAGGGAAAAATCGGAAAAAGGATTTGAGGAAATCTTAAACAAACTGTACTTACCTGTGTTCACCTTGATAAATTCTTTGAGCCATTTTTATCTCGAAGACACACCACAGACGATTCTGAAAATATCAACTCTCCTAAGAATTCATTATCACATTAACAAACGGTGAGGAGGGTGCGGAAACAGGTGTCAATTAAACGACTCTTTCTTCAGAGCTAGATTGATCCCAGTTAAGTTCTGTGACATTGTTTCCGAAAGCTTCTAATCCAGTGCGAGAGGCCGACAAGAAAAATCACTAGAGAAAGAAAGAAAAAAATATTTCCACTGAACCCGAGGCTGTGACGCCGCCCTGGTCGACCTATCAACCTTTACTAACACTGCCTTTAGACCAATATGTTAGTGAGTGGGCACCAAATCAATGGAAATGCTTTGTACGGATCGACAGCGAAGACTTCACGACAGCAGCACCTCCGATGTAGCAGCAACACTTTATCTCGGTTCTCCTATACCGCTGCCTTCATCAGATTCAATCCGTTATAACATGTCAATGATGTTGACCTTATATCATAACTTGAATGTCCAATAATTCTCCCACTTGACCAACTTTGTGATTTTTCCCTCATAAGATGTTAAAAAAAGAATCAGACTTAAATTCACACCTGTGGAATTGTAAAAACGAATTTAAAATTCTTTAAAAAGATTTTATATCCTAATAAATGCGATTAAAACGATTTACAGTCGACTTTACATTAACGTTCTATGAATTTGAACCGATGGAATGGAAAATATGTTCCTTCAAGTGGCACAAGAAGGTTTACCAACATCTATTAAATTCCCTTAGCAATTCCACGTTTTGTATCCATCTCTGAGAGCGTCCGCTGGTCGATCAGGAATCACGGCTTCTAACGGTTGAGCCTTATTGTTATCAGCGCCAACTTGTTGCTACAGAAAGGGGGCCATCGTTACATCTTTATTCGATTATAGCATCGAAATAATCACGAAATAACACGTCAAATCATGCAGGCAACATTTCGCTCTTATCTGCACAGAGTCTAATTGGTTTCATACGAATTAATGCTGAAGAATCATAAAGCATTCTTATTTAAATTTTTTTCGGATTTGTTTTTAAAAATCGGAATCTGATTTATATCGGTGCATTGAGAAAAAAATATTGGTTTTCTTTCCGTTTTTTACCACGTTAATTCTTTTTTGCATTATCTTTCCATCTGTAGAAAGTTAGATTAATATAATTTTTATATGAAGACATGTAATAATGTGCCATTTCCACATGGCTCTATAAATTAGGAAATTAATAGATATATATTAGCTTGACAGTATGACATACATTAATATTACATCATTTTGTAAATTAATATTGATTGGCTTTTTTCAAGGTGTTAACCAGAAAGATTTATCACGTGACCACTGCTTTAGGTGTCATGACAACCAAAGTGGTGCCCGAGGCCTTCCGATACGCGGCAATCGGAAGACCATGGAAGATGCCCAAAGGTGGTAAAAATGATTCTGATTAAGTTGAAACTGGCAAAATTTTAGTAATAACTTCTTTCCAATGTTCACATATATACATTAATGCGTCAATAATACAGACAGAGAATGCGTAATTTGTAAAAAAAAAAAAATAAACAAAAAAAAAAAAAAAAAAACAACAACAACCGCCCTTAAAGATTTTTACATCAACAAGAGCTTAATATGCATTATCTCCACATCGATATCATTATCAAAACCCGATTTTTTGGCGCGGATAATCTGGCTTTTGTATATTGATAGTAATAGCTGGAGTATATTTTCATCACAATATTATGTACAGTGGTACTATTTTCCCCCGTTAAATTATCTAAATTAGATATTCCGGAGGCGATTTTGATTTCTGTGTTGACAAGTACTAACTTAAGGTAATAAACGTCTTGCGAGGTTAGTCAACACAATTAATTTCCTCTTGACAAATGATTATGATAATTCTGGAAGAATAATATGCTAAATTATTCAGTTTTGTAAAAATAATAAGCAGCATAGAGTATCTAAGGGGGTCGATATTTTCATATTCTAAGTGAACCACCTTTTGATGAGAAAGTTAATGAGGTAGTTCTATTTTGTCGATGTTTTCATTCAGTGGATCCTTTAAGGCTTTATGTAAGTGCTGCACGCGACCTTTTCGTTATCATAGTTTCCAGCCACTCCTAGCTCGGAACTTATTCATTAACGGTAACGGTGAAGCAATGTTGGAACAAAAGTAAATTAATTTGAGGCAAATCGATTGGGAATTAACGGTTGTCATGAGTAATCGTGCGGTGAATTACAAAATGGAGTTTGATTGAATGAATTTGTCTCAATTAAGCATACAAGGTTACTTAACATTGTGATGTAAGGGCCATGGTAAAAGTGGATCCAAGAAGAGCAGAAACCCCGGACAGTGATGTACACTGTAACTACATGTATTTACGAACAAACACTGTCAATTTATTTCCAACATTTCCAATATCACCGTTCCAAAACTCAATATTTAAACAAAGAACTTTGCATCGTAATCCAAAACAACGTAGATAGGATAAGGGACCAAATGATATGGTTAATTAACAAATTTGAATAATTCTAAGCACACTGAGTTCATATTCAGAGCAAACAATTATTTATTATCCATCTTTCTTGTGTATTTAATTTAAAAGAAGAAACATGACAAACAGTTTAAATAAAAACTGTATCGACACGTCTTATTTTTAATAATTAATTTAAACACGAGTTTCAAGAATTCCTGATCTATAACCCTTTAAATGCCCTTTCAACTAGTCTTGCTTTCTACTTAAACGTGAGGCTACACGTGATCAGTGACGCAACTTCCTCACACGATTAATGAGAATCAACCTTTAATCATGGCATTTCAGCACAACACTACGATATATCATAGTTACGTAAACTTAGGATTTCGTGCACTGTTCATAAGTAGTATCAGACTATTTCACAATAATTGCTGTACTGCTTTATTGCAAGAAAAAGATAGATATGTAGCTTCGTTTGAAAGTCGTGACGGATAAAACAGGCAGCAATGACAAATTGTGTCTGTTATTGTTATTCTGCACAAATAACTTGAACGTCATAAAAGAAATGTTTTCAACTATATATATATATATATATATATATATATATATATATATATATATATATATATATATATATATATGTGGTGAACCATTTTTGCTATGTTTATCGGTAAAATTTTGAACCTAAATAAAATGGGTTCGTTAAACAAATCAAATACATAATATACCAAGGAATGCTAAGTTATACTATGAGATAACAATAAGAACTGCACAATGATTTCGAGGAACATGTATTTTAGTGGAGTATATGAGCGAAATTTTACATTTGATGAAATATAGGGAAAAAGAATGGCGTAATTCAAAATCAATTCAATAGAAAATGTTTCAATGGTGTATCAACAGTTCTTAATATAAATAAATATTTAATTTCAAATTTTGTGTTCACACAAAGCAGGCATACTGCAAGTTAACTGTTGATTGCAGACGGCACCGCACGCTAAAAAAAATGATCAAGACGAACTTTAATATTTTTTTATTTTATATGTCTAATAGTTGAATTCTTCATCAAATGACTGATTATAATGAGGGAAAACCTTTCTAGGAAATTACACATATCTTGTCCAATAAACTAATTATAGTGAATTGACAGTAATAGTAAGCTCTGTATTCAATGTCGAAAGAAATTTATTTAAATCCAAACAGACTAAAAGTACATAGATTTTGCTATTTGTTTTGGATTTTGCATATTTGAGCGTTCATTTACTGGACTATTTATCTAATGGTTGAACAAGTAGTTGTCGCTATTCTAGTATTCAGTTCAAGATTATGATTTTCATAGCATTATGCGAATTTGTGAATAAAAATATGCTATCCACAGAACTCTGAGTTAGGAGGTAGTAGATGATACTAAGTATGTATGTTTTTATGCTGCAATTACCGTGTATTATAAAAGCTTTCTAGGAAAGGAAAATCTAATCAGTATACCTTTGTCCTGGAAGCATAACAAACCTTAAGGGAAGGACGATCACAAGAAATACTTTAAGTGTATTGTATATAGGTCACCCGAGTGACTGATGTAAACTATCTTCCTTTTTTAGTTTTTGAATATTGGAAGGGCAAAAACCATTTACGGAAAGACGATTATAAGCAAATACTTCCAATGTGTTGTATCTACATGTAGGTTACCTGAGTGACGGATAAACACTATTTTCCTTTTTTAGTTCCTAATAAAAAAGATGCGTTGAAGTTGCTGTTGGTCGTTATGTAAGATGAGAATCCTCTATTTTGTTATATACTTCTTCGGTGATAAAAGCCCACTGCAAGACGGTTTTTGATATGGAAACACAAGCGTACGTACCCGGAAATTATACTGCCAGAAGCTTTCTGATACATAGAGCATAATTTCTAAAAAATATTTACGTCATTATAACCGATTATTCCTCGAATTATACAACAAATGTATCGCCCAGTGAGGGTATGAACGCAATCTGTAAAATGGGACCGCGATTCTCAAAATATCACCCTTGTACAATGGCAATATGCTGGAAAACGTGTGTATTTTTTCAATCTGATTAAAAACTACCTCATTCCTCTTACACTCATAATGGTTTGTCAGGTATCGATAAGAAGATGTACATTGACGTTATATTCTCGCGTTTTTCTGAAATGACCTCGAAGTCGACTGGTTCACCCTTTTAGCCTTTTAATTGATTTTTAAATAACAACGGCCATTATTCATTAATTCTTACATAAAATGATCGGATTTGACATTTTATCTTAAATGAATAAGTAGAAAGAACTTTATGTAATTCTACTCTTCATCTTATATATTATTATCCCACTCCAAAGTAAATACCAGATAGTCCTAGTCGTAGAAAAACAATTCTATTTGTAACAGAATTGTGTTTTATATATTCATACACAACTTATATGTATATTGAAAATAAATGATTTTGTATATTAACATTTTGGAGTATGAAAACAAATAACATGTATCCTTCTTATTAATAGATAGTTTAAATAATTTATTAATCAATCTGCTTTGTTCCTTCATCTGAAATTTCTATAAAATTGCTTGGTCCGATTTTATATCCAATTTTGTGTACGCTTTTAAACAATCATGATGCTAGGTATGTGTATAATAAAGACATTGCAGTAGTTCATAAACTTTTCATAAAAAGAATAGAAGAAATGACTGAAACGCGCCATTTTAAATAGATCTTTTCTTCTAATAACGAGATCTTTTCTTGTAATAACGAGATAATTTACTCGTAATAATGAGATCCTTTCTCGTAATAACGAGATAATTAACACGTTATAACGATTTATTTTTTCGTAAATACAAGATAATTAACACGCAATAACGAGATCTTTCTCTTAATAACGAGATAATTAACTCGTAATAACGAGATTTTTCTCGTAATTACAAGAAAATAAACTCGTAATTACAAGAATATTAACTCGTAATAACGAGATAATTTACTCGTAATAACGAGATAATTAACTCGTAATAACGAGATTATTAACTCGTAAGAACAAGATCTTTTCTCCTTATAACGAGATAATTAACTCGTAATAACGATATATTTTCTCGTAATTACGATAGAAAAATATAGGCCCTAATCGTCTTTCGTAAATATCAACTGTGACAAATATTTTTTCATTTGGGTTCACGCATAGCATGATGCAGTAAATTGCATACTGCATGATACTGGATCCCTTTGAAAACAGTCTTTGCATGCGAATGAAAAAATAACTAAAGATGGACTTCCAGGGTATTTTGTTTTAAATGTCTAATTTATTTGTATTCTTCATAAATTTACCTATTATAATTGGGGTGAACCTTTCAGAAAACTACACATACCTTGTACAATATATCAATCATAGTGGCTCAACAGTAGTCCTGAACTCTATGTTAAATGTTGAATGAAATACAAGTCATGTATATCTAAAACAAACAGTCTAAATAAACTCATACATTGTTTAATGGCCCAAATAGTGTACATGTAATCATTACCCTAGTGTATCGCTCAAGATAATAATTCTCATAACATTATATAGCTTAATAATTAAGATTTGTGAAAAAAAATTATGACATGTTATCCAAAGAAATGTGAGTTAGGAGGTCGTAAAGAATATGTATGGTTGTAAATTGCAAATAAAGTATACTGTAAAAGTTGGTAGACTTTTTAGTAAAGAACAATCTAAACAGCATAATAATTTGTCTTATAAGCAGAGCAAACCTTTAGGGGAGGCCAATTACAAGGAAATAGTTCAAGTGTGCTGTATCTACGTCATCTGAATGACTAATGTAAACTATTTCCTTTTTTATTTCTAAATTAAAATTGTGTTAAAGTCGCTGTTGGTCGTAATGTAAGAGGAGAATCCGCGGATTTGTTATTTACTTCTTCGATGACAAACGCCCACTGCAAGACGTTTTCTGATATGGTGACATATATGTACGTACCCGGAACAATACTGCAAGAAACGTTTTGATAGCATAATTTAGAGACTATCCACGTCATAGTAACCGATAGTTCCTCGAATAATCCAATCAATGCAGAGCACAGTAAGGGTTCGAACGCAACCTGTAAAATGAGACAGCCATTCTCAAAATGTCATTTTAGTATAACAATTGGAAATAAATGTGTTGGAAAATGAAATCAAATCTATCTAATAGTTGCGTTGTTATAAAATTTTATTATGAAGTAAAGAAATAATTGTATTGCTATAAAGTATCATTGTCAAGTAAAGAAAAAATCTTACAGGTTAATTTGTTGTAGCTTCAAAATTTGAATATTTTACTCCTTATTTTAGATTGAATTATTTATTCATAGGATGTCTTGCAGTTGAGTGCAAACGGCACGATTGGATAGCTTTTAAAACAATCACTGCACACATAGAAAACTACACTATCCTTGTACACAATAGTCTTTATACTCTAGTCGTTAAGTTTAATATATTATTTAACGCTTTAAGGAAATATGTTTTAAGTAATAACCTAATATCTTTAGCGCGACTAAACTGAAAGTTCTAGTGAGCTTTTTTAGTCGTCTGTTCTTGTCGCCCGTCTAAATGTCTTTCCGTCTGTGCAATTTTTTTTTAATTTCGACTTCTCTAGAACCACTAACCTAAAAGTATTTTCCGCAAAATTTGAAACGAAGTATTGGTACGGATATTAAAACTAAATGCCAAGCCCTTTACCAATCGAAGAAGCGATATAAATCTTCTAAGAAAAAAGGTTGGTGTCTCCAAAAAATCTTATCTAGAACCGTTGCCCCAGAAATGCCAACATTTTTAACCAGAAAGGTTACGTGTAAATATAGTTTTGCTTTTTTAAAACTAATTTATAAGCCTCTTGTGAAGATAGTGTAAACTCGAAAATATTCAACCCGTTACCCCGACCCAAAAGTGGTTTAACATGAAAAAAAATATATAACATAAGCAATTTACAATCACAGTGACATAGTATGTCTTAGGACTTAAGAAATTGTTACTTTAATTTGCAATAAACCTTAACCTTAAATTGTGTCTGCGATTTGAAATACACATGTTTTGTGTCTGTTTATCTTTTGGCAGGATTGAGATTAAAGGATGCTTGATAGTTTTCAGTCACAATTTTGCAAGTCTCTAGACAGTGATAAACACATTAAAATTATTCTTCTCAAGAAGAGTAATGCATGCTACAATTTGTGTTATTCCTTGCAAGCTTTTTCTTCAAATCATACCGACCTATCTTCCCACCCTGGACCAGTACCGGGGCCTCGGGAGGGGTTCAAGTTGGAATAATTAGGAAGGACTTATTTTAGAATCTTCTTTTTTTTCAAATACAACTCATTTGCTGAAATTTGGATATATACATGTACATTATATTTAGAAAACTAAGAAAAGGAAACAGAAACTGAAAAATTAGTTCTCATTAAGGTAATTTCAATCCTACTTGGCCGGACTCGAGACATCCTTTTGCAAAACGGCAGTCAAGTTTGTTCATTGCATTAAAAAGAGACAGGTCCATTTAAAGGGAAGACAATGAGAAAAAAAAATAAGGAGACATATACATGTAGTACACAAAATTTTCAAAATCTTCTAAAAAATAGTTAGAAATAACAAAGCTAAAATTAAACTTGTTTTAAATAAGCATGCATTCATAATCACATCAAACACATCCAAACCATGACCCTACGGGGTCTAGAAGGGAGATTCAAAAGTAGCTCAAAGTTCATCGAAGAGTTTTCAACACTTACTTCATATGTTCACAAAACATACCACTCGGACTAATGTTGATACTAGTAATAAAGTTGGTCAGACAGAATACAAAAGAGAAACAAGAGATAGAGATATGTAAAAAGTGAAGGATTTATCCCCTGCTGATCAGAGAATAATATTTCATTCCTTTCAGTTTGAAAGAAAATTTCCTCTGGTAGGTGAAGTCAAAATTAAGTATGTGCGAGCAATTGTAATATGTTGCACAAAGTAGGAATTTTTTTCCATAAGCCCTTGATTTTCATATTTAAATTCGCTTTCTATATTTACTACACTGTACGTTATTGTAATGCATATAGTACAGTATGTTTTCGTTGTTTTAACATCACACTGACTAATCATTGTGTCAAGAAGATTAAGTGTAATAAATGTGACGCAAATGTTTTGAACGCTCTTGCAAACCTTTGCACTGGGGTTAATAATTATTTCTGTCGACAAACTAGAAAAAGAGACGCCGTGAAATGAATAAAAAAATATGAATGTATTATATTATATATTCAGCTTAAAATGATATTTTTATAGCATTATTCTTAAAAGAGTAAAAAAAAAAAATATTTACTTTCATATTTAACCGACTGCCTTCTGGCGGCCGTTTATGATATTTTGTGAATGACAAGATGCATAATATACTTCAATACGAGATGTCTGTGAATGTTCTGTATGATTCAAATGCTTAAAAGTCCTGAAAAATAAATGTTTGAAAAGATAAAGCTGAGCAGCATACATGTACCTAGAACAGGCTGTATTTAGGAGAGAACGACAAAATAGCACAGGGAAGTACTTCCAATGAATCACATCCTTTTAGGTCGTCTGAGTAACCAAAGTGACCTATATTCTTTGTTCAGTTTCTTTGTATTGCGCGCTATTGGATGAAGTGAAAATTGATAATCCTACAACAGATAATTATTTTTATGCCAGTATACTTCAATAATAACACTGAAGGTGCTAATTATATAATTAACGAAAACAGATACATAAAGCAACAGGTGTATTGCACAGTGAATCATGGCATACTCTAAAACCTGGCCTGGCCCCATTGGCCTGACCTCACTTTTGGCCTCAAAATTGGCCTGGCCCAAAATTTTGGACTGGCTTTAAATTTTGGCCTGGCCCCAAATTTGGCCTCTTCAAAAATTGTTGACCTCAAATTTTCAAATTTTTCTTTTTCTCGTTTTCTTATATTTAGATTGAATTTTTATTGATTTCTTTTAGAAATTAAAAATTCAGTGCTTTTTTATGTTTAAAGAATAATCATATGAAAAAAATATATACGAAAAGTGACCGATTTTTCAAGATTGATTAATTTAATCCATGTCTAAACACACAGAAAATTCCTAAGACATGCATGTACAGCACTGCTATTACTATTGTTAAGGAATAGATTATGCCATTACCAATTTACTTTAAAACTAAGAGTCACCACCCCTTCCCCCTCCCATTATGCCATTACCAAAGCGATTTACTTTAAAACTAAGAGTCACCACCCCTTCCCCCTCCCATTTAAAAGTTAAACATCATTTTAAGAGACAGACCTGATTGATATCCAAAACATTTGTAAACTGGTTCATAGCATTATATTGTTGTCACTGTGTAATGCACTTTAAAATTTGCAGTTTGTTTAAATTACCTGTCAACACCGATCAAGCCCAAATTTCCCTCCCCAGCAGAAATTCATTATCAATCTTTTCTGTCGCTAATCTGCTATAGTGAGGTCAGATTCATTGCCTATCCTGTCGTTTAACATTTCACACGGTCTAATTTAATTAATGGCATTTGTGAACAACTGCAACATTGCATCCTCCGATACCTTGACTCAGCAATGGTCATTAATCATTACCTCCTGGTTAGAGTAGAGTTTCATGCATGTGTTGCTTGTATATTAAGGAAACAATGGGGAATTGTCATTATCAGAATTTGAACAAAGCAAAACATTTTGTGACCTTTGGTGTTGGTTAGAACAATTATTGGCCTCTTCCAATATTTTTTCTCAAACGTTGGTTAAAGATGAGTACATAGATATTGTCCAATCCTGAGAGCAGTTTGATCTAATACATAGCAAAAACATGCCATGGTTATACAATGGCAGGGCAAAAATCACATTCTTAAGTTCTTAAGAATTTCAAACAGGCTGATTGCTGCTGAATAAAAATCAATTAGAATGGATTACTCGACATACCTTTGGTCATAAATATGCATTGTTAGTACCTTATTTTCAATCGTACCCTATTATTTTTAAAAGACTATCACAATAAGACAGTAAAGCCACCAAGTAAGATATTTAAGGACGTCGTATACTCAGGGTTTGATTTCTCACAATCCGGATTGTTAAAAAGTTCAATGTCATGAGTAAAATTTGTTCTAAACACTAAAAGTATTTATGAAATGAATTATTATTGACAAACCATTCGATATTTTTACTATATCATGGAATTAGGCTCAAACAAAGCTGGACGTTTAGCAAAGCAGAGGAAATTCGGACTAAAATTTTCAGATTTTGTTTTTCACTTAAATATTTTTGGTAGTACTGTAATATTCAAAGTTAAGATTTTATTTGTTAGTGAACATAATTTTGCATATTTTCTGTTGGTTTTATCTCACTTTTTCATTTAGATATTTGAATGGCACACACTACAAAAATATTGAAAAATGCTTCAAAACGATAAAAGACACCATATCTCAAAATCTTGATCATTGACCTCATATAACTTTGATACCAGCAGAGTAAGGTCAATATGCCTAGTTTAAAGCTATAAATGTTTTAGTATTAGCATCATTCAATTTTTTGTAAATTGAATCAAAAAAGGGTAGGAATTTGAAAACTGATAGAGGAAATTCGGACTGGAATATTAAAATAAATTGTGGATGAAAACTCAATGCTTTGTGTCTGTTCAGTGTCACTGCCATTCATAAACTGTATTTCATTTTTAAAAGAGTTAAGCAATTTGTATTATTTTCACAATTAAGAAAATTTCAATCATGGTATAAAATTTTTAGGGACCTTTCTTATATTTTCAAAAAATATTCAGTGGCCATTATCTCGAAAAGTAGGTCATTGACCTACTTTCTTGAAAGTGGAAAATAGCACTACAATGATAGGTCTTTAATACACAAATGATGTTTTTCATTATCATCAGAGGATTTATTCATTCTGAGTAAACGTATACCTTAGTATGGATTAAAAATAAATCAATAAAAAATCAATAAAAATCATTCAAATATGTAAAGAAGATAGAAAAATAAATTTGAGGCCAAACATTTTTGTAGAGGCCAAAATTTGAGGCCAAGCGAATGTTTGAGGCCAGGCCAAAATTTGGGGCCAAGCCAATTTTGAGGCCAAAAGTGAGGCCAGGCCAACTTTGAGGCCAGGCCAGGCCAATGGAGCCAAGCCAGGCCAGGCGAGGTTTTAGAGTATGCCGTGAATCATGAAGTGAGACCGTGATTTTCAAAATGTCACCCTACTTTTCCAATGACAGCCTACGTCACTCGGTGTTTCGAATTAAGCAAGGCGCTTTGAGGTCTGCGTACATTTTGACCTGGCCTGCAACCAATCTAAAACGTGTTAAATATCTAAATAAGATTTTTAGGTTTTTATTACATCATCATAACTAATTGTTGTCGTGGCAGTATACGTACGTTTGAACATAGATAAATAAATGTTTGATTATAACTTTAAGTCTTCAGATCTAATTTGTGTCTTTTAAATTAGGATTAATCTTTAAAAAGAAAGACTTAATTTTAGTTCAAGCATTTGGAAATTTTGAATAGCATTTTTAAAGTTAAGAATGGTTAACTTTTAGAGGCATTTAGAGTGACTGACTAAAAGTTGAATATCATAATCCCATTCATAAGGAAGGTAGAGGCATGTAGCATATAATTCTTTGTTATGTATACAATGAATGTGTTTTTGTATAAGGTTACAAATACATCATGTAATGTACTTTAAAGAAATTATAGTGATGTCTAAGAGAGAAAGACTCGGACCCAAACAAGATCCCATTCTTCATTTTTTGAATAGATACCTTTATAAATGAAGAAGTGGGAATTAAATAATTTTAAACTAGATAACACATACGAGGATTGTTCAATATGTAGTGTGTATTGTACGAATTTCAACTATCAGTTTACTCAAACAGTAAAATGAACACTGCTTCCCTTCTTTTAAGTCTTCGCGGTTTGAAATACATAATTTCAATCTCTGAATCCCACTTCTGAAATGCGTCACGGTACGCTGACTTCCGTCGGTCCTCCGTGTGACGACCAGCGCATCATTGAACAGGAACAGACTAAGCATTTCAATATGCTGGTACACCCTACAATGATTCAATAGTCACATGTATTTCACTGAAAAAAAAATGCTTAAAATCACATAAAATACAGTTTTTATCATTTGTTAAAGCATTTTTGTCAATAAATTGGTTTTATATAAAGAAAAAACATTGCAAACAGAAGCCATATGATGTTACAGTAGGACTTGCTGCTTGATGACTACCTTTAAAACAGACCTCTTGTAAAATAATGAGCTGATGGTTTGTCGAGACTTGTAGCGACGAAAAGCAACGAACTTTTTAAGTTTTGGAAAAAGGTAAAAGTCGGATTGAGAGTACATGTTAGTGGATGTGGCAATGTTGTAGCATTATAATAAGGTAGGTGAAAATGCGTAAATCCTGACACAGGACGTACTTTATGATAACATTTCTTGAGGGTTTTTAGTATAACATCTCGGTAATACCGACATGTAACACTTTTGCCCTTCGACACAGGAATTTATACGGATGTTATACAGCCACACAACAAGAAAGAAAGAACTTTTTTGAACCTACGGTTCCAATGGCAATTATGGTTTTGTTTTTTTACAGTATTTAGTTACATGTAGCCGTATTTTGTTTCCATTTTTTACTGGTTCGAAATGTTTAACTTTCCTTTTGTCATCAATAAAAACATTTGCAAACTGTTTTAAAATAAATTTGGAAACATTTTTAGTAATTGCTTAGCGTTTTGTACTCGTACCCGGCTTTGGTCAGTTGAACATTATTCAGTATGCGTCTAGCAAAAACTGTACTTTCAGAATAGATACGGCACGCCATATTCACAAAAATGAGCTAAACATAGTTTCACAGTCGATAAACAAGGTTTATCGACTGTTAACTATAGTTTACGGATCGTAAACTATAGTTACCGACGTAAATCTATATTTCACATCTGTAAACTATAGTAAAGGCGATAATCTATGTTTCACATCTGTAAACTATACTTAACACTGAAAACAATCATTTGCGGTTGTTAAACGTAGTTTATCTGATAAAATGGGTTTTATGATCAGTAAACTACGTTTTACAAATCTAAAGCACGCCAAATTCACATAAATTAGCAAAACATAGTTTCACAGTCGATAAACTAGGTTTATCGACTGTTAACTATAGTTTACGGATCCTAAACTATAGTTACCGACGTTAATTTATATTTCACATCTGTAAACTATAGTTTACGAATGCAAATCTATGTTTTTCTGTCTGGGAATACACGTTAACAATAGATTTTGCTGATAAATATAGATTCACATCTGTAAACTATAGTTTACATTCGTAAACTATAGTTTAGAGTTGATTTATATAGTTTCACGATTGTGAAACTATATTATCAGATAAACTATGTTTTACAATCGTTAATAATAGTTTTCGGTTCTAAACTATAGTTAACTGTCATTTATATTTATAAATTATATTCAAAAGACATAAACTATAATTCACGATCCTATACTATAGTTTTGAGAGATAAACTATAATTTACGTTTGTTAATCATAGTTTATCGTCCTAAACTATAATTCACGTTCGTAAACTATAGTTTACGTCTGTTAAACATAGTTTATGAGTATAAATGTGTGTTAACTACAATGTATAGTTTTCAATTTAAAATCTCGAGTAACCAATCGTGAAAGGCGATACAAAATGTGCGCCATTGTAGAAAATGGCTCTTCATACAGAAGCACGTGCGAATTTGCCCTCTGTACAATAAAAGATCGTTACATTGTCAGTAGGCCTAATGTAAAAATTGATATATAGCCTACCAATATTTTGGCTGTTGCTGGCCATCGCACCCCTCGTCAGCTTTCTCCGTACAGTAAATACAATTTTAAAAAAAGCCCGCGTTTTGTTGTTGTTGTTTGTATTAATTTTTTTAAAATCAAAATAAAAAAGGTTAAGTTATTTTAATAATTTCAATTGCCATATAGTTATCGAAAAATCACTTTTCTTGTCAAAAATAAATATATATCCTAGCAACCAATAAAAATGATCGTTGTTAAGGCAAAATCTTATCTTGCTGTAACTAGGATGAACGTATCTATGATTTACGAACAAAACTCAAGTTAACTATATATATATATATATTATATATATATATATATATATATATATATATATATATATATATATATATATATATATATATATATATATATATATATATAGTTTAAACAGATGTAAACTATAGTTAACAGCTGATAAACCTAGTTTATCGAATGTGAAACTATGTTTAGCTCATTTTTGTGAATTTGGCGTGCCATAAATAGATGTGCCCCGATAGCGATATGCCGATAGCTTTGACGATATCACAAATCGTGTATCTGCCATCACTTTCAATTATTTTTTTTTCTTAAGAGACATTTGCCTTGCCTGTTACAGATACACCTCGGCAAGATTTTGCTGAATCTTTGGCAGACTCTGTCCTAGTCAAAATTGTTTTTCTTCACCTACGAACTGTCTCATAAAATACCTTATTACCCATTAACTTCCATAAATTCAGTAGCAATTTGCATTGTCGAATGAACTTTTATTGTGCGAACTTTTATATAAGCTCAGAATTTTTTCAATATTCTTAGCCCGTTTCCAACTACTTTTACAACATTGTTCAACGACTGGCTCTATTAAAAAGACTATATGTTAAAACAATGTGGAGCTGAAAGTTCGTTATTGTACCGTTTGAAAGGTATGGAATCATTCACGAAGTCTTGCAAAGCGTTATATATCGCTGTATAGCGCTGTATACCATATAACACACACACACACACACACACACACACACACACACACACACACACACACACACACACATATATATATATATATATATATATATATATATATATATATATATATATATATATATATATATATATATATCAAACAGTCTTCGTATGTAAACAAAAACTGTTTTCAGTACAAACATTTCTAAAATATCCACTTTGCTTGAAACTCGACCATATTGCTAAATGATACTAGATGTTATAACAATTGTACTTTATGACCTGGCTTCAAGCAAAAGCAATAATGGTTATATGTGACTCTCATACACGTAACACGATTTTTAAATACGCAATTCACATCTTTTTGTCTGTGCCTTAAATATCAAACGTGTGCAAAACGGTAACACACCTCAGCATGAAGTCCTCAACTTTTAATGATGTTTACGAATTTGTCTACATGTATTTGTTTGAAGTTTGTAGTGTCTTTTCTAAGTAGATTTAAAGAGCAATACATGTCGCCCACTTATTTAACCGTTCTCACTTCTAGCTGTAGAGTTCAAAAATGCTTAAGCAAAAACAAAACTTCCTTGCTATGCGTAGGAACACTATTTCTGGATGTTTATTGGAATCAGTCTCCCTCGGGAAGATCCCTTTGAGAGAATCACAATCAAATTTGAGAAAGGACACATTAAACTATGACTTGAACTACATTGATTATCCTAACATAAACGATGTGGAGCTGACAACAGGACTGAAATTATTAGTATTAAGCGTGGAAAATCACAAAGGGGAAAAGAAGTTTATTATTCTAGCAAAACACGCAAAGTTGCATAATGCCAAATTTGTTACTAATTTTCTTTTTTTTGATGGACAATAAATATGTCTAATGACACAAAGCAGACAAGGTAACAGAGTTAAAAATAACAACAACAGTTAACCGAACAAATATCGGAGCATCTCTATATACTCAGTATCTATCCATCCATCTATTGATCTATCTATCATTAATTTTATATGGCTGCCTTCTTTCCTTCTATCCTCCTCCCACAATAGCTTGTCAATATATTGCACAATGGGAAAGAAACACCTTTTTCCCCTTTAAATGTTGTACGTTCCTCACATAGGGTGATTTCACTATGCATCGGACACCTTTAGGGTTTTCCCTTTGTTCATTCATCAAATATCGTCCAAATATAAATAAAACTTGTTCTAAAAGTTACGGTCTATGTGGTTCCTCAAGAAAAAGAAACTTTTTAAATAAACTACATATTTAAATTCAACTCGTATTTTTGTGTTGGCTTTTGAAATGAAAATACAGTGTAGTTTAACAAAGTTAATCGCGAAATCGATGATGGAATTTAAAAAGAATATTGCACTATGAATTATTTACAGAACAAAATCTTTAAAATATTTTTTTTTTACTTCCGTCATGCATCATGCATTTCGCGTGATTTTTCATCATCTAATACCCAGTATAATGATACTGATATACCTAAACTTGACACGGTATAAAAAATCATATCATAAGCAGAATCTCTTGTCAGCTCCGCCATTATGTATTCAATAGACAAAAAACAAGTATGGTTATAAGAGCACAATAAATCACTTCGAAATATAAAGGCACTGGTCAGCGAAGAAAGAGACACTTATGGAAAGGCCCATAGAACCTTTCAATGGGGACATTGTGTGATCAACAGTTTCTATGGCAAAAACAAAGAAAAGCAATTACGCCAAAATCAATATTGTCAATGTCAGGAAAGCGCTCTTCAAAAACAAGTCGAACTATGGCTGCAATGACGCTCTAGTCGACAACCGGTACATATATTTATTCTGAAGGACTAAAGAACTGATGTTTCGTGCATCGGGGTCTATGAACTCACTATCAAAGAGACACAGATGAATTTTTCACGAAAATGGACCACGGAAAATTGATATGAAAATATCGATTGAATGGTCTTTCTCGCAATTTCGTTAGCTTTAATTGCACTGGAAGAAGCGCGTCCTATTTTGATTGTTCAATAGATAGAAAAACATGACAATATGTGCTGACCTCATGATATTGTTTTCATACTTTTAGAATTTATTTTTTATATATTCTTTTATTGAAACCCTCATACATGTATAAACATATCACGTTGAACATTTGCTGTTTACAAATCATTTCTTTTATAATCAGAAATCTTGTTTACGATGAGATCAAAACAGAATGTCTATTTCTATTACATTTTTTCAGAGTTTCGAGTTGTAAGGTCCAATAAATTGAAATGGCATATTGTTGTGGCGCATGCAGGGTTTGAAGTCATTAAAAGAATTAAATGAAAATCACATAAATATTTCAATATTTAATCATTTAATCGTACAATTGCTGAAAGTACATATGATTATAAGTAATAAGAGATTATTCTTTGAATATTATAAGGTGATAATTTCGGTCGGAGCGTGTTCAAATCTATCATAAGCCCCTTGGACTCTATTGATTTGACCAAGCTTGACAAAATTATCACCTCATAATACTCAGAGAATGATTCCTTATTCCTCAATTACAGGAAAAGCAAATTCTGAAAGGGAGGAAGGCAGCAAGGCAATACAGGAATTAAAAAAAAGCAACCCGCGTGATCTGTAAATGTTTATACTGATATGTACTTACATGTATAATCGTTCTAATATCTATACAAAGAGACCTTAAATTATGTACTTAACAAATCAGTATGTTTTAATGACTGGGAGATGTGTCAGCCATGTGTTGCTTTTTGCGTCGAATGTTGCTTCAATCGTATCGATACTATTAGTATTTGTATAAACAATTGACAAAAAGAAGACATTTTTTCTATACAATTTGCTCTGCATCGATTTGAGTTGGTGACCTAGTCTATCGTTCTTGTGTGGGCAAAGTGCGTTGAAGAATTGTCGATCATTAAACTGGTTCTGTTTTTTCAAAGATTTCTGACGGCTTCTTTGTTTTTTTAAAGAAATAATAAAAGTACTTAGATGATGTAAAACTAATACCATGACCTTTACAGCATAATAGAAACCTAAGACCCACTTGATTAAAAAAATAAAGAATTCAGTGATTAATTTAATGTACTAAATAAAAACAAGATAACTGGACATGATAAAGAAAAGATCAAAAGAAAAATTTATTGAAGAGTCTAATTGGATTTTTTTTACAGTCAAACTTGGTAGATCATATAAAGTGCATTGCAATAAACTGCTATATCAGGCGACATGATAATAGACTTTTCTTGTGAAATCGTTGTTTTCAGTTCAATTTTCTTGTGTGCGCCTGTGTCGTTTATTTATACCAATTAATATCAATATTTACAAAACAAAATAGACAGAGACAGTCTAATGATAGCAAAACTCTTACACAAAATCAAATCTGATCAGAAATTTAAAAACGAAAAGACAAAAATGCTCGACACAATTTATTTCTCTCAACCTGACCGAGTATTGAGCCATCACAGCAATACTGTTGAATCATTTAAAGTTATGTCCAATTTGGTCCATTTTCGAGAATGTTGTGGACGAAGTTATGTTTTTAGCGAATTTAATATAATGAAAAATAATCTTTATTCATTATTCATTGACACATATGTACAAACCGACAGTTTCCCGTTTTTCAAAACTTTACATTCCAAATGCATCTAACAAATGTATCCTATATCAAATATTAAGATGAGTTTATATTGTGTGGGACACTTCTCCCCTAAAACAAATACTAATTATCAGAAAAATACCCAATATATTAAGTATGTCTCAAGCAACGAGGATCTAAGGTTATATTTTAGACTTCTAGACAATGGAATGACATCACAACACAACAGCTTTTGAATTTTTTCCCTTATACTTAAACATTTCATTTTCCAACACACATCTCATAAGATGGTACTATTTTAACTTTCTAATTATACCCCCGCTCCGAAGGAGAGGGGGTATACTGTTTTACCCTTGTGTGTCTGTCTGTCTGTCTGTCTGTCTGTCCGTCCGTAACAAAAATTTCTGTCGCATTTATCTCAGCAACTATTTATCGCAGATGCTTGAAATTTTAACACAGTGTTTGTTAAGGCATGCCATATCGTGTGATATATTTTTGTACCAATCAAACGTCAACTTCCTGTTAAATGACGACTTTGTTTATTTTTTGCCAAAATTTTCAAACAAATTTCCGTCAAAGATTTCTCAGCAACTATTTATCGCAGATGCTTGAAATTTTTACACAATATTTGAATAGGCATGCCATATCGTTGGATATATTTTTGTATCAATCGGAAGTCAACTTCCTGTTAAATGACGACATTGCTTATTTTTTAACCAAAATTTTCAAACAAATTTTCGTCAAAGATTTCTCAGCAGCTATTTATCACAGATGCTTGAAATTTTAACATACTATTTGTTTTGGCATGCCATATCGTGGGATATATTTTTGTACCAATCGGACGTCATCTTCCTGTTAAATGAGTACTTTGTTTATTTTAGCCAAAATTTTCAAACAAATTTTCGTCAAAGATTTCTCAGCAGCTATTTATCGCAGATGCTTGAAATTTTAACACACTATTTGTTTAGGCATGTCATATTGTGGGATATATTTCTGTACCAATTGGATGCCAGCTTTCTGTTAAATGTCGACTTTGCTTATTTTGCATATTCACATCCACTAGTGAGCATTGGCTCACAGATATCTTGTTTTTCTTGGCCAAATCAATGTTTTCTCTGTTCCCTATTGTGATGCTTTACATTATGCGTACTAGTACATGTATTGACTTCTCTTTTCCACTTTTAGATAGATAACTCTTGATATCTAGTTGAGTGTCCTGAAGGAGATATGTTTGCAGTGTGAAATTATCTTGACTTTGACCCAAGTACTTAAAAGATGATGTATCAAGTCTGCCATTATGTTATTTGTTCGAAACGTAAAATGGAGGATGCATATTCTTTAAGATAAAATCGACGAGGGCCAAGAATATTTTACAATTTATTAAAAGGACCCAATGTACTCATATGTAAAAAAAAAAAAAGAAAAAGAAAAAAAAGTTTTACGACAAAGAGAAGTAAACAGTCATGGTTTGCCAAGATTAATTGTTTCGTCAGTAATTTTCTTACCTTTATTAGTTATTTCATCGTCTATATCTTAAATGTATCTTTGCTATCGAGGGTCTATGAAAAAATTCAATACTTTGATTTTGCGCTCCCTTGTGAGTTCTGGTGAAGTACATAAAAGAAAAAAGTCACTGATGAGACAAAGAACGTCGAGATGGACAGATAGCCCGATTAATAATTCAACTGATATCTAATAAGCGGGGTTCCATTCACCATTATTACAATTCTATTGAAGCAAGGCAAGTATCAGAGCAAATGACCTGATGACTTGTGAAAGGAGCTGAATCGTTGTCAGCCACGTCCTGTAGCTAGAAGTTTGATATATTCTGTAAATGTTATCTTACGATGAATCTTCTGCAAGATCTTCTGCGCATCTAGTAGTCGAACAAAGAAATCATTCCAAGTATTGTGTAGAAAACAGAAAACAACACCAGAAAGATTTTAAAAATTAACGAACAAAATTAAAAATCGAATTGATTTATCTCATATTAGCATTTTAAGTTATCGATTTATTTTATCAAGTTTTCTCAAGTTTATATCCAACTTACGTAGAGGTAATATTATATACAAATTTTCATTTTAAAGAATCTTAACTTTTGTAAATGACAGTGCAAAAAGTGTATCAAAAAGATACAAGACTTGGTGTTTTAATATTGTCGATATTATGACAGAAATACTTACAACGTCAGATGCTTTATATTTTCTCTCAAAGCGACTTGTCACCGTTGGGTATATATATATATATATATATATATATATATATATATATATATATATATATATATATATATATATATATATAATTTGGTTTTTTGCATTACATACACCTTTGTTCAAAGACATTTTTCTAGAACATTTCATCCCTTTGTTAGATCATTAAACTGATATACATGAAAAAGTCAACGATCTTTGAGAAGCTATTGTTCCCAATCATTTTACCTCTGTATCAGTTATACAAATCAGGACTCGCCATATAAAAGGCCCTATATCTCGTGATGTATATCGATTTATCACTTGTTTCCGCTGGAGTTTGTCAAATGGCGTTAGAGTTTTCTCATTTTTTTTAAAATCATAGTGGAGAATATCGAACAACTGATAACTGTTTTGCACTTATTTGATTATTTAAAAAAAAAATTGGTTTCAAAGAAAAGTTAACATTATTGAGTTAATCCAATTTTCACAGTGTGAGAAAGAACACAGAAGAAAGAAGAGTAAGGCACGCTAAAACCTTTTTAAACTTCCTTTTTTTAAATTGTATAACCGTTCATGCAAACAATTATAAACTAAATTTCGATATATTTTTTTCTTGCTGGTTGACTTCACACTTAGTATGCATTAGCGTTAGACAGAAAGATTACAATGAAAGATATAGGCTTTTCTGAAGCCGCGAACTTATTAACTCTATGAAATAAAACGAAATTATGATTACTTCCAAATTGGTGTTCAAAATTTATATTAATTATTTCTTAATCTCTTGTATGTACAGGTATATTTGTACGGTTTATATGTGTTTCGGTAATATCCTTTAAGAAAGGATACAATAACTCGACTACCTGTCATTTTTATGTACTAGTTCGCAAAATTTTTACACATTTTGCCTTAACATCACGATTCGTTTTAGATTTTTAAAGCTGATTAGAAGTTCCTACGTTGTGCAAATGGACATGTAATAAGTACATGCACATTCAAATATGTTATAAACGATATCTGAATTTTTATGCAATAACTGTCAAAAGATTAAGTTTTAGTGACTGACATTTCATCAAATGATTTTAATTACATTATTTTGATCTATTTTTCGTTTTGATAATTAATTTTAAAGCAATAAATGTAAATGAAGGAGTCACGGCTACCTAAATAAAGGTGTATTTTTCTGTAGAAGTCTTATTTTCGCCACATATATTAACCGAGTTTAGCTGGTATTAAAAATCCCTGTTTAAGCTACACCTACCCAATGGTTGTTTGTTTAACAAACATTTATCTCTTTACAACAAGGATTAAGAATGATTGTTTTATATTACAGCACCATATACGTCATTATCGCTATCGATGACATTGCATATACACTGTAATAAGAACTGTTCAACCTAATCGCATTATATCTTATTCATAATCATTTTACCAACACAAACAATACAAAAATGTGTTCAAATACTTTTTTCTTACACAGAATTATAATCAGACTTTTTGATGTTTACTAGACATTCACGTGTTAAGAAAACACGTGCATCCAAGAAATATTTGGATATTAAAAAAAAAAGAGGAAAATTTTAAGGCATAATATACAATATGTATTGTTAACAACATTTGAGTTTAGTTATGCTCATTACAAAATTGAAACCCTTTCTGAACATATATGTCTTTTGTAACCAAATCCAATGCGTATATCACGACCAGGAAGTACACGAAAGTATGTAAAATGTAGACATGAACAGGTTGTTTTTTTCTTTGAAATGATGGTTAGTTTCATGTAAAATGTAAAACTTTTGTAGAACAGTTTCATTTGTACTTGTTTTATATCTTAATATCAAATCTGAAAATCCCTTAGATGAGAACGTCGGATTTTTTTTTCATTCTTAATTTCGAGGGACATTGTACATATTGTTTCATGCGACCAAGGACGATGCTGTTTCGAACCGAACACATTTTGCTTCTTGACGCATAATGATTAGTACTGAGTGAAAACATGGATCCTTACATACATGTATGTAGTACATCCTCAGGAAATATCATTGCTAAAATAATGGCTATATCGAGTTTTCTGTGCATAGTGGCTTACAAACGTTTGCTTCATTCTACTTTTGAGGTTCGCCATTTTAGAAGTATTTACAGTTTATTATTCACAGTTTAATCCGATACTGATTTGTCATTCAACAATCCGGTATTCACTATAATAATCAAATAATTTTTTAATTTTAGTCTCACGGGAACCTTACAGACAGACCAGGAACAAAATAAAGGATAGGATTTAAAATATAGCGCTGTTTAGGAAATCGGTGTCAGGTTATTGATGCGAACTTTCGAGCTGTAAAATATTAAGAGATTAACGGAATTATGGAGCATGTATTATATAAAATACAAAAAATACTGATAAACCGACTACATATCCACATGAAATATTTATACCCGCTCTTGATTAGATTCTTCAGTAGACGTGAGGGCATTTTGATTGCATTTTTTATTTATGTGATCGTTTTATAAATGTCAACAATCTATAACAAAATACTTGTTAATCACATTTACCGTTCTATATATGAAGTTTCCATAGTTATGGCGCTGATGATAGCTGGAAACAGAAATCATATGTCAACTGTAAGCCGATTCATGTAGCCAATCATTTTGCAACACATCAAAACTATTTTCTCATAAAAAAAAGTTGTTCTCACCACTTGAAGAATTGGTGATACATTAATATTTAAAGCAAAAGATGGACATAGTATGTCTCTATCGTTTATTCAACTGCAAGGAAACTAAGAGGTTTGGGAGGTGACTGAATGTCATAGCTCTAAGATTCAGTCACTTTTAAGTCATCTTTCAGTCACCTTTTAGTTGGCTGAATAGCAGAATTGCATAGTGTGGGAGGTGTTATGCTTCTAGTCCGGGCAAAGAAGGTGGAGTGATACAGGCCAAAAACACCGCCAAGCGGACCTACTCCGTGTGACAGAAAATGGTTTTTGTAATTTTTTTTAATGTGTGTGGAATAATACATGACTTTGTTTGTGTCTTTCGTTTGTTAAATGGATAATGTATAATTTCTTTATTGAGGATATTGTTATCTTGCAAAAACACTTTTGTGTCTACTCATTGAAATAAGATATATCAATAGAAATTTTGCCGACACTTAAGAAATCAATAGGGTTTGGACACAGAAAACAGTGTATACAAATTGGTTGATGCTTCTAAAATACTGTAATTTTCTTTCAAACTTACCCAAACGCTTTATTTTTATACAATTACACATAAACAGATCTATTTACAGTGAGCAATGTTGCAGCAACCTAAATGATTTGAGATGACATTTTGTTCATAAGAAACGTTCAGGGGCAGTTGTCAAATGATAATCAAGATATACAGGTTATATTGCCAAGGTCTGTTCAACGTATGTTCTAAAACATATATTCGTCATAAAACCGAGCACCATATGTTAAACATATGTAAATCATATGTGTAACCTAGTGTATTAAACAAATGTTTTGAAAAATCACGATTACCTTATGTTTATAAACATAAATAGTCATATGTTGAACATATGTTGCAATTTTACCTGTGATTATGTACAGTTAACTTTATCAAATTATTATTCGTTTTGTAATCAACGTTCTTGCCATATTCTTGTTTTGCTGGTAAAGATTCTGTTACAAGCATGCTTGATACGAACAAAAGTAAATAGACAGGATACTAGTGTTTGCTACATTTGACTTTATTTTAAACCTGGTATTTTGTATTCAACAGCACTCAATATATAAACTAAAAATTGGCTTGAACTTTGCATACAGAAGAATAGAAGGCTCTGAATTTAGCTCATTATTCGATGACTCGAAATATGACTGACTATCATAAACATGTTGATGAAGCATTGTATATATTTTTAAAAAATGGAAAAATGAACATTTTCAGATGAAAATCGTGATTATGTCCTTTCACAAAATAATGTGGTGACAATGCATAGAGAATTAGTAAAAGAAGTATAAAGAATTAAAAACTAACTCATTTGTTTCTTGTGTGGTACTGTTATCGCGATTATAAAATTGTGTGTTGTTCGATTTTTTTATGATATAGGATATATGAATAATAGTTTAGTTGATTTCAAAAAACGACTATGATTTGATATATTGCATTGCTAAACAGAGCATAAAGAGTCGGATGATTTTGATATTTTTGATTTTCGTCCAAGTTTGGTACGCTAAATTTTGGAACACACAGTTATCTACTACCTGTTTAAGCAAACATTAATTAGCTTTAAACCCTTTGTAACCGGTTAAGCGAGAAGATGGGATGAAGCTATTTAATTTTAAATCTGGATTAAATTCCTCAGTACGCATGGGGACATTTTAATTGATTTTTTGGTTTCATGTTGTCGTTATATAAATGTCAACAATGTATAAAAAGATACCAATCCATGACACTTCCTATTCTTCAATTCAAATACATGTACTGACTGTATTTGATATTTTGACCTAGTTAGCAATGTTGTGATGTTCATGATAACTGATAATAAAAATATAAATCGTGTATTGACTGTAAACCGATTCATACAGGCAATACTTCCTGATAGCATCAAAATTGTATATACCTGTAAATCAGTGTTTATTTTAGTTGGTTAATCTCGCCATGTGTTGAAATATTCATAAACTGGTAATAAACCAATGGTTTGCATGATTTGAAAGCATAGTCGTAATTAAATTACCACAAAAACAAAATGCACAATCCTATTTTCTTTTGTTAAATAAAATGTGAAATTTAGATGGGTTTCAATTATGTATAGCAAACAATTTTATAAAATATGACTTTACATTCTATCCTTGGTATTAGGGATAAATACTTTCTATATATCATTTCCCTTTGATACAGTGCCATTGACAGACCTTCAATGAGCCTGACACATCACTTATATTCTTTATATATTAATAAGGTCACAAAAATGTACACAAATTGCCTAAACGAATTTGAAACTAATTTTAAATTTAATCCATCAATATGATATGAACTAATATTATTCTTTCACTAAGATAAGTGTTGTGAAAATTTGACCCCATCTCCCTCTCTATAAAAATGGGAAAAAAGAAGAAATTTTACACATATTTCTATGTGAAAAACCTACCATTCCCTTTCCTATTATTTCTGTATGATCACTTTTTGAGAGCCCGTCTTAGAAGGATGCTTTGGGTAAAATTTCATTTAATTAAGTCAGTGGTTCTGGCGAAGATGTCACAAAAGTTACAAATAATTATAGATGTACAAACAGACGAGCGTATGAAAGGACAAATGGACGTCAAACAATTTTTTATACAAAAGCAGTAACAGTACTGTTGCTAAATTTTACGTGTTTAATATTTCTTTTCAAATCAAAGTTTTAAAGATGTAATGTTTCAGCATACATTGTACACGTGTCTTGATGAACATTCGTAAATATGAAACATTGCTCGATCATATTCTTGTTCAATAATATTTTAATAATGCCAGTGTCCATGAGGTGTAAGCACGCGATAACAAATATATGTAGGTTTTTATACATATTTTATTTCATTATTTTGATAGCAATTGTCGACAATGCTTTGTGTTCAAAACAAGACCTTTTTCTGAAGCATCCCTAACTTGCTCTTATACATTGTACAAAATGTTGAATAAATTGAATTTCAAAGTCGCAAAGTAAACGCCTCATTTTGAAATCATCAACATAACCAGATGATCTCGCTCAAAATCCTGTTAGTTTTGCATTGACGCCATTGTTCATTTTAATTTGCACCATAAATCGTTGTTTCCTTTTATATTGAGTATATGGTGTTGCCTCACCAAATTCTGTTTTTAATTACCTACTAAATACTGTGACATTTTCATTTTTTTTAATTAAGTAGACCAGCGATGTACTTTTAAGGAACGTAATTTGATTTTTTGGTCATAAAAATGGTTATTCAATAATGTTTCACATTTACATGCTTGGCTATGGATAGCATCTGTTTACATAAAATCCTATTGTTCTATGACGTAAACGGAGCTTCACTCGGCTTGATGCTGCGGAGTAAGGTCATTATAGTCTATAAAGGAAAATACAAATAATGGATTCGTAATTTCACACATGTACAACTACACGAGAAGCCAAGAATATGGACAAGGTAACCTTTATAAAACTTGTTCATTAAAAAACTGTCCTATTTTGGAGCCTTTTGTCATTCGAAAATGCGGATTTTGCAATTATAGTTTCATTTTTATGGTCTACGAAAAATATTCTATTGTAATTGATAATTAATCTTGTTTTCATTTTATGATATCGAATAAAAAATATCAAAGACAGTCTACCACGTGCTTTTGCATTTTCAAAAGTCATATTCTAATCTAGATATCTTTCAATGTCCATGAATTTCAGGATATTTATGTCAAGTTTGTATTGTTTACAATGCGCATTGTAGATGTAAACTAAACATGACAAGTTTAGCTTTAAAAACGTCTACAGTCTTTGGAACTTATTCTAAACAGTCATAAGTTATTAAAGAAAAAATAATATTTTATTTTACATATAAATGTTGCCTTCCTCTGTATATCATGGAACTTTTTTCCATTCATGTATGTGCCAATTAAGCGTGCGTGCCTGAAATTGATTTAAAATTTATTGAAATACATGTACAATACGACCCTTTCTAAGCCCTCTTTTTAGCTACTACAGTCGATCTCAACTAACAAGCACGTTATACACATTTCTCAATTTTAGGCACGCACGCTGTCATTAAAATAGACATAAAGATCTTGTTATTGTGAATGTTGCAGGATTCATAACCTAATCTGTTTGATTGAAATGTAAAAGACGAGGCCAATGCCATCGCTTTTAAATTTTAAACAACATTTCTCGACCTTGGAGAATATTCTGCAATATTCACGGGAACTCGATCTTTATTTCTTCAATAAAGGCATAAAGAGATCAAACAACATTACACAAAATGCTTTTAGAATACACTGTAAATCAAAGGAGATAATAAAAGAATCATAATCGTTAAACATCGGTTTTATTTAAAAATTCTGTCAAATATTGACAATGTTAAAAATGAATATGCTAATTATAAACGAATTTTTGTGTATTCTGAATTGAATGTGTATAAACTACAAGAAAATCGCATTACGCTTTTAATAACGAAATGAATTATAAGGAAAAGTCAATAATCATTGTTTGTGTCATAAAAAGCGGTAGTAACACTGGTTACCTAGAATGCTTAAAACCATAAAACAATGCTAAACTAGTTGAAGGCTAACAAAAGAGTCAGTTGCTGTCAACCGGATGACATTAGCCCTTCAAAAGATAATTACCCAGTCATCATAATTATAAAAGTATCAATAAGCATTAAAGCTAAATTGACAACAATAACACATTTTAATTGTTTATAACTTATTTTGTCTTTTAATCAGTCGATTGTCTCGTTTTCGCTTTTCTCTGCGCTCCTTTTAAATTTGTTTGGTTATTCTGTTCTCCCAGCGCAATCTTGTATCCCATCATCCCATATTTTCACGGTACAGGAGGAAGTGGATTTTTGGCTTCGCTCTTTATAATGTCCGCCGCTTTCTCCGCGACCATGATGGTGGCGGCATTAGTGTAGTCTGTGATCTCGGGTATAATGGACGCATCAGCAACCCGCAGTCCGATGATTCCTTTAACCCTGTCAACAAAAACCGCATTATTAACAGACTTCATGGAAACCAATCAAATCCCACTCAAGGTTAAACTGTCGAAAGCCAATATCAATGACTTTCATCATGTTGATGACATATCATCATGATACCGAGAACAATAGAATATAAAGGAAATGCTAGGCCGTTTATTTTCTATTTTTTTTAATAGCGATACCGTATTCTGTGCATTATTTTGCTTTAAAGAATAAAACACCCAAAATATAATTTGAAAAATAAATTGGTTTTCAAAGAATAGTAATATGCAATTTTATCTATTGAACGAACTAGTATGACCCTATCACATGTACTCACGATTAATGTTAATTACAATTATAATCAACAAATGGATTACATGGAAAGAATAAAGATATGATTCATACTTCTAAATTGTTAATATTTACTTGAGATCTGGCCCCACCACAGTAGAGCCGTCATTAACGGAGCCCATTTTATTGGTTGAGACAGGGTTGTGTCCGGGTTCCATAAAATGGCGGATGTAACATTCCCAGTATGCATCAGAATCTCGCGCTAAATGGAGACAACCCGAGAATGAAGGCCCGAATGAGGCCTGGACCTCTTGGAAGGAAGGTGTCTTGATCAAATCTTGAACCTTTCTGATTCCTATAAAAAAGAAAACAGATAGTTAAATTTTTGTTGTTGTTTTAAGTGTTCTTCATGGATACTTTATTAAATGTCGTTGATGTGCTGGCAAAAAACTTTCTTAATCTTATTTTTTTTAATCAGCATGGCAATGCTATTATAAATCCTCTAGTATAATAATAATTCTTTTGAAAGTTAAAATAAAATTCAAAGGGTATAAGTCTTGTTGTATTACAGAATTTGTCCTTAAGCTGTGTTTACAAATATTGCCATTTAAAATCAGCATTTCCTTCTGTATGTTCATACTAATTAGGGTAGTTTATATACCTCTGATCAGCACCCTGATGTCTTCCGGATTAGACAGGTAGGCAGGGTCAATCACCGGGGGAACTCTGGGATCGACACTGTTCAACTTCAGGCTTCCTCTACTGACCGGGTGCAGTAACTTTATGTTCATGGTCACCCCATCTTGGCCCCTTGCTATAGAATACCACGACTTTATGAACTAAAAGAGAAAATTAACATTTTAGAATCGTAAAAAAACAGCGTCTAAAAACCAAGACCAATTACTGACTGTGTGACGAACTCACTTGGCATTTCTTATTTTCAAGAAAATATTGATTACAATTACTTGTAATTATTTGGTACAAAAAAGCCCTGTCAATAGATTTATGTGTAAGCATTAATATAAGAATGAATTAACCGGTATTTACGAGAACAACGAGACACAGTGTCAGCTTCTGCGAGATGGGTTTCCTATTTTTAAAATTTGAATGCTGATCAACAACTTTTGAATTAATATTAAAATTAAAATGATCCTCCACGAATGTTGATTAATGCTGTTTCAATAGGACACAGTGTTATCCGTACGTTTACTTACAGATAGATTTTTGTTGCCCACAAAGTCAATCATGGGGTCATGGTCACCAAGAGCACTGGTGAAGGTTATCTGAAGGTCAGGGTAGGCGATGATCGAGGTCGGATCCGACTGTAGAGTAAGAAGGGCTTCCGTCCCCCGCAGTTCTGCTAGCAATCCTATGTGGAACAAACATCCATGAAAATCAATGACGTTAGTAATTATCATTAATACTAAACTGTATTGAAAATAGAGTGTATAAGTATCGAAAAATATCTTTAATAAAGGCTTTCTGCAGTGAATAAAATGAATTATTGACATGTCAACAGCAAATTTAATTGATTTAGGATGGCTGTATGGTCGAAGTCATTTTTAGACTAAGGTAGTATTCTTTAGATTGTAGGAAAATAATCAATTGTAAAATCTAAAATATTTGGATTTTGTCGTTACTTCATGATATGGCCAAATATGTCACACTTAAAACTTTAAAACCAGATGTAATTTTATATAACCATCAAACCGGATAACATTTCGATAAAGCACACACATCTGAGATTGTTTGAACTCTGTAGGGCCAAGAGGCACTTCTGGACTTTCTTTGCCATGTAAGAGTTGCTATGATTTTTACTGCCGTTACCTGTTCGCTGGAACAAGTACTGGTTGTTCTTGACTTGGTCGGCAATGGCGTGGGGTTTGATGGTTGGAGCCTTTAACAGAACTCTGATGTTGACCGTGGGGTGGTCTTGTAATGATTCTCCAACTGGAATCAACGAAATCGGGGGCACCTGTAAGCCAGACACGTTTGAAACTAGTAATGCGAAGTAGAATTTTTTTTCATGTCTTCTTAAACTGTTAAATTATAGGCCACAATGCCACAACCCAAGATGTACATAAATTAAACATAATGCGGTGATTTTTAAAATTCCTTAAAGTCAAGATCAAGTAAATGAAAGGTGCCTACAGGTTTATAAAATTAAGATATAAATTCTTTCAATGATGCTTCATAACAATAGCTTTGTTTGATAGGGTGTACTGGGGCTAAAAATTTTGGTAAACACAATGAAAAAATCATGTTTTAACCTGTAAATGATATGAAATAAAATATGAAAGAAAAAAAGGAAAAATTTTCGGAGTTTTGTTCATTTTTGACGAATAAAATATACCTAGAATGCCTACAGTCTCTCCAAAAACGGAATTAAACAAGCCCTTGATCTCCTCTTTAAAATGATGTCAAATTTAATACAGAGATCGTGATTACTTTTTCATGATTTAACATAGAATGCCAAAAAAATCGTTTATTTTCTACATAATTCCTTTAAAGCCGTAAGTACGGTAAAAAGATTCCTCAAATCAATTATGACTTCTCCACGTGATTAGTGCTTGATGAACACAAATGCAATAGAAAAAACGGGTCCCTTATTAGCTTTGTTATAGGCAGACATGTTGTGGTTCCAGAATTCGGCTGGAAATATCAATATCTATGACATAAACGTAATCTAATTCTCTAAATTAATTTTGGAGTGACTGCTTCTAACCTATGGTATATAAATGTTTTTGACAGAAATAGCAAGAACAGTAGGTATTATATATAGACATGGTGCCTATTCTTGTATGGCTGTAATAGATTGAAGATGTCATCAGTTTTAATGTACTTTTATGGCGCTAAAGATGCCCGTAACATAGGAGAGTTTAAGCAATGAGTTATAATTATGTACAAAAACAAGGGCCGTATAATTGTACCATATAATTACTATCTGGTGTATGTTATAGTTTCAGACCATCACGTTATGCAAAATGACGCTTATATTTCAGTAAATTACACATCGAAAGAATTCTAATTAAGTGTCCGCGTTTCTTGGTTATTTTGTGTGTTCTTTTAAAATTGCAAAAACTAGGGGATTATTGTCCTTTTTTATAGGTTACTGAGTGTTAAAATTTAGTACAAAATATTTAGAAAAGATATTTATTGACAATTAATTTTGGTTCAGGTTTCTATTTATTATATCCAAAATTAAGAAAATATGCTTATATAACAGATAACGTCATCTGCTCCTAAAATAAGTTTCGATTTTGGAGTACATGTACTTTGAAATTCTTTCTTTAGTGAATTTTTGATCGATAACGCCAGATTTCAGTTGTACTGTATATCAAAGTTTTCATTCCGATTCTTCCGCAATAGCAGCAATAATTATTGAGTTGTCACATGCAGATTTGGCAAATCAGAAAAAAAAAATCAGCATAAAAAGAAAGCTCAATCATGTTGGCTTCTTTGTAGCTTGTATGATGAAAAACATAAAAATGTTCGGACCTGCATTTTTTTAAGTTTATGTAAAAAAAATGAAAACGAATAGATCAAAATTGAGAATTAAAGAGGTTCGAACCTGCAGCCTTTGTAGTTGGTCAGCTGGACCGATTCCGGACCGGATTAGAATGGCTGGGGACCCGTATGTACCAGCCGTCAATATCACTTCCTTATCTGTCTGTACACTAAACGAAATCCCCCTGTGTATAAATTCTATACCTTGTGCCCTTCTGTTAGAAATCAAAACCTGTAAAATTGGAGTTAAATTTGATATAGGCTTTATATTACACATGTACATTGTAATAAGCAAAACATTAATTACCAGCTAGTACACTAGTACACGGCATGGAGTTAAAGAAAAAATATTGCAATAAAGTTTTTATGAAGTACTAAAGAAAAAAATAGTTAAAGAGAAAATCATGCACTAAAGTTCTATCATAATGAAAATCATTGAACATCTGCTGTACAGAGACAAAATTTATTAAATTACAAATTGCTGTGGATTCTAATTTGTTTGTAATGGAAATGTAAATGAATTTATAATTAATATTTAGATAATAAATTGATACTTAAGATTTTAGAGTGATCAAAATGACAACGACACTAATTTAAATGAAGTTTTAGAGATAAAATAGAGATAGTACGGACGATAGACGAAGCGGAAGAAGAGGAAAAATCCAAACTTTTTTTTTAGAACTGTATACTATATGAATTTCATATGAGATTCATGCAAACCACTTTTGCCTGTGTAACTCTGATGAAAGATCTCCCATTGTTTAACACAACCTTTATGTTCGATAACTTGCAGAACTATATGTACAAGTCGCATATAGCTCAACGACAAGAGTTGCGTCGCTTTTTGTCTGGCACCTGTCAATCATAAATGCTTACTTTAGATACATGAGCATCAGTGACCATGTCAAGGTTTCTTCTCCCTAGGGCCGGGCGGATAAAGCCTTTAAGTGTATTCCAGCGCTCGCCGAATTTAATGTTTGTATGTATCCTGCACACACCTTAAATTAGAATAATTAAATGTATTCTGAAACTTCCGTCCCTGGCATTTCACGAAATGATAGAAATAAAATGAAAAAAAATTAATGCAAGTCATCATTAAATTTGAAAAATGATATTATAATAATTATATACAGAATTATTACTTAAGAGGTCTGGATGGTCGTGGCCATTTTAAGACTATATTAATCTCCTTTAAAAGGATAGCTTTATATAAATATATAGGGAAATATTCAAATTTTAGAGCTAAAATATGAGGATATTTTCAATACTAAATAATAGCTCATGGTGAAAAGTGTAATAATCTTAAATTGTAAGGTAGATTTGGCTCCACCGTCACCAAAATATTCATATCCCTCTACTCCTTCCTCTACTTAAATCCTTTAAAGAAAAGTGCATAAACCTGAGGTAAAACCTCTGAATTGAGGCTGAGTATTGACCTGAGGAAGTTGGTGACGTCGAAGCCTGATGATTAATTGTTGAGTACCCAGCATCCTTAATGTATCATACATGTATGTAGCCAGATCATTATTTGGACAGGTTTTAGTTCTCATTATGCTGTAACACATACCGACGTCTATCCCCTCGTTGCAGTTGATGGTTCGGTAGCCCAGACTGTTGGCTCCCTTCAGGTAGAGGCTGAGGAGGGGGCTAGGGGGTAGACGGGACACTCTGAGGGGCCCACACTGCTCGTGGTACGCTGTGGATGAATGTTACGTTATGGTTATCACAGGTACAATGAATGAAGGATGATGGATGATGATTAAGAGATGATGATTAAGGTGATGTAGATGATGATGATGATGATAATGATGATTAGAATGGTTCAGGGGAAAAGTGATGGTGACAACAATGTTGACAATGATGCTCATATAGTCAAATTAATCACATTTAATAATAATGATACATGTAATATGAATCTTCATAATGATGGCAACGCTTCTAAAATTCGTTTACATATATCACATATACAAATAATAGCTCTATATCTTACTAATCTCACTAAATGATCATTGAAATTATAAACATTATTAATATATTGTGTTCATGTATAATGCTGTAGACAGTGGGGACAGTGAAGAATAAGCGGTAATTTCTAGCATTCATTTTATATTCACAGTCATTTTAAATGCAACAATGTTTTTCATGTACATGTATTGTAAAGCGCATAAAGCAATAGTGAGCTGTATTTTTTTTAAATTTTATTTTGCAGCAAAAACCTGCTAATATGATAAGTCTGCATATAACTTAAATTTTTATGATATTTTTTTTTAAAAGATTTTTGTCAGAAAAAAAGATTTCTCTTCTAAGGGATATTTATATATAGCAGATCAATTATTGTACAGCAACAATTCAATTTTGCTTCAATTAAAGCTTCTTAAAGGCTTTTCCCACAAAAATATGGCAAACAGAAATTTAAAAAACCATGATATTTTTTGTCAGTTTAGAAGAAAATAACATCTTCGTAAAAAAAAAATTCAGCATAAAAATGCAGCTAATATTGCTTTAATAATACAATGTACAATAAGATGTAATAGCAAAACTTGAATTTAGGAGTGGTTATACCAGTAACCACCACCAAGAAACTTAACCAATGTTGATATTTCTGTTTGGAGGCATTGTGCTGTAATCAACAATTAAGTTTTGTAATAAAACTTTTAATTCACGTATTTCCTTAAGTTGTCAGACGTTTTAATGAGTGAGTCAGACCTTCTGCATAGCTGTCAATCAATGCACCAGTCCTCTGTATATCCACTGTCTACAATGTAGATCTGTGGTACTGAACCGTTAAATGCAGAAATAACTCTAATAATCTAGCCAGTCGGTGAAACACAGCATTTACGTACTTAGAGTTTTATTTGAAAAAATAAACTTCTTACCATAAAAAGCCTACACTTCTGATTAAAGTGCCTAATTGGGCTTCAATCTAATCTCAACAGAAAGAAAATAAGGATCTTCCCAAAACACTTGGATGTGGCCCCCAAAGCCCTTATAGTCTTAAGAACTATGTCCATTAAACAATTAATATTGTTCAGAAACATTTCATTGAAATTAAAGTCAAGGATAAAATAGGACCCCTCCCACACACATACCCCACCTTTTAAGCGTTAACACGATAAAAAAAAAAAACCAATAGCACTGTGCGTGTTTTCAAGTTGTTTTAAAAAAATGATAATTTTTTTTTCATTTTTTATTAAAATTTTCACATATTTACACCAGAGTTTAAGATTAGCGCATGAGCAAAAGTATATAGTTTATAAATTTATAAAAATTGTAAATTAATAGTTTTCGAAGATATATTCTGACATATAAAAAGAGAATGAACAACGTACACATATAAATATTTAGATATGAATTCAACTAAACAGTGAAGGATCTCACGGAAAAAAATTGATACCTTCATCGATAATGCGCATAGTATTCTTTGAGTCAATGGAGGGGATCACAAGATTTTTACTTTCTTCAAATATCCGTATCTTTAAAATGAGATTGATTTTAAGAGGACTGTGATGGTCGTACTCATTTTTTGAATCGTATTTTAAAATCACTTTTAGAGGAAGAGTTTGGTATAACATTGTAGGGAAAAAATTAAAGATTTTGATAAGTAACGTATTATAAACTTTTTCTCTTTAATAAATAGTTTATGGGCTAAAAAATTCATTGATTCAAACCTTAAGATTATCATGTGGTTATTTTGTTGACCATCCAGCCCCCTTAAAAGATTTATTTGCGGTTGGAATATTTGCATTTTCGAATAATATTTTGTTGTTAAATGTTTTGAAACTTATTTGATAGTTTCATACCCCAAAGGACTCTTGCTGGTGAAAGAAATAAGACTTCATGGTATTCACAGGTTCAGATAGGTGATGGAAATATTGTATTTGATTAAATGTGTTTAAGCTGAATACAAAAAACAATCGAGAATTCATAATGTTTATGAAAAGTAACATTTGAAAACCAACTAAGAAAAACCTCAAATGAAATTGAATCTATCTAATACACAGTATATCTATCTTTAGTTACCCCCACTTATTTTTCCAGTAGATTTGTTTTGTGAATAGATTGCTTTCCACGGCACCGCTTTAAATATTATTTCTATTATATCATGACTAGCTTAATAAATGTGCCATAGAATTCTGATGTTTTCATTTTAAGTATACAAGAGGGTTTTAGCAATTTAAACTAATGTTTTGAATTAAAATGATGTGATGATGATAAAAGGGATGATGATAATGATAATTATGGTGTTTTCTAAAATTATCTTTCGTTTGAAATAAAGTCTATGCAAAAAGCGACCTTTTACACTTTTAAAATGCTAAATTCTACCAATAAATTATAAATTGTCTATTGCATTAAAATCAAGTAAAGAAAATGAGACAATTTTACAATACATAATTAGGAAACTGACAAAATTGATGTATAATAATAGACCAAGAACACCGCAACTCTTCAGACATGCAAAGAAATATTTTAATTATTCATGTAATGTATATTACCGAGCTCTGTTAAAAGCGATTGACATCATAATATGTAATCACCATCACTGTCAGCGAATTCTAACCGATATGATTTATTCCATTTTTTTCAGATAAGGGTCAAACGTTTGTTTACCTCCATTGCTTCTCCTTCTCTCTCTCTCTCTCTCTCTCTCTCTCTCTCTCTCTCTCTCTCTCTCTCTCTCTCTCTCTCTCTCTCTCCTGATATAATAACTTGTCATATTTCTGTTTATCTTTATCTCTAAGCCTCTCTTTCTTTCTTTTTCTCACACATTTGATCTATCATTTGAGGTTGATCAATGCCTTACTTGATCTTGCTAATTCTGGAACGCTGATATCTTCTGACCGCCGGAAGTACTTTAGAATTTCCCGGAAGCTCCAACCAGTTGCTCCGGATGAGGCCCAATAATCATAAATATGGCGACTCCCACGCTGATAGATCATTCTGTTGATGCTGAATGTACCCCCGCTAACCTTCCCTTGAGGCAAAGGAAATTGCTGAAAAATATACATGTTGTTCTTCTTATCATAACCTTGTTATACATTTCCTTTAATGATCATTTTTGATGCATGTTTTAGCTTAGTAATGTTTTGAATTCGCGTTGTATTTTAACTAAACTTATCTGAATATCTTCATTTTCACTTGTATATATACGAATATAATTTTTGACACAGATTGTTGGCAATTCTTCAAAACCAATTTTAGGGAATTTTAATTGTGTGTATTGCTCAGTTAACTCTACTCTGTCTAAAAGATATATTTCGATTATGATTTAAAATTTAACTTTTTTTTCATATATTTTTAAACGTTTCATACACCATTATCACTCATGTTTAAATTTATAACTTAATTCAAAGTTTTGGATAGATTTGTTAAAATATTTAGCATAATAAATTTGATTTTTTCATTTTTCCGAAAAAAAAAATAGGAGCAGATATCAAGAGAGAGAGAGAGAGAGAGAGAGAGAGAGAGAGAGAGAGAGAGAGAGAGATAGAGCTGATAAAATTCAAAACCATACCCTATTATTGAATGCGTATCCGGAGAACCTCTGGGGAACGCTGTAGTAGCCCCAGTCCACGCTGGAGTTGACCAATAGGGGGTAGAGGGCGGGGATGTCTATGTAGGGGGTCTCCTTCCTCTCCCTGTCCGACTCCCCAGCCTCCACTAACAACACCCTGTGATCCGGGTTCTCCGACAGCCGCGCGGCAAGGACGGTTCCGGCAGATCCAGACCCAACTGTTATACGCAAAAGTTTAATTTCTTTAATATCAGTATCGTATTGTTTCTAAATGATTGTTATAAGATATACATAAGATTATCATATATTTATACACAAGTTTTCATAAGCAGTGTACTTGTAATCTACTTATTTGTGAACATAGAATTGGCAGTTTACATGGATTTACTATGCAATGGTTGCCTCTTTCTCTGTCTGTCTGTCTGTCTGTCTGTCTCTCTCTCTCTCTCTCTCTCTCTCTCTCTCTCTCTCTCTCTCTCTCTCTCTCTGTTATGTTATAATTGTGATTTTTTTTATTAAGGGAACTCACTTACACGTACGTTTTGATAGTTCAGACAGAGTGCGATTGGTACTAGTATATATCTAACACGAAATATCTCCTTTTTCTAAAAATGACTCGATTAAAATTATTATGTTTTATCTTTTTGTACCTTCGGGTCCATGCCTATGGCTTTTTGTGTTAGAGACAACATTCATACATGGATTATGGATACCTTTATAACAAGTTTTAACCCGATAGGTGTTACATTTCACACATGTTGCCCTGTCAGTATTCAGGTCAACTTAGGTCATGACATAGGAAATCGACATCACTCTGATTACACATGTACCGTTAGGCACGGTGATCATAAACTAAATAAAAATAACATTCCACAGACAAAATCAACTGAATGTTAATGAGGGTGCGATGGAACTGGGCCCCCTTACCTATGATATAGTCGTATCGGCGACGCATGTACTCCGGGCATTCAAATGAACGCAGCGGCCTGAGTAGAACTAGGAGGACCGCCATCGACAAAAAACAAACACTGGATTTCTTCATCTTGTAGGAATTCTGTAGAGCACACTAAAAATACAAGAAAATGGCTAATTTTTCCTTTTTTTTTTTTAATTTCAAATCATTTTTTTTTTAATATAAGATGACTAATTTGAATCAATCATAAATTCTAATAGCAATTTTTTTAAATTTCTGATTGATTTCTCTATATAATCTAAATTATTATCGATAACTTTTATGATGACATGTAGGTTTTGTTTAGTGCAATCAATTGCAGTATTGTAAATGAATTAATCTGAAACATTTCCATTCTTATTTTAAAAAATCAAATGAACTCTTTCGCTGCACTCAAAATTTGAACCATTTGCATGCAAGTTTTTGGTGAATAATATTTTCATTATTCTGAATTTCATGCGTACCGCCTTGACGAAATATTTTAATAAATCTGATATAAATAAAAGTCTCCTACGTACGACATTAATTAGAATTCAAAATGCCGCTAAGTTCTTCCTGCTATCATTACAATCGGCCCGGGGGAGAATTTTACGTAAAACAAATCATTTATTTATTTCATTTTTATGCTGTTTATATAATTTGCTGTATTTTTAAAAACTAATTTTCGACGTCAGTAATTCTTTCGTTTCGAGACCATCCTTTAAACAGTGCGTGGGATTTCCTTTTGTTTTTAAATTTTTCTCCACAACATAACCGATTTTATTTACACAGAAAATATAATACACATTCTGTTTTGACCACGCAAGTGTAAATTGTATATAAATGTCGAAAACTGAGGTCAAACAAATAAAACGCCATTCAATGAGAACCTTTTACTTATTTCACAGAAGGAAAATGGATGTATATACACACAAAAGCTATTAAACAAATGTCTTCCCATGTTAATTCACGTCGCAACAACATAATTAATGTTCGTTTCCGTAGTATTCTATAGAAACCTGTTTCTCGTCTGTATTTTCTGTTATTTAACTTACACACAAAAATACAACCTTGTGTATATTTGGAGATAAATACAAATCAAGCTGGGTCTCGTCTAAAACACAAACTTGAATTCGTGATATAATTTTATAACCTAATTAGTGGTTTCCAGAATCGCAAACAAACAAGCCCTGGTAAAATCTATAGAACAAAGGTTACTACTCTCTTACCTTTCCACACCTGTCTTTGGAGTTTGGATATCTTAGATTTTCCACATCATAAAATTCCAATCGACTGTAATGGAAAAAAAAATGATCACTTATTTACAGATTTTTCTACTTTTTTGTATTCCGAAAGCATGCACTGAAATCTAATGAGCACCTCTATTTCGCATAAGCGCTGGTGTTCACAATATAGAAGAGAGGGGACACTAATTTATGCATTAATTGTTATGACGAAGAATATATCTACCTGAGGCAAGATAGAATCAAGACGACAACATAAGACAATTAAGCAAAATCAATCATATTTACTAAAATTCAACAAAATCTTAGCGGAGCGCATAGAATATGATTGATTGTTTGCAAATTAATCATTTAATCAATATTATGTTCAGACAACAAAATATTATTTCTTTGAAAAGCTGGTATTCTTCATGCGTTTACAACTTCTTTTTCTTTTAATTATATTTTACCCCAAACCTCCTATGTACATGTAAATATTCGCCTTGCTTTATAATAACTTATTTAGATGTAGTTAAGCATTAAGTATCGCAATATGACTAGATAAAATGCTGAATCATTATCTCCAAAATCCGACCTTCTACTTTTCCTAGCATTGAGATTGTAAATCTTTTTGAAAGCAACTGATTACACATATATAATCAACATTCTAATTACTTAGCAAATACCTAAGGTACACATGTATGTTTCACATGTATCCGCAAAGCAAATTAACACACATGAGTGTAGGAAAAAATAACCGATGGGTGCAACTTGTCAAGTCAGATCTGTAATGATGAGATGTGGGTGGCTGGAACCATGTAATAATAAAATACAGGTGAACACTATGGCATTAGAGTTCGTATACCAAGACTTTTGTAACGTTGTTGACTAGACGGTGTATAAAAAATATTTTTCACAATGACAAATAGTATAATACAGTCCTATCTTTGAATGTCGACCCCTTCCCCACACCCTACATGAACCCGAGACGTTTTGATCGAATTTTACGCTGCATGCTAGGCGATTGTTATGAAAGGTGTTAGAGTTGTTCAGAAGTTACATGTACTTACATTCATTATGGGAGAAAAAAAATGATAAATGAAATTATTTTTATTTATTTATTCTTTTTTTTTTGGGGGGGGGGTGTATATATTTTTTTAAAATATCGTAAACTTGTTAAAAGATTTTGTACATTTATTGGGAAGACTTTACGTTGATGTAGGGATTTTGCTTCACTAACTAAGGGTTCGAGTTCCCAAATTCGGATTATCATAAATTTCAATGTCAAGAGTAAAAGGACAGTAGCGTATACGGCTTTGTAATTCCCCCACTTGGAGCAAAAAAGACGAACGATTTTCATTATCACTTAAAATATTAATTTTTGGCTTATTAACATTGTTTATAGTGTAAATCTTATGGTGTAAGTCAAACGTATGCTTTCACTCAGTAAACACGACAGATATATATTTCCAAATTAAGCTGCACAGCGTTTTATGCAAAAATCTTGATCTTATACTGTTCCAGTTGCAAATTTTAGGAATGAATGGGTCTTGACTCCATCCTAAAATTACTTTTATTTAGAGGATAAGTGTTTATTCATTTTTATTAATGATTTATCAAAATGGAGTCTATACACACAAGAGGTCAAAGTCCGTGGTTTTCACAAAAAAAATTTCACTTTTATTAAATAATTAATGACGGTCAAACACCCAAAGTTATTAACCTTTCCACCTTTCCTGTAGTGTATCAGCGTAGCTCAGTGAGATAGGCGGAGTCTTAAATTGAAGACTAGATTTATCGAATAAGAGGGTGTTCGAATCATAGCCGTCGTTTTATTTTTAATTTCTGTGGTTCAAAGTAAATCATCTTTTTAAGATATTGATACGATTTAAAAAAGAATTAATACGCTCTAGATAACGATTAAAAATACGTAATGTTCTTTTTACACAATGTCGCATAAAAATAGCGCTAACGCAGATATGAGATCACGATGTTTATGTTTAGAAAATAAACATTTGAAACAAACGCGATAACTACAAAATATAAATGTATAATTTTTAATTTGTCAGATAATGCTGTTTTATATTATACATGTACAGATGTGAATTTATTTTTATATGTACGTATGCCATTTCAACATTCTGCGTGCAGGGGATTTGTCAGCCATTGTACGCTCTTGTTCTTTGTTCTAAGCACAAAAAATCATTAATAAAATAGATAATTATTGACATAACATTCGATATCTTTACTATGTTATGCAATTAGGCTAAAAAAATATTGGACTTCTAGCAAAACAGAGGAAATTCGAACTAAAATTTTTAGCATTTGTTTTTCACTGATATATTTTTGGTACATGTACAAAGCTTAGAGATTGTAAATAATTTTTAAAGTTACTTATTATACATAAATAATCAACATTTTAATTACTCGGCAAAGACCTAAGGTACACTTGTATTGTTCACATGTACCCACCCAGCAATTAACACACCTGAGTGTAGGATAAAATAACCGGTGTGTACATTAATCAAAGTCAGGCCTGTAATGATGAGATGTAGGTGGCTGAAATTGTGTTATAGCAAATACAGGTTAACACTGGGTAAGAAGTCTAAGACCTAGTATACCAAACAGTTGTGTAACATTGCTGACTAATCAGTGCAAGAACATTATTTTTCACAATGACGATCGAATAGTTTACTACAGTCATTTCATTACTTGTCTACCACCCCCCCTACATGAATCCGAGACGTTTTGGTTGAATTATCACCTAAACGCCGCATGCTAGACGATTGTTATGAAAAACGAAAGGGTTGTTCACAACCTCTTAACATTCATTATATTAAATCATAAACTTGTCATTTGATGGTTAGCAGATTTTAGAAAATATCTAAATCAAATTGCCAACAAAATCTCTTTCGCAATAATGTGTTATGCTAAAATGATTTATCACGTAGTCTTAAAAATCTGTGGTGTGTAAAGTTGCGTAATAAAGCAATGATGAGCAGTGTTACAATGCGTTATGAATGTCTGGAATGTTTTGTTATACAGTAGCCATGGTGCTTTAGCGTTTTATATATATATATATATATATATATATATATATATATATATATATATATATATATATATATATATATATATATATATATATATATATATATATATATATGGAAGACTTTATGATGTTGTAGCGATTGTGCTTCTCTAACTGTGTTAAGACGACAGCGCGTTATAGGAAAGCAGATAGTGTTATCATAGAATATAGGTTTATTTTTTAACACAACAACGCTTTTTTATACTACGCGTATAGTTACCCTGTTACAGATGACCCTTACATGTATTGTTATTGCCGGTTTGTTTGCCAAGGTGAGTACCTTTTGCAAATCTTATCAAATTAATGACTTGGATAATATATAATTTGTATAACATATTTAATCAAATTATTGACATAAATGTATAACATCAACTATACTTACCAAAAAATGTTGGCTTAAATATGTGCAGTCTCAATGGTTGAGGTAGGATGAGAACATTAAACTGGTCCTGCATCGTCGGAACCTACGGGTTTTCTATCCGTTGCAACAGTTGAGTTTATTACCTTGAAGTTCGTGTCTGACAAACCTCTTTCTAGTTTTAAGTAAATGTTTTTTGTAGACACAATAACTTGTTTTCACTTAAATAATACGATTATGAACAAAGTAACATAAGGTCAATGTTCTTATTTTCTCATGATCCGCATCGCAACATTTCTTTTATAATGAAAAGTGCTGCACTTGCTTAACCTGACTTCTTTCCTGCAATTGCAGTTCGTCTTGTACAGTGTACTTGTAACATCAGTTCCCTATTATAATACAAATGCCGCTTATAGAGAAAGAGATTCTCCTTTGCGAATACATAGTAAAAAACATTTATTGTAAAGATGGATGTGATAATACCTGTTATTGGTTTTTTTTTACCTTTCCTGCCTTAGGATTCATGGACTTGAATAATTTTTTTGGATGGACCAGCCCCTTTCATTTAACACTGGCTCTCGGAGATGTTACGACTATCAGTCATGTAACATATGAAGAAAATCATTTATGGTAGATTTAAAACTTCAATTTGGTCTTCCCTGTTTCTACATTTCCGTCCGTCCAACCGTTTGTCAACATAAGATTGGCATTGCTCCGGGATTATTGCGATGTATTACATGGCCTGTGTAAAACACTTTGGTTATAGATAATTTATAAAGGCATAGGAAATTCGGATGCTTCAAAAACTTAAGGAAGGTGCCTCATATAAAACACCTTTGTTGTAGTTTTATATTTAACAAAATTTGTACATTCGTTATACTTCTTTATAACAACGAACAGTCATCAATCATCGTTGAATAAAACAAACAAACAAAACAAAAAACCAAAACCAAACCAAAAACATTTTTAAAGAAAATTAAAGCGTTTTATATACAACTCAAACCGATTCTGTATCCTTTAAGTTCTTGTATAGTTTTTTTTATATATATGACCGTATGAACGATGTATACACCTCATCCCATCCCCTTCATTTACTTATTCCATAATAGAAAAAAAACGAATACTCAAATACCAAGAAGTATAGTCCTATAGATATGCATATCATTTCACTGCACTAACATACTCTGTGCTAGTTCAATAGGCGTGCTAGACTGAATTATATAATTTATTAAAACAAATGGAAGTAGAAAAATAAAAAGTTTGAAAATAGGACTTTGACCTGATTACAGAACTGCGTAGTTTTTCGATCATTGGCATTTCACCCATTCCAATTTAACAATACATTTATGTGCGTTTCATAAAGCCTTTGTGAAAACGTCCATTAATAATTAATCAAAATGTAATGAGCGATTTATTCAGGTTAAATTAAATATGAAACTTACTTTTTGTAAGAAAATAAAAGCCAGCAGTTAAAGGAGTGTTTAAACTGCTGTTTTATTGAATAAAATTACAATATCAACTTTTCTTATACTACATAGTAGTCGGTGAAGAAAAGAAGCCAAAGCTATAAGTTGTAAAAATTTGTTTGGATAATACAGTGCATATTTGATGTCTGTATATACATGTTCAATTTTACGGCAGTATACACTGGCAGATTAAGAGGGGGCCCGGGGGCCCGCCCCCTTTTATGATCAATTTTTAAAAAAATATATATAATTATGTAAGACCTGTAGAAAAAAATGTCAAATCAGTTTTATTTGTTATTTATCGTTCTTACAATATGCCAAATCTAACTAGAATAGCTCATAAAAGTGTCTTAAAACACCTAAAAATCCGGGAGCCTCTGGGCCCCCACCAGGGCTTTGCCTCGGACCCACTGGGGGCCTCAAGGCGACCCCAGACTTCCGGCCGCCCCGGGCCCCCTTTCAACCATTCCTGGATCCGCCGCTATATATATATATATATATATATATATATATATATATATATATATATATATATATATATATATATATATATATATATATATATAATGCACAGGAAATTCACTATATTGGAGCTCTACGACCGCCTCGGTTGGGGTATGAACTTTTTACAAACTTATCTATCGATTATTCCACAATGTTTTCCATTCATTAGAATACTGATTATGCCTTTTAATAAGCGCAGTAACTCGCGTATGGTGTTGCATTTTTTTTCTCACACAATCATTATTTCATATTCGCTACCCCAGGGTTCGATACGGTACTCTTTGTCTCATTTTTCGAACATATTAATAGAGAAGATAAGTTATATAAATACATCGCTTTTATCAGTTTATTTGTCGTAACCGGCCACCGTACCTACATGTAGGCCCAAATATTGACCTAGAAAAATACTTCCAACGGACCTTAGCACAGATACTTTGAGGCATGGCGGACGGGGAGCGGCGGACCTACGCCTACATTGTTGTTGGCTGCGGGGGCGTGGGTAGTGCTGCCCTCTATTGGCTGGCCAAGAGAGCAGGGAAAGGTAAGCAACACCGACAATTTACACGAAATCAACTTACGTACATGTACCTGCAAATTTATAAACTCTAGCAAGTTCACAATAAAGGATTGAATGATCAGTTTTTGCATTCGAGAGATGAAAACAGCATTATTAAGTTTCATGCCCTTTTGGACAAGGATGCAAGCGCGTGTCCTATAAATTTCTACATGTTACAAGTACACACAAGTACATTGTATAAATTTTCTGTAATGCAAATGCATGTAAAACGACAAGTTTGATAAACAAAAGATATGAAAAGAAGTTAAAAAGTTAAAGTTTCTTAAAAGCTTGTTTGCAAGTTACGCAAGTTTTAAGAATTTATTTAAGGTAAGTACATGTTACTACATGTAATGAGTAACAGTTACATGTATATAATATGGTGAACGCAGAAGAAGCAACACTAAAACACATTGAATTAAAGCATGTACAAGTATCTTTTTCTACTATTGTAGATGTGTTGGGATTGGAGCAGTTTAAATTAGGTCATGATAATGGGGGATCGCAGGACCATTCCAGGATCATGTAATAGCTATGTTTACCTATTCTTCCCACAAAGACTTCAATATCGATAAATCCTAATTTTATATACAAATTATCTATTCTCTCAAAATTCTTTACAGCAAAATTTTATTCCGTTTTCATATGAGAATGCAATAAAAAAAATTGGAACTGTTAAAGAAGAGAACAAAAGAAAATAGTAATTTTTGATGTAAATTACAGATTTACGACATAGTTGTTCCGACAAAATTTCAGAACTCTTGGTAACATATTTTTAGACTACATACATGTATATATTATACCTGTGGCGTTGCTGATTAAAGGGCAATAACTGCCGTCTACTTTCAGACGCCTGGCCTACCACGATGATATGTATACCAAGCTGACTCCAGACACATATAAAGCGTACGAATCAGTCTGTAAAATGATACTTAACTAGAATACAGTCTGTTGTAGTCCAGTTTAAATTGATAAACTCCAATCCTTTAATGTAACATATGAAAATTAATATAATTCATTAATAAATGTAAATTAAGATTTTTCCCTATCAGGATATCCAATTTAGCTTTCCTTTAAAATAGCATCAACAGCTAGATCAAGTAACATGACTATGTATATTTCTATATGTTCTAGCTTGTAATTTATTTGTTATCAATGCATTTTCTCAATCTCATGGAATGACCCTCTTTACGCAAAATATGATGTCATTTTATTCCTATTTATTTCAAATTATAAACTCTGAAAAGGTAACTAAAAGTAAAATTACCAACCATTATCTCGGTCGAATTTTTTTTTTAAACGAGCGATCAAGACATGTTTTTAATATGTATTTTACGAACCTTATGGATGTTTAACTGTTAAAACCATGGATACCTGACAGAAAACACCCATCAGAATTGTAGGGTATATGTCTAGATCTACTAGATAGGTATGTAGATTGTATAATGGTAACTAGTGTGGTTTGTTTATACTCATCTGGACATTACTCTTGTTTGTTTACAGTTGGGAGGAAGTAGAGAAAGAAGCAGGTGTACAGCTGGTGTATAAAACAGGGGGAGTTAACTGGGCCAAAAAGGCTGAGATGGGACACCTGATCGACAAATACGCCGTGGCAATGGACGCCAACAACATCCGGTATAAAACCTCCTTAAATAATCATTAAAAACTAATCAAAAACCAAAGCTTTGAAGTACAAAGTATCAGATTACAGAGATTATCTCCATTGAATATCTAGTTTATCTTTTTCAATGGAACGTGACTTTGCAAATCAACCACTAAAACAAAGATTACAAAAAGAGAAAAAAGGACCACATACGCGACTCGGTCATTCGGAAAAAGTCTCTTTTAAAATTGCATTAACTTAAAAATTACTTTTACTTAGTCATTCTATTAATCAAGCTCAATGAAAACTTAAAATCAATTCTATGAAGTGGGGAAATGTTTATAATATACACATTTTCTATAGTTTTTATCACGATTTTCTACGACCCGTGCGCTCATGGAAAACAAAATTAATGACAAATGACAATGACAAATTCTAGATGTTCCTCTACGAGAGTTTATGATAACTTTTTCATCTTTTTGAACATGGACATTTTTGATATTTCAAGATATCAGAGGCTGACAGGCTCCGAACTTCACGCCAAATTCCCGCAGTTCGAGACTTCCGACGAGTACACGGCTATCTACGAGCCAATGGCGGGTCTCGTCGACGCTGCGATGGGTAACGCAGTGCACGTTCAACTCGCACGTGCGCACGGCGCCACTGTCATTGAAAACTGTCCTGTTCAGAGAATTGAGAAAATGTCAGATGGATGGATAAAAGTGATTATACACAACCACTAAATATTCAAATGATTCTGCATTCAGAGTTTAAAATATCAAAACCTACGTATCTCTGCCTCAAAATAGCACAATAAGTATATTTGAATTGCACTAATATCTTGCTTAAATATACTTGCAGGTTTATTCTCCAAAGGGCATGTTTGTATGCCGGAAGTTGATCGTGTCGGCAGGTGCGTGGATAAATCACGTGCTGGGTTCTATCGGGCTCCATATACCTGTATACGTCACTCAGGAACAAGTCACATACTTCGCCACACCTCACATCAAGGAGTTTACAAAAGAAAAGTATACAAAAATCATAAAATCACTGCAATTTTCAAATCCCTTTGCATCAACATACGTACACAGTTGATATAAAAATGCTTTCTATTCAATTTGTAAATTTTTGTTAATCGTCAGTTATCCTATTTGGATTTACCATTCTGAGAAGTATGATTTTTATGGACTTCCAATTCATGGCAATTCCGGAAGTAAGATTGGCATTGACGCTGGCGGCCCTGTGGTTACCGCTGATAGCCGGAACTTCAACCCAGATCCGGTCCGTGAACAAGCATGTATTGACCACCTAAAGAAGACAATTCCACGGGTAAATATCGCGGAGATATAATTGTTTGAATGCTTGACTCGGACTTGTATTATGCTTTAAATTATCAAACATAAAAAAGAAAATAAAAATATTTCTAAAAAAAAAATATAGCCCTGTTGAAAATAACTGAAATTTTGCCATTCACTTTGAAATATTAAACAGCACAATAACATAATAAACTCATCCAGTTAGTCATAGATTATAACATGTAACGCGTTATGGCGCTTTTGAACGAATATATTGCCCTTGATTTTGGAAATAAAAATAAAATGATTATTGAAATGTCTTTCCTTATTGCGACAAATATCGATTCTGTCATGCGTTCTTCGCTTAAACTTAATTGATTTCTGTTTTTTATTTTTTAATTGTTGGACCAAAAAACCTAAGAGAACATTGCAAGAATAAGATTTTCTTATATTAATTTTTTTTTTGCAGTCGCTGGGTCCTTTGATGTATACCAAGACCTGTTTATACACAATGCCACCAGACCGCCATTTTATTGTAGACACTTGCGGAAAAAGGGTCAAAGGTTACGACGACGTCATTTTGTGCTGTGGAGCTGGCCACTGTTATAAGTAAGTTTTATTATTTCTAGATCATAGTTTACATGTACTTTGATCAGATCTAGGCATGCTAATGGTTCGTTTTTATTGACTCAGAGAGAGTTGCCAACATAGATTCTAACATCCGGGCAAAAAGTCAAGGATAGTTAATGCTTCATTTGATAGTTTCATTGATGAAAAGACCAGAGAGAGAGAGAGAGAGAGAGAGAGAGAGAGAGAGAGAGAGAGAGAGAAAGAGAGAGAGAGATCGAGAGAGAGAGAGAGAGAGAGAGATCGAGATCTGATTACAATTGACTTGTATTACACTTTTACTCTTGAATCCTTGTCTACAGGTTTGCCAGCCTTCTGGGCAGGATTCTGAGTGAGATGGCCATTGATGGGGAAACCCGCTATGACATCTCTAAATTTAACATCGACAGACCAGCGTTAACAGAACCTGGTTTGAAACCCCAGCTATTCATGGGAACAGGCGGGAAAGTACCAACCAAAGATTCAAAGCTCTGAAGAAGAGAAATTTTCATATAATGAAGTTTCCCAAAATGCATGTAGTTTGATATTGTAAGGTAACAATAAAATACCACATCTTCATTTCTCGAAAGAATCTTGTTTCTGTCTATATCAGTTGAATATGTACTATGTATTGCTCAATGTCACAGATGGAGCACACATATAGCACCGAAATAGCCTGTTGCTCTTGTTTTCCTGTTGAGTTGCCATTTATCATGCCTTGATTGCCTCAGAACCCGTGATTGACAGCCTACAGATGCAGGGAAAGAAGACGAATTAGTTAAAATTCCACACAATCACTCGGCGTTTAGCGTCGGATGGCAGCCATTAAAGCCGAGGGAGAAGACGAGTTTTTATCGTTTGTCTTGTATTGCATTTGATGGATACAGCACCTCTTGGTTGATTTATCACCCGGTTTCAATTACTCTATAGTGGTTAATATATGTTAAAAGCTCAAACATAAAACATTAATTATTGCACGTTACGTAAGCTTGCTTAATCGTTTGTTCTTCATTTTGAGTCCATTTCAAATCAGTTTTGTACTCCTTTTAGCATCTTTCATATATAGGAGTTTTACATTTAATCCAAGTTTCCTTATTACAAGCCTATCGGAAACAAGAGAACATTAATTTCCCGGGGAAACACGATGATAATAAAGAAATGCCTTTGTTTTATGTTATTAACCTCAAATTAATGTAATAGAGACTTTGTCCATGGCTCACCGCCCTAGAAAAACAACCTCTGAAATAGTCGGCATACCTCTTTACTCTCGGATGATAGTTCCTGTCGATCGGAATCAGAAAATAGCCCGGGTCGCGATGAAACAAACATGTTTCCAATTGAGGATTCACGGTAATTAACAAATGTCTCAGTTTACCCCACAGTGCCCGCCAGAAAGTTCCCCCTTGAAATAAATATATTTGAATAGAATCTTTGAACTTCTGGATAGATAGGAGCCACTCAGATTTCACAAGGGAACAGAGAGCATGCAACATGCACCTCATAATCGTGGGCATCGGTAAACATGTTGGGATCGCTTTTACCGGTGATGAGTCAATTAAAACGATGGATAAGAGAATGATACAGAGTTTGCAGACAATGGAAGGCTTGTTTATTGTGAAACATTGCGTTTTCATGTGTGCCAATCAATCCAAGGGGAATTTTTCTTGAATTTGTCTTTAAAACTGTTTTCTGTATGAAGTGTTTTTCTCAGGGATTTGAGTTTTAAATTATGAAGCCAATATCTCGACAGCCAGCGTTAAATGTGATAAAAGAAGGTGTGTCTGAAAACGCAGACTCTCTAACCGACCCAGAGGACCTGAAATTAGTCCCCCCGGGGTCACCCTCCGATCTCGTGCGACTTCGTGCCACGGCGTCGAGACTTCGGCTTCAGACAAAGAGGCAAAGCTATATAAACTGGAAAACTAACCATTATGATAACTTCTTTAAACAAAGGAATCGAAAGGCTGTTTTGTGTGACAGTTCTTTAACTAACTGGTCAGAAGAGATTCGAACCAAACGACCAGTAAAGAAGACATCCACTGCTGGACAGGTGATTTGTGATGGAAAATCTCTTTCAATAGACGAAGCATTAAACTGGATTCGAAATGAATTGGTACGTTAAAGAGTTGTTGTAGATGTTTTTGAAATGAAATTTAAGTTTGTTAGTTTTCTCTTTGATCTGAAAATTCAGTGAAAAATTTTACTTATTAAGTTCCGATAACGTAAAATCGAGAGTGGTATACTTTATATCTATAAAAGAGTTTTATATGATTTAAAACTTTTAACTCTTTGATTGTGAATTGAATAGCAATGGAAAATTTCACTATTCATGAATGGTTTTATTCTTTTATTTTCTAAACGTTATAACATCAAATCACACTATTAGCGATTACTTCAATTCGAGCAAATCTTAACTGAACACAGATGCATTCAATAACGTACATTCACTGAATTTAATGAATTACCTTTCCTTGTCTATTGCTTTTTTTTAAACGCCTAAGAAATATACTGCAGGTAATCAGGTGTACAATCATTTAAAAAAGTGATAAAAAAGTGATAAGCAGATCATATAAGTTCTATGATAAATATCATGACCAATTCCACTGATGCGCGCTTTGCTAATACAGGATGTTAACCCCACTCAAAGTTTGATAAAAATGCTAGATTGCTCACGATATAATGAAGAATATGATTCATGAAGCCATTTAGAGGGTAATTTTTACAAGCACCTGCAGACATTCCAAGAATGCAGGGATCGACGCGCTCAGTCATTCATATTCGCAGGACAAACATGTACTTTACTTCAAATTCATCATCAAAATTTAAGGTGAAAAACTAACATATTCATCATTTCTATGAATCAGATTCATTCTTTGGGACTTTTTCAAAGGCTAGAAATTCTTATAAGGTCATCTTAAATTTTAATGATTCTTAACAAATTAGTTCTAAATATTTCAATACCATAAAATGTCTGTTCGATAGATAGATACATTTTTTCGGCTGACACGTAATGTAAATGTTCTTAACTATATACATTTCTAGGTATTTCTAATCTAACTTTTAAAAATAGAGGTTTATGTACATGTAGAGTATACAATAAGCAGTCGATTGAAAGACAATTAAAATTTATTGGACGTTTCAAACCTAATTTTAGAATCAAAACCATGCAAGTAGATCCTGTTTGTATTGGATTGAAATGTTTGGACTGAGAAAATTTTTATAAATCTAACAGCTGCGACATTTGCAAAAATCATAAATCAAAATCATTATTATTACAATAATCCTTATGGTATTTGATGGTTGGCATTTTAGATTCATATCAACATCTTGTATCATTTTTTCCCTAAAAGCAGAAACAATTCAATTCACAATGGGTATAGTTAGCTCTTACTGCAAGATGGACTGTTATCTTAAAGCTTGGAATTGAAAATTGAACTAAAACCAATGCGTATACATAGACGCACCGGAATTTGCAAGGCTAAACCATCACATAAGAAGAAAATTAAAAAAGACCCTTCTTTGTGCTTATGGTTCTTTCGGCAACTACTGGCATATTTAGTTAGTCGTATTTTATTTCCAATTCTTCTGGGTTTTTTAAATTTTAAATCAAACAATTAAGAAACATTTGGTCTAAAATAGTAATATTTATGAACATAGGTGATAAACATGAGAAATTATATATGAACTTTTCATATTACACAAATGTTGATTGGGGTTGGGGAAAACATAAATTATGTGAGCCTCGGGAGAAAAAAAAATATTTCCGGATGCGATATTAATGAAGACTGAGTGTATAAATAGATTTCTTTAATTTTGAAACAATTCATTAATATGAGAGATATTATTCATGCTTTCTAAAATCTGGCCAAATATTGTAGATAGAACCGTATAGGTCCGTGATGTGTTCCACAAAATCTGTGAGTGAATATTGTTTATTTATCGACCATAAATGACAAAAACAGTCGCATTAATACAATATTTTTTTTATTTATTTGGCCAGCTTTTGATGAGACAGTTGGACCAGGCCCTTGCCAGGCAGCTGCTATCCCTGAGGCATGAGATCCAGGACATCCGGCTACGTTGGAGCTGTGAAGATCACAAAACTCTGGTAGAGGACATTCGGATTGAACTTGAAGAGTTACAGTATCTAGGGGAGATAACTGACGTTCCCGTTCACCTGCTAGAGTTCCATAATCCCCTCAAACACTGGGGCGTGACAAAACTCAATATCCACAACAAACGATTTTCCACTTGTTGATTATTGTTACATGTATGCGTGTTGAACTTGGAATAAACCCCGAAATTCTTGTTAATATTTATTTGACTATTCATAATTTCTAGCAGTCGCCTTCTTCAAATAATAAGTATTTACATTTTGATACACGTATTAAATCATAAACACAATTTGTCAATGAATAAAAAAATCTACATAATTATCATAATTTCAGTATACACCTGCATTGGATGTGAACTGTGCTGCTGAAAAAGTACAACAGTTTGCATCTGGTATACTTTAACTTGAGGCAAAACAGCCAAAATGAATGGATATTTGACACTATAGCGAACTAACTACGCCTAATTAGTCATAAATACAAATCACAACAGATTTCTAATAGGTGGTCTGTTTCAGAAAATTGATTTGGGGAGAGCTGAAGATAAGAATGTTCCAAAACAAAACATTTCCTTATCAAATCCACAGTTGAGAAAACTTGGGTTTTATCAATGGGCACCACAGCATTATTATTCAAAATAGTCGTGACCCCAAGGAATGAATATTTCTTCATATATCCTGTTTTAATAGTACATATGCACTGCTACAGTATGTTGCCAGAAAGAAGTCGGGACCACAGGTGGCAGGTACTAACTGAATCGTTAATACATGTATCTTGATCTGCATTTCTGAAACAGAAATCAACATTCATATAAACATTCTTGATGAGTTAATTGGATTTCCATTCCACGCCCAATATAATTTTTAACTCAAGTTAATTATGAAAATGAGGTTGGAAATTCTAATTCATTATGCAAAAATTAGAGTATACATGGTACATGGCATTCCACGTGTCTATATATGTGACTAAAGTTTTAACGAATTTTACAATGAATGATACGAAAGCCTTTTGGGCTCATTTTATCAAGTAAAATAAACATTTCTATTATTTAATAAATCTTAAAATTTCGAATTTATTCACGAAAATTTTGCGTTATAATTAAAAAGTTTTGAACAATATCGCGAAAGTTTCGCGTTTGTTTGCGATAGATAATTTTTTTTTTTACAAATGAAAATGAAATCAATAGGCTTTCGTAGAATAGTAGATGATGAAAATGGTTTTTTTTTACCTGCATGAAATATTTTGCGATCATTAATTATTTTAAACCGGTACTTAGACAGTACCAAAATGTTGCATTTGGTGATGTGTTTATGCAATTTAAACACACGAGATCAAACCATCAGTTATATTCTAATAAATACGCAGCTGGCTTTAGCATTAATTATAAAACATTGAAACTCTCAATGAACCCTAATAAATCGCTTGCTTGTATATCAGATCTCAAAATTACATTTTCAATCGTGGTATTATGACCCTCAATGCCGTGCTTATCTTGTTTTTTAACTTTGCTAGCAACTAGTTCAATGTATTGAAGTGTTTACGACAATTCCAGCTTTAAGGGCTAGAACTGAATAATACAATTAAAATGCAATTTGAGGACTGGCCGATGCCACAGACACATTTTCATTGTCATTGTCAATGTAACCTTTCACACATATGCCCAAAATATTCAAAAATATTTCCTTACCTTTCAAAATTAATTTCAAAACATTTCTCAGAAAGACGATTTAATCTTAAACATTCATAAACATTTCAAAATTGAGACTGCGTAATTGTTTTCAATTTATATAAAAGTGTGATGTTTTATTGAATTTATTTGAAAAGGCATTTGATGTACTAGTATATTGACGTCCTTTAGATTATATAATCTTCATACTATTCGATAATAATACTACTTCAAATGGAACTTACGCAAAAAACTACACAATATGGAACTTACGCATGTAATTGTACGTATACGTAACTAGGAATTCATACATTAATGTTCTGTATTTCCCCGATCAAAACAAGTTCACTCAGTACCAAATAGCATGAATTCCTTTGTCCCAAACACTCTCAGAAGGCGGAAATCAACCACTGAAGGTAAGGCGTCTTATATTATTAGATATTTCAACCAATATAATATGAAGGTGGTCGACAAGATATTTTATGTATACCAAATATTTTTCCTTCCAAACATGCATTAGATGAGATAGTTTGTCTTTTTAATTCTGCAAAATCATCTTGGTATAGCAGGGACTGCACCTTCTATAAAAGGAAGCATCGTTTAAAATTAGTAACATGGACCAAAATCGCCCCCAAAAAGTTTTTTTAACGTTGTGTTTGGTGACAGTATTTTGTTCATTTTACATTGCAACGCATTGGTTTGAAAGGTGTCGCCGTTCAATGCAATATAATATAAATTTATCTTTAAAAGCTAATACAGATGTATGTTTGGAATTCAGAAGTGTTTTTATTGAAAATTTGATTGATTGATGTTAATATTCATTTTTTAAATTCTAAATAGATCACAATAGAACACAGTAATACAAAAAAATTAATACAAAGCAATGAAGAACATTTCTTCCAAACAGAGAATCTGGGTTTTGAACATCCAAGGTTTGCTAAATCAGACATCCTTAACTAATAAAGAGACGTATATTAGAGTAAAATCATTTAAGTTCGTGTGGTCAATACGATGCATTTTAGCCAAATAACTCTTTAACAATAATGGGGAATCAACCGTAAAAATAGTAGCTGCTGGTCTTCAGCTCCCGGTCTGAAATAAAATTATGTGCCCCCAATAATAAAAAATCTACAATTCAAGGCGCACAAAAATCTACGCTTGTTTTAAATTGATTGAACCTTACTTACACACAATTCTGTAGAAAAAAATAGTAACATTATATTTTCATGCTATTTACTACTGAAATCGTCTCATTACTTTCCCCGAAACACGCGAACGGATTAACGTCGAGACCGAGAGTCGCCATTTTTACATGTTAACAAACTGCACCACTTCACTTTACGGGACTGGTGATGGTTTTTAAAAGTATATCAGAAGCAAGTAATGTGACGATATCTTTGATACAATGTTTGAGGATTTTTTCAGAATCAAATATTTGTATAGAATTTGCAAGGAAATAAGTTTAATGAGTACAAAACAGGCGCAATATTTTTTTGCGCCGTAAATTGCAGTTTTTTACTGGGGAAGGCACCGTTGCTCCCAAGTCGTCCATCCTTATTTTTCCAGACAGAGAGCGACATACCTTCAGCTATTAAAATACATATAAGAAGTGACTGTCTAACCAATTTACAAAAGGTTGGTCATTTATAGAATTATTTGAATTCTTAGAAAAGAAGAAAACTTACGATAGTGTGTTCAATTATTTGTTTTCAGAAAATGACACCTAACTTTTTCACTTGTTTTCAGAATATTAACCCTTCTTTAAAAGGGGATTTTAACCACAGAAAACATTTACGTCTGTTTTATTTTTCTTATTGCGCTTTAAATTCATTGACCTTATCTTATGAATGAGATTCTAGAATATACATTTAGCCCTATTTATTCAAGGTTACAAAACCCATGTCATATTTTTAAGATAACTTTGTAGAGGATAAACACTTTTTTTGGGGGGGGGGGTGAGATATGTAATATGTAATGTAACGTAATAGTTTACTTTACACAAAGGCCATATAAATGTTTTCATCTTATATAATAGTGTACGATTTACGAGAAATTCAAATGTGCATGAAGTGAAGCAACGCATGTTGATAAAAATTACGTACTTTGTAAAATGGTTGGTTAAATTTTGGACAAAAAAAATATTTCAAAGAAGGTACATTAAAAATTTTCATTACGAGACACTTAACGTACTTGGAAAAAATATGAATAAATTACAAATTCTTTGTATCAAATATCAAGGAGTTGATAGTATGATGACTTCTGAACAAAAATGAATACGATTTACCGTCTATGAGAACGGGGGAAAAACTCATTCAATTACCAGAATATTATTGACATTCATTGCAGAAAGACAGTTCCCTACTCCCCATCTTTCTTTCCAAATCGTCCGGTATTCAGCAAACAGGGATAAACGAATAACAACGGAAAAAGGAATTAGCTTTTTTTAAAATAAGAGATATTAGAAAAACACGCTGGCCAAACAACAGTTTTCTCCCAGAATTTGTTAATAAATCAATAGGAGTCTAACATAATCCTCTATTCAAATTCTAACCTAATAGATCACTTCATTTTAAAAATATGAGTGTCATATTGTACAAATATTAAAATAACTTTAATAAACAATTAAGGTGGTTGTTTTCTTGAAAAACAAATCATGCCGCTTTTGATCAAACAAAACTATACATCGTAATTAATATACATATATATATATATCTATAATCATGTTTGTTCTCATTACGTTGTGTATTGATATGATATGTATTGAAATTAGGTTTCTAAGAGATAGGTAACAAGAAAGTCTAATTAGATGAATTAAAAATGAAAACCAAATAATAACAGTATTAATTGAGGATTAGAATCTGCTTTTTGTAGCAAACTTGAACTTATTGTATTTTGAAAAATCAACCCAATAAATTCTCACATGTCTAAAAGATTAATGTCGTTTGAAAACATTAAATGTTTGTGCAGTTGTTGATCGAATTAATGACTATGAGACAGAGTTTTTAATGTAATGTGCAAATTAAGTTGAAATAACAAAAGAAAAATATTATAAGAAATCCTGAGAAAAAATATCTGTGATGAATGGGGTAATCTATCCTATATAAAAAAAAATCATGGGATTTATCTCATCTTTTTTATTATGCGGGATATTTTGTTGACATTTTATAGGAGAATTAATCCTATCTTTTAATAATAATAGGATTTTTCCTCCCACATGGGGCAATTTATTCTATAGTACTTTATCGCCCTTGGGATTTTGGTTGGATTCTAAATGGGATGAAAAATCTCACCATTCTCCCATGGAACTTTGATATTTGAAAGACAATTATAAGAAAACTAGAGCAATGTGTACATTTAGGTTGACATGATAGGATCAGAGTAAAAATGTCCCACCGAAATATATAAACAAACAAAGGTTGTGTTTAACCGAAAGTGTGGCTGAAAGTCCGGACTGTGTCGTGTTCGGAGTTAAACATTGCATCTTCTCATCACATATTACGGTTATGAAATATATTTAAAATATGATAAAAAATTAATTTCCATTTCAAATTAAATAAATCATGTTCTTGTCTGGCATAGCTCGATATTTTTTACCAGATTACCATACATCTTAACAACTGCAGTTAAAACATGAAAAAATGAGGGACAGTTCCTATGCGATGCATTTTGTTTTATTGGGGTAGTACAAATTTGTTATGTGGTAATTGTTGAAAATTAAGGAAAAAAATTTATAAAAAGACTTTTTAATCAAAAAACTGTTTATCCAGTAAGCTAATCTCTTGGATTTTACAATTCATTACATACCATTAAGCTAAACAAGGTTAAATAATAATTATTGTTTTTCGCATTTAATTCATAAGTATTTCCAACAAACCATGCACGACGGTATATGTTTAAACAGAATTTGAAAAAAAATTCCGTTCATTGAGTAGGTGCGACCGACGTTGAAATTGACCAGTCTTTTAAAAGTCGTTGCTAAAACCTTCACATTGTTTTCAATTACAATCAGTACGTTTGATTTCCGAAAATATTATTTTCCTTGAACACGTGCCCATTCACTATACATTTCTAATTTTGTTTTAAAGGGGTATAGTCACTACTTGGTCAAATTTTTTTTTTTCTGTTTTATTTTTATTTATTAGTCAGTGGTAGGGTTATCTGCAAGATACAAGACTCACATTTCTTTGTCATGTAAATAGAATTCGTGCCCTGTTTTTGTTTACATAGGTTTAATATACATGTACCAGTAAAAAATCTTTTTAAGCACATTGATTTTTTGAAAATTATTTTAAGCATGAATAAACTGTACCTAACGTTTAAGACAATCATTTTAGGTCCGAAACTTAAATTTTTTTTTTTTACAACATTCAAAAAATAAACAAAAGCTTTGTTTACATAGTGAAGAATTTTAAACTCTTTAACTCACTTGTAACTAACAAATGACACTCAAATTTTGGTTGCCTAATAAAACTGCCTTAATGATGCATTGTAAACATTAAAATCGGAAAAATATATTTTGACCAAAATCGTGACCATGCCACTTTAAAAATATTTTATAAGTGCAAACGATCACCGATTCCATACTTGTACATGTCATAGAAAAGATTATTTTCCTTGAACAACCCAGCTTTCAAATCACTATGAATTTCTAGATGGGTTTTAAAAATATTTCCCCATTTTCTATTGGTGGTGGTTTCTTTCTTATAAAATTTTGTTTGTTTGTTTTTGCTTTGTTTTTTGTTTGTTTGTTTGTTTTTCATTTTTTTTGCTAAACTATAAAATAAATAAATGCATTTCTAAGTAATTTTATATATTTTATTTCATTTATTTAAAAATTTTTCATAGGATTTGTCACTAGATCTTTTCATTTTTGGGAGTTGATTTTAATCAACTCTCCTATGCAGTTACTCAGACCATCCGAAATGGAACAGTGTTTGGACCTCAGCACAAATCATTGCTGCTGACAAGATTTAGTTCTTGAAAATAATTGATAAATTCGATGTAATGTATGCTAAAGCATTGTTTTTCAAGGAAACTTATTTATAAATATCTTGAAAATAGTCAGATTTTAAATGGTACGGACAATTTAGATATTTTTGTAGTCGTATGTATTCCTACGTCAGAGTTTAATGTCGTCTCGTTCAACTCGACGCTCGGCTGTCTCCGTAAATCCTTGTCGGAGATTTACGGTGTCAGCCGAGCGTTTGGTTGAACGAGACTAGAGTTTAATATTGCTTGGATCCATAGATCCATAGAAATATTTCTATTACCGATACATAGTTTGATTGAATTAATTTTATCTTTAAATATTATTTAACATTTTCGTCGAAAAAGTCCAAAAATTCATATTATTAAAATGTGCGTAATTCAATTTAGAAACTACGTGTACATTTGTACTTGTCATGCAAAATAACATAACATTGATTTTAAAATTAATAATGATCGATAAAATCAACTCCCGTCAGTTCTTCAGTACTTTGATTTAAAAATTACATAGTTACCGTTACGCCGCCTCAGACCCTGAAGTTGCATTTTACCGCAATTTGCTTCACGTAAAATATGCTAAAAAAAAATTTTTAATTTTTTTTATTGATTAAATGAAAAAAAAATGCAGATTTTTTTTTTTTTGGGAGAGTTTTTTTCTTGCGATGTTCTTTTCTATATGCCGATTTCTATTTTGTTATTGTTAATGCGCTGCATATCAATTCCAAGATGAAGTAATGTATATTTTACCAACTACGTCTTATACAGTATTTAATTAATATTAGCACATGTTTTCAATGCGAATAACTCAAACCCTTTGTGACCCAAACTTCATTTTTTTTTTGTCTTCTTTTAATTGAATAGCTTCACTTATACGCAGGCGCAACGTTTGGAAAACCCTCGTATTCGGTTTTTGGGAGTTGATTTTAATCAACTCTCCTATGCAGTTTCTCTGGCAAACCGAAAGTGAAACAGTGTTTGGACCTAAGCACAAATCATCACCACTGACAAGACTTAGATCTTGAAAATAGCAGAAAAATTCGGTGTACTGTACGCTGAACCATAAATTTTCAAAGAAACGTATTTATAAATATCTTGAAAATAGCCAGATTTTAAATAGTACGAACAATTTAGATATTTTTTGTAGTCGTTTGTATTCCAACGCCAGAGTTCAATTTAGTCTCGTTCAACCATACGCTCGGCTGTATCCGTAAATCTCCGACAAACAGTCTTTTGATAGTCGGAGATTAACAGAGAGAGCCGAGCGTCTAATTGAACGAGACTAGAGTTCAATATTGCTTGGATCCAGACATGTGTACAATTTTTAGAAATATTTCGATTACTGATACATAGTTTTATGAAATTAACACAACATGATTCAGATTGGGTTTTCTCGAAATTCTTGTCGGAAAAGTTTGAGAATTCATATTATAAAAATGTGCGGAATTAAAATACAGTTTAGAAACTACTTGCCGTGCAAAATAACATATCGTTGATTTTAAAATTAATAATGATCGATAAAATCAACTCCCGTCAGTACTTCAGTACTTTGATTTCTGTATCCATTTACATGTATTTTTTTCTTAATTGCATGAAAAGACATAAAATTAGCCATATTAATCACTGATAAAGACTTTAAACTAATTTTTTTCATACATAGGTGGATCAAGTTTATAAATCAGCACGTGTGATTACGAAACATACCTATGATATGACCTAAGTGTTTCTAAGATATGACATCGGGATAAAGTTAGGAACATCCTAAAATCCACTTGGGACACATCTTAAGATGTACATGTTTCTCGACAGTAACTTAGGAATATCTTAAGTTAGGATATTCTAACCTACTAAAATCATTTTTATTTTTACATCAATTCATATAGACGTATGCAGGAATAAATCAGTAAACACTTCGACAAAATTATAAAACCAGTAATTTGTGTACATTTACAAAAGATATACATTTTCTTAGATATATTTCCGTGACGAATACCAATGAAAAAAAAAACCCACATAAATCAAAATAACCGCTAATTTTAGAAAAGAAAATATGCCTTTTATCTGCAATATAAAGAATACACGTGCAGGTTAGATAAGAAATTGTTATCTATCTCAAAAATACACAAGTACATTTTATTCAAAATCGTTTTCTTGAAGTTATTTTTAGCATGAAGTGATAAAAAATAAGAATGATCATGCATGGCTTATATCAACCGATGTAGAATTAGTTCCAGTAAAGGGCCAGTATCCGAAAATGTGATTTTACTATTCAGGATGTTCTTAGGACGAAGCATGTACTAGCCTTAAGTTAAGACAAAGTTATGGCTGTTCCTAAAATTAGGAGAGCTTCGAGAAACAGACGTAATACTAAGACGTATATGTATTCTAAGACGAACTAAGGCTATGTTTCACAAACCTATCATAAGATCTATCATAAGATCTGCCTTAAGATTGTCATATGATCTGACTTATGACAATCATAAGATTGTTCACTTCCATTTCACTAAACTATCCTAAAAGTGAGAAATCTTTTTATCGATCTTAAGGCAAACTTGATGTTTGCAAATACAATTTTTTTTATTGCAAATTATAATATAATTGTGCAGAGGTTGTTTCTTTTTTGTTTATACTTTAAGATTTAAAATAATGCACTTGTCTATTTACTTCACAAAGGCATGAGTGGATCCAGAATTTTTTTTCAATTTTAAATTTGCAACACAAACTGCCATAATTATGGTGGCATATCTCTGCCCCTTGTGTGCAAGTTATTTTTCTATTAATTATGTCGACATGCAAGATAAATATGTTGACATGCAAGATAGTTATGTCAACATGCAACATAACTATGTTAACATGCAAGAAAACTGCAATCAAAAAAGAGTTATAAAAAATCTCAAATATCGCCAACATGTGACATCCAAGATGCTAGATACAATACCTATTGATGTAAACATGCAACTTATATATGTTAACATGCAACTTCTAAATGTCGACATGCAACTTAGTTATGTCGACATGCAACTTAGTTATGTCGACATGCAACTTAGTTATGTTAACATGCAAGATAAATATGTTGACATGCAACATATTTATATCGACATGCAACTTAGTTATGTTGACATACAACTTATAAGTTGCATTTCAACATATCTATCTTGCATATTAACATTACTAAGTTGCATGTCAACATATTCATCTCGCTTGTCAACATAAGTAAGTTGCATGTTTACATAAAAAAAGTTGCATGTCGACATAAATAAGTTGCATGTCAGCATATTTATATTGCATGTTAACATAAATAAGTTGCATGTCGACATACAAAGGTAGCATCTAGCATCTTGGGTGTCACAGGTGGGCGATATTTGAGATTGTTTGAGATTTTGTATAATTCTTATCTGATTGCAATTTTCTTGCATGTCAACATAATTATGTTGCATGTTGACATAACTATCTTGCATGTCAACATATTTATCTTGCATGTCGACATATTTGATAGAAAAATAACTTGCACACAAGGGGCAGAGATATGCCACCATACATAATGTTAATAGAATGAAATAAATTCTGTTCACGAAGATTTGCTCATAATTATTCGGAGCTTTTACAGGAATATGAGTCTCGTGTATTGCACTGTCCATTACAAAAATCTATACATGACAATTGACGAATTTTGATTCCCAATAACGTATTTTTTTGTAAAGGACAGCACCAATGACATTTGGGAAATTAGCAATGCCAGAAGATACCCGGGTGGTGTCATTTACACCTCTATCATCACGTGGAAATTTTATATAAATTGATCTTTAATCTGACCGGTCAGCAGATGATGCTAACTCCTCCTAGGCACCTGTTCCTGCCTCTATCTTTTTGGAGGTCCGTGTGCTCTGCTTTGAATTTGTATTTCGTTTTATAGATTTTTGAGATGGTTGACGGTTTGTTATTGTCATTTTTTTTTCATTTGCTGATGCTGATGATACAACATTTGCTATAATTCTTGCATAATGAAATTAGAATGTAATTGTGTTGATCCACGGGTAACAGACAGCTGGTAGGTGACAGGAGTCTGGAAGTGCATATGTATACATTATGGCGGACATTACATTTTATGTGGAGTATATAATGATTAGGCATAGCCAGCACTGGTAAACATATATGTTACATATACACATTAAAATATTTATAAACATTCATAGTAAGCACAATGGCCTAGCGCATGTGTACCAATAATATCATGGATTAATCGGAAAACCTTGGCGAGTACGGTGCCATCTTCGCTAGCCAAGGGTTTTCGGTCCACTTTGCTCCCCATAAACCCTTGGCGGATTTCATAACGAAAACTCGGTGACAAGCTCCGTTTTATGATTTGCTGCAGCTGCGAGTAGCTGATCCAATCGAGTGCTTGTAAATATAAACTTTAAAAGAAAACACGTGTGATCTTTGGTAAAACATTCGGTGCTTTTAACAAGTTGAGACACAAGTTCTCGAGTACAGTGCCTCCCCAACGGTGGTCTAACCAGATCGCTTTAAATACCCATATATTTTACTGGGATTGACCATAGTTCTACAAACTTGTCAAGTCTTGCGCGATAGCGTGGGAAGTAAACATGGCGAATGTAGAAGTTGCCTATCCCGTTAGTATGTACGTTCCAGCTTATGGTTATTGCTTATAAAGGTTCAGTGAGCTGTTATATTTAATTTCTTTGGTCCGCAATATTCACGACAACGATACCTGATTTTATAGCATGAAAGCTTTCATATAAATCGGCGACTTTTTCACTCCCGGTACAGGTCCTTACAAAACACTATGAATAAAACAGTCTGTGCTTTCCCTAGGTTATAATTTAATTCGTGTTTAATAGCATCGTTAATTATGTTCCGATATTCGGTAGTCAACATGTTTTCAAGTTGTATTAATGCCGTAGTGTGTATATAACCTGTTGTTTAATTCGATTAAAATGTAAATATGCAACGGGCGCAACTCAAGTTGCTCGCTAGATAGCGCCGCCACATCACCGAGTTTTCATAATGAAATCCGCCAAGGGTTTATTGGGGGTAAAGTGTACCGAAAACCCTTGGCTAGCGAAGATGGTACGGTGCCTGCATCAAATTCTATGTAATCGACCAAGACTTTCTGAATGCTTTCAAAAAAGGCGAAGACGAAAGTGCGAAGATGCGAAGGCGAAGTAGCTATAGTAGTATCGCTCCTTCGCCTTGGCACCTTCGCACTTTCGCCATCGCATCTTTGCGCTTCGCTGTCGCATCTTCGCACTTTCGCTCCTTCGCCGTCGCACTCTCGCACTTTCGCCTTCGCAACTTCGCACTCTCGCATCTTCGACCTAAAGGCGAAAGTGCGAAGGTCGGAACACCATACTCGGAACCCTTTAAACGATAAAGAGCTCCGCAATTATAAAAAGGCGCATGCGAAAGCGCGAAGATGTGAAGTCGAGATTGCGAGGTTGCGAAGGCGAAGGAGCAATTGTATTATCGCTTCTTTGCTTTCGCATCTTCGCATCTTCGCCCTATTGGTGAATAAGCGAAGGTCGAAGTGGCCCCATCAGAACACCATATGTATCATAACATTACGCGCGAGTGACAACAGATTAAAATTATTTAGAGATACAAGACACTGTAAAACAAAATTCTGTTTATTGGCGACGAAAGAGTAGACTCGATATTGTTTATGAATTATACTTGCATTGACGATTTTCCCCTACTACAAACTGCTGGGTATGCAAGTGCATCACCCAGAATTAATGATGAAACCAAAATAATGAAAAGTTTACTCCACTGTTACCTGGTATTATAACCAATCTGAAGTTAGCAGGCACAACGCCAGTAAAGTTAACGGCCAATTAGGAAAATCGTCAAAGTACTGAGAGTACTCGAATAGAGATTATATTTTACTTTATCATCGGCATACTTTAATTAATATCTAGATGATTAATGTATCAATAGTTTGTATGAGCATTGACAACTTTTGATGCAGTAAAGATCGTGTGATCACAATCAAGGGGGATATAAATCCCTAATATGAGCCCGAACCCCTTATCAACGCTTTTAGAAACAATCTCTTATTATAATCGATCAGTGTTTATTATTTATTAAGATTTACCATAGTCATGTACTCTTCACACATTTGTTCTAAAAGAATAAAGTCTGTTCATGATCGCAATTACAACTTTACAACAAATGTTAAGTTGAATATTGATGATCATGTATTACGTAGAAGAAAACAAAACTAACATTAAATGATTTTTTTAAATATCACTTTCCCCCAGAATGTAAATAAAATGTATTCATATTCCTACGATACATGCCTCCTTAGTCTTTTCCCATAAAAATATATACATGTATCATTTTTCGATTGACAATTCAATCACAAATGAATATTGCTTAAATTATTACAACAGTTATTCTTTCATGATTATTGTTCTTTAATTATTACATAATATCCTCATTGTGAATGAATTTGTTTTTCTTTATTTGCGTCATTTCCCGCCATAGGTCAACGAGAAAAGTAACGTATATGTTAACAGGTAATCTGTAAGAGTGTTTTGTGTGTGCTTGCTACGGATATGAAAAATTATATACAGCGATTAATTTACAAGTTCGGTGTTTATAACTGCAAAATCAGTTAAACAGAGTGAAAATTCAAGTAATTTCAAAGTCGCCTTTTGGATAACCAATTTCTATTCTAACTGTTTACAGCGGGGGTCATATTTCTACGGGGGTCATTTTTCGTCATGTTTCACATAAAGCAAAATAACCCCTAGGTCTTTTTTCTTCAGAAAAATCCAATTAGTCTTCAGCAAGGGGGGGGGGGGTCACTATTTTACGTCGAAAAATGACCCCCGGTCATTATTCTACGTGGGTCATTATTCTTCATTACACCGGCATAAAACTTGAGTGCCACCATGATTTGCAGTAATATGGGGAGGGCATGGAACCTCCTCGTAGGGTGCTTTAAACAAACAATGAGCTAAGTTCATAAATCAAATGACGTTAAAGCTTATCCATGATATACTCGTCATTCATATAGTCTAAGGGGTTATTTTTATCTCTTAATACCTGGTCTCTCCTGAAGAGCTTTCTGTGTTGATCCAAAACATAAGCTGTCGCCATGTTTAGTTGGACCTAAAACGTGTATTTGTTTGTCATGACAGATCTTTAGATAATCATAAAATATAATGACAGTTTTGCAAAACGGCTATGATGAAATTAATGAAAATTTTTAGTCTGAAGATAGATCTTAGTAATGAGATAGTTTTGTGAAACGGGCTCATAGTCCTTAGATAACTTCGTGAACATACCTGCAGGTAGTCATTTTCCCTATCGGATTCATGGTTATTTTTTCATCAATTGTCGGGTTCAATGAAATGAATATTTCACACTAAATTCGCCAATGGAGAAAACGATCCGCTAAAGGAGAAAACATTGCTCATCAAAGTTTAACAATTTTTTTTTTAAATCGGTAATATTTGTGAAAGGGATATATGATGTTTTAGGTCAAGCATGGTACCATAAAACAATTTATATTATGAATTTATCTCGGACTCAGTTTCCTACTATCAGCGCTTTGTTATCGGGACCTCAATGTATGCAAGACATCAGACCAGCTATGAATTTAAACTTTGTATAAAGTGATTTGGGGATGGTCCTAACTTTCTCCAAAATGTATCTTAGAAACATTAATAGGTCGTACCTTAGGAAGTTCTCCTGAACGTGCTTACTGATGATTAACTCAATCTAATTTTTGAATATATTAACATACATTATGTTATTTTTATCTCAGATGTATGATTTTGGCGCGCTCAACAAAAATGCAAAATATTGAAAATTTATGTTTATAAACAAAATTGATTAGTCGCTTACGTCCTCAACAATTATTAGCTTCAAAATTGTTATCATATGAAGACTTAAAGAATAGGTATTAAGATACTGCCTTCAAACTAGCTACTTTTCGACGTGCTTTTTAGTTCTGGCAGGCGTCGTACTTAAATATATGACGTATGATAAGAAAATGCATCTTTAGACTTTTGAAAATGATATCTCTGACTTCTTTTGCTTCGTATCGAGACAAATCTGCATGGGAAGAAGCCATACTACGCCGTTACCTTTATTACAAACATATTTCAAGAATGTTTTTGATAAAATCATTATTGCGCATTTATAAACTTTAATCAGACATATAGCAGGGTATGGACATCTTGTTTATTGCTCTTACTGAGCAAGGGTGGTAAATGTCTTAGTTTTATAAAATAAAATATGTACAAGGGGAATAAATCAAAGGGTATGGGTCTTGCAAAAATGCCTCAGAATTTTTATTTAACAACATAGGGGTGAAGCAAGGATAAAAGTACATTTCCTTTTATATTAAGTTAGTACTTATTTCAAATTTTTTTCCTATATGATTAGAGGTTACGATTTTTGACCGCTAATGATATAAATCTGAAATTATATCTTTAGCGGCCGGTTAGATTGGTCGTTGATAATAAAATCATATCATTAGTGGTCAACATCCTGACCACTAATGCAACATTATATCATTAGTAGACGGTGTATCATTAGAGGTTGCTACAAACCATTCCATACAAATATGCACCTTTTAAATTTGTAAACGAAAAGGTATCTGGATGTTATGAGGATGTTATTAGGTAGTGGAATGGTACCTCAAAAGTTTTGTATATAGATCATAGAACATAAGAAGTTTTGATTGCACAAGATGCCACATTGGTTTACTTGATATATGTCGTTTAATTACATGTACTTCATTCTTATCTACTAGCCATGATGCATAAGGTTATGAAAACATTATAAAAATAATAAACCAAAATTTCAAATTTTGTATTCAAATTTTAAATTTATTCTTGTTGCTCAAATGTTATGATTTAGAGGAATATGAATGAATATTGTTTGATAGTAAAGATAAAATAAACAAAGTAAATATTTGTTCATTTTAGGGGCATTATGCATATATGCAATTTTAACACAAAGTATGTGTCGAAAGAAAGAATTTGCATCCGGTCCCTTGGACGAAAATGTCACTTTATACATGTATAATTGTAACTTTATGCATGATATCAAAGGACTATATATGGTATGGACCTAAAATGGCCCCCTAAAAGGAATGTCATTATTTTACTGTAATTCTTTGTTTTCTTTGCACAGATATATATGTGATGTTTAAACTTAATGTTCATTTTGATTCAAGTGCCCACAATTTAGAAATACGGCATTGTAAAGACAACCTTTTCCCGCCATTTTTGCATTTTAGCATAAAAAAAGCTTGTTTTCAAGCAGTTTTTCTTTCAGGAAACATAGAGCGCATGCTTGAACCAACAAAATATTTCAATCAGAGATGTGTCTAGCCAAGTCTAATAAGTGACAAAAAATTTGTCCTGGTTCAAGCATGCGCTCTATATTTCCAATTCGTAAAAAGATAAGAAAAATGTCAATTTTCGACTAATTTTGAATGAATTATAGAAAAAGCGTCACTTCTGACGTCATATACTGCTAGTGAGTGCAAATAAATCAAACAAATATGTGAAAAATATATTTTAAATCAACTCTTCTATATTATAACATAACATTTTATTGTACCCGAAACACTTTAAAAAATGGTGAATTATGGGGGCCAAATTCAACTCTTATCATATATAGTTCTTTATATCATTTAATCTTCTGGACGTCTAAACATGTATATTTGTACAAAGAAATACAGAAAAACGATGATGTTCATTTTAGGGGTCATTTTAGGTCCATATCATATTTAGTCATAAAGACTTTATATGTACGTAAAAAGTGTCGAATTGTAAAGTAAAATTGAAGTAAAACGCCGTGAATTCTATAATATAGTAAAAATATCATGTAGTTTTTATCACGTAATGGACAAATTCTGAAACATCTATCTATTTAGTATAATGTTAGACCGCCCCGTCTCCATCAGAAATGTATAAATACATGATCTAAAATTTTGCTTTACAATTTAACATTCTTTACGTTCTCCAGTGTAATCTACAAGTTCAACGAAGCCACACATAATTTGAGTTTCCCATGTTTTCTACAGATAATAACTTATTAAAATATGTCTATTTTTGTAAAAGTTCACTGTTTTACTCTTCTTTAGCGAACTTTGTATTTTGTACATGTGTAAAAATCGTTGTTTACCTCTTGTATCGTTTAGACAAATAAAAGAAACTTGATGGGCAATTTTTCTTCATGTTTATTTGTGGGATTTATAGGTAAAGCAAATCCAAAAAATGTAGATCAATCTTAAAGATTTATAAATTTGTTTCGAATCGTTTCTTACATTACCGATTGATATTGTTTTATGAATGAATTTTGAAAAAAAATATAACCCGCAGGAGATAATTTTCTTCTGCAGACAGGCATGTAATTGCATATCTATTTGGATATAGGTCATGCCATTTTACAGTTTTTAATTAACGTTTTGTAACCTTTGGTAAAAAATGTATGTTACTTATCAACAGTATATGACATTATCAATTAGGATTCTCCAAATTATTTGGAATACATGTACAAATTATTTGGAGAATCCTAATTGATAAGTATTTCAATCTCTTTTACACTTTCGATTTTAATTGAAATAATCCTGCTTCATTTTTCAAATGTTTTATAAACTCTTAGCTGTCGCAGGCACATAATTTTTTTTGGCAATTGTATTTGATACTTTGACAAAAAGTGAGGTGCTATAGAGAAATTGGAATTCTGTTTAAAGTGTTCTGGAAAAGAAAAGGTTAGCAGTTAATGGATATTATTAACAGGAATGTTTTATATAAAAAATGAGAACTCATTTTCGATCAAATTAATCCTAAAATCTATATATTAACCAATATGCTATGATGAAACAGTTGCATTGGCAATATTATCATTAGTGATGAACAACTTTATCTATTTCACATAGATCTAATTTAAATATTTATTGTTTTTAATGGCAAATGAAGAAAACAAAATAATGCTTTTATGATTATTTAAATGCCGGATTTTGTCATTCATGTTTCAAACTTGTGATAAAATATGTCAGATCTGCCACACGCTTATAGTTTCACTTACAAAAATTCTCCAGCTTAGCACGTGTCTTGTATCTAAGAATATTAATATACATATGCCCTTCTTAAGCACGACTTTAGACTAGGAGACGATAGACACTTTATAACATGGACCCCAGGTCATCAGGCTGCACCGAGGTCAAACTCATTAACCTACTTCGGCCAAATGCTATGCACGCTTCATGTTGCGACCTTCAGTCCAAAGGCTGCAGATCTGCCATTGATTTTTTTTTCTAAAAGAGGAAGACTTAATTACCGGGAAAAATTCTATCAACAATGAAGAAAAATACGGTTTTTTTTAGAATAGATGTATTTCCACGATTAATTAACTCCATTAATTTTTTGTTCAATTTTGTTTAACACTGCCTTTCAAAATTTGTTTGGAATTAAACATATCATTAAAGGCTCTGAATCATTGGAAAATAATAACTTTAAACTTTTAATATATAATTTTAACGTTACAAAGTCGCATATTGAATATTAATAACTGCTTTTCAATAATGGAATATTCGGGTTACTTTTCTATTAAATCCACGTTTCTGCTTATCTGGTTTTGCAAGTTTAACACGTTTCATCCAGAACGTGTATTGTAGTATATTTCGTTAATGTTCGCGTATTCTTAAATATCACACTCCCTAAATTTCTTTTATTTTAAAAAAAATCAAGCATGTAGCTAAATTCTGACATATATTCTTCTTCTGACCAATACCAGATATTTGTATTGTTTTTTTCTAAGCTAAATTGTTCTATGATGAATTTTTTAAGGAAAAATTAATTGAAATAATTACGGTGTAAAAGAATGGTATAACATTGCAAATATGTTTAAATTAAAAATATTGATTAAGCCTTTAATGATGAGGTTACATTTTGATATATGCCTAAATAGATAACACGCTAGAAAATGTATGCGTCGTATACAATAAAAAAGAAAAGCAGTAAATTTTTATTTTTTATATAAAAATATAATAATCATAACAAAATAACAATAACTTGGCACTTGGATGGATTTACAAAACGGTCATAACAGTGCATAAATAATGAAGAAAATTGAAAAAAGCCTAATACATATCAACAGCAATAAATACAACGCAAGACATTTTTTTTTTACACTAATCACAGAGTTATTTGCGCATGAAGTCCACTCTCCCTTTTAAAGTATCATAGTCCTGTATATGGAATCGCATCTGTAAAACAAAACAGATAAATAAGGTTAATTTTGTTTGTTTCATTATATTGATAATTATATGGTCTAAGTAATAGATTCCCTTCGTTTAATAATATTGATAATCTACGTCTTAAATGTCAAAATTTTAATTTCGTATTAACATAATCGGTATATATCATTGACATATCATTTCCAAACAATAAAACGAATATATAAAAAGGATTAAAACCACTTACCATACAAATGATAATCTGCAACGGACAATGTATAGTTTTTTCATTTTTCCAAAGTCTATCAAATTCTCTAGCTAAAACGAAAATAAATGAACATTTATTAGTAACATATAGTACAAATATCGTAAAAGCTTTCATCCCCATGCCAAAAAAATTTGGATTAATTCCTTGTCAACTTAAAAAGCACACACAAAACTTCAATAAGCTAGGGTTTAAGAATTGATTAAAAAAAAAACATACCACATTTCAAACCATTATTTATTTTGGATTCTTTGCATCCTTCCTTGTATGAAACTATTTCTAATGGTGCTGCGTGTATACAAGATGCACAAAAAAGAACTATTAAAACCGTGATAACGGCGAATAATGAACTCCGTTTAGAACACATGCTGGATGATTAAGGCACTAGTATAGTCACACCGTCCTCGCTAAATGAGGCCTTTAGCTAATATGTTGTCCATGTTAACTTGACGTTCTATTTATAGCTACGAACCTTCGAAGTGTCTAAAACAAGGTGTGACAATTTATCCAATGAAAACGCACTTGACACACTGCCGATGAGACGTGACGTGCATCACTTAATTCAATCACATTTTTATTTTTGCGAAACAACACAAATAAACAAATGATGTAAATAATTCTACAAACCATGTATAGAAATGTTAATGATGTCATTTATATTATTTTTAGCCGATCGTGGTAAGATTATTAGAAATTTGTTCCTAACATTTCAAAATAGATCGTATCACGGGATACATGTTCTAGGATGGATTTGAATAATTTGGCATGTTCTCTCAACCATGTTAATAAAGAGTCGCAAAACTGGAATTTCTATTTACTAAATTTTGTAGAGCTGATCACGGATCTTAAACTTCATTAAAATGAATGAAAAAAGGTCTTTGTTGTAACGATTTCATCGTTCTAGCCTTACCCTGTTTTATTAAAGGGAGGGTCTAAATTTTTTTCTCAAGTGCGCCAACCAGTTTCTTAAAAATCTGAACCAGAAGATAATGAAACAGAAAATCATTTGTAACATATGTATGCAAATTTAAAAGTATATGTATAAGACCTAACGATAATGCATTTTGACATTAATATGTAACATACATTACTGATAATATCGTAAACCAGTATAGCACACATAAAAAAGTATTTACAAGTATAGGTTACGACTTCGTTTTCTATATATATACTAGTGTTTCTTGTTCAATTTATGAACCAAATACATAGTGCAATGTTTCCATTAAAGATAAATGTATAATGAATGAAATTGTTTTTCAGACGGAAGAATAATCACTGTATTCTTACGATACGAATTTAGATAGTAGCACTTGTTGGGGAGACCAGTCAATGAATTAGACAGTGGTGTTTTTTAAAAACGGTATTATGCCGTTTTGTGGTTTATTATTGTTTGCTTTTGTCCCGAATTGCCCATATGTCTCGCTGAACTATGAGGTGCAAAAACGTAAAATTAAAAAAAAAATGTTTGCAAGTCATTTAAGAATGAAAAATTACACAGCCACTTGAAAAATTATGTAAATAAATAAATCACCATTTGACAAAGAATTAACAAAGCTCGTGAAATGTGTACATAAATAACCTTCAGGCGAGTTTTATCTTTCAAGCACATGTAATTTGAAACAAGAACATTTTAATTATCACAACCGCAAACACATTTGCACTCTTTTGCTTTGTTTGTGGTCGTGATACTTGAATGACCGTAAAAGGAGGGATGCCAAACAAGTTCAATGTACTTTAATTGTTTATACATTGATGTATGCTTCCTGGTATGAAGAGGTAGCATGACTCATGAAACTTTTCGAAATCACGTAATATCAAAAGTAAACAACAAAATAAATTGTCAATGAACAAAGTGAGAATTATTTCAGAGTGGAGTCAGCCTAAATCTCAAAAGCGCATTTTTACAATCGTAATCCATTCAATTAACTCGTCACCAATCTGGTGATTGTCTAGATTTAATTTGATGAATGAAGCAATACATCATTTTGTGATAGACTATTAATTAATTTAATAAGATTGATAAAAATAGAATACAGCTATCTTTTGCATTGAGATGTTGAATGACAATTTCATAAAGGGTTTTTCATAACTTGAACTAGTCCTAATATACATGGTTCCATGCCAGAGGCAAAGGTCATTATTTGTGGTAATAAGTACGGAATCATAAATCATATATTGTGAATATTAATTTTATTTGATAATTTAAATCAAAAATAGTAATTCCTAAAATGAGAACTGAACGATTTGTAGTCCAACAATGTCCCATAACTAAATATGTTTTCCCGTGGTCATCACACGACTGAAATCACTGCACTTAACACGTCGGAATTCCGTAAACTGCGTTCATACATATATGATTTATGGACGAATTGTCACACACAGAAAGGCTGAGAGGCTTTGATGCATATTGTCTACAATGTCCATTGAATGCATTGGCTCTCCTCTATAAGGAAGAGGTCGTTTACAAATTGCCACAAAGTCTCTTTACTGTGACATTTTAACTGGCTTACGACCAACCAGATTCTGTTAGGAGCAATGGACAATCGCAAACGAACAAACTAGTAGTTTATTTGCTATGAAATGCGACTAAGTTACAATCAGTCTCGTTTTTATGCGTAGTATATTTCTTGATATATTGATCATAAAAAATCCATCCAATGGAATATCTAATATGTTCATTTCGTTTCTTTTTTGGGGGTTGGAAAACTCCGAGTGAATAAATCGACCTAAAAAAGGTACATGCGTATTCATGTATACTTTTTCACGTGGTTGTATGTCTGCTTTACAAAACATATATCCCCCTTAACCTTGCATGTTTTCACTAAATCAGCTGCTTGATAGATTAGGACTATTCTAAAGTTTTGAGGATGACATTTATTCAGAATGAAAAAAAACCACTGATGATAATGAACAACCATCGTTTGTATGTTATAGACCTTTAATTGTAGTGTTATATTTCACTTTCAAAAAAGTAGGTCAATGACCTACCTTTTGAGTCAATGACCATTGAATGTTTTTTAAAAAATCAAGAATAATCCAATAAAATTCTATACTATGATTGAAATTTTCTTTATTGTAAATATATTACAAATAATAAAATACTAAAAAATATGAAATACAGTTTATGAATGGTAGTAGCACTTCATAGGTATAAAACATCAAGATTTCAGCAACAATTATAAGAAATATTCCAGTCCGAATTTCCTCTATCAGTTTTCAAATCCCTTCCCATTTTTGATCCAATTTTACAAAAAATTGAATGATGATAATACAAAAACATTTACAGTATGGAACTACTTAAATTGACCTTATTCTATTGATATAAAATTTATAAGAGGTTAACGATCAAAATTTTTAGATATGGTGTCTTTTACCGTTTTTCTGCATTTTTCAATATTTTTGCAATTTGTGCCATACGCTTATTTCAATTAATAATTGAGGTAAAACCATCAGAAAATATGAAAAATGAAATTGACTAAAATATAGAACCTAAACTTTTAATATTAGAGTACTGCCTAAAATGTTAACGCGGAAAACAAAATCTGCAAAATTTAGTCGGAATTTCTGTTTGCCTAAAAGTCTATATTTGTTTGAGCCTAATTCCATAATAAAGTAAAAATATCGAATGTTTTGTCAATAATAATTCATTTCATTAAGAATTGTTTTGTTTAAAACAAATTTTACTCATTACATTGAACTTTATAACAATCCGAATTTGAGAACTCAAACCATGAGTAAACAACAACCTTAATCCAATTGTCAATATTTCGAGAATGAAATATATTTTATTTTTTTCCACCGTTATTATAGCCAATGTTATATTTTCTTTGCAACAAAGTTTGCATGCAATTTTGAGAAACAAGACACGCACGGAAACAGTTTTTACATTGATATGGGCATCCTGAATTACTTGTTTTATGTCGTGTTGGATATATTACTCCAGCCGCAAATGTGCACTGCGACCTCTTTTTTCTTAAAGTTGCCTCCTTAGTATTACTTTGCATCCTAACGTGGAACCCTTCTCCTGGTTTCTCTAATACTGATTTACTTTCGATCTTGAACGATCCTTTTTTGCCGATTTTTTCAACTGTTTTATAAACGGAAAAACTGTAACGCCTTTAGGGGTGTCAAACAACCTTGGTTTTTTGTTCGTTAAGGATATATCATCACACGAAAAGGTTTTCAATTGTCCTTTGTTTGAGTTATCCAAAATAAAAGGCGGCTTTGTCAATATACAATCCCAAGAACGTTGTTTATTGATAACTCTGTTGATTTTGTTCCGTAAACAGCAGAAAAGAGCGTTTCCAAAAAATAGTTTCTCTTTTACGCAGTCTTGATTTTACTTTTTTACGTACCTCAATTATTTTTTGGCGTCACTGATAATCCTTTGAAATTTTGAAATGCTTATTAAAAGTTGTTAAGGTTTGCTATGAAATAATTGAAACGATTGAAACCAAGAGTTAAATAAAACGCAAGGCAATTCACATTTTATGATCGACGTATTCGTGAGTTTTGTGCCTTTTATATCTTTTTCCTTAATATTAAAAGCACTCGACGCAGATGTAAAAACGGAAATCGATATCATTTTCATTAGCTTTCGAGCCCAATGTTGTGGCTGACATTGCTTTCACTCATGCTTTGTTAGGTTTTCTAAGACCTATTGGTTCAGTGAGGTTGGTATTTTAAAGCCTTTTCCTTTTTAATTTTGAACAAAGATAGAATCAATAATCATTCATTAAAAACGAGACGTAATGGATAAAGTCTGTTTGGTTGCTCATTCTTGAAAAGATAAATCTTGAAACCAATTTGCAGTAAACGGTAAGGTAACTTTTAAAGAAAGTATCATATAAAGATCGGCCATGTTAGTAAATTGAATTCTTAACTGTATTCATGCTTGAAGTATTGAAATAATGTATATTATTAATGAACACATGTGGAATTGAAGTGTTGGTTTACTATGTAACATTAGTTAATTACAATGCAAAATTATTTAATATTGAATAGGTATGTTTGCTTAAAGGCAGGCAGAACATAGCCAAAAAATAATAAGTATAAAAAATCGTTTACTAAGTTGTGATTAGAACAACATTGAATGCTGCTTCTCACTCAGTGTATTGTTGATTTTGAAATGTATAAATTAGATACACATTTACTAAAACATTTTTAGAATAATCGTATACATGATTGAATGTCCCACCAAATAGCAAAATCTGGCAGTCCAGCTAGCCAAGAGACTATAGATCGGGCCACAGAGATGATTTAACATTGTTTTGGCCGTTTTATCAAAAGTATTGTCAATACTTCTCCTTTCCATGTTTTCAGGGAACAGTTTGAAGATACCGTCTATGTTTGTGTCATTGTTACCTTTTGTAATGATATTCCAACATATTACATAACATGTCATTTGGTCAGGTTCCTGTCTGTGACCACTACTGCTAACTGTTTTAATTGCTTAATGTCTAGACAATTGTGTTAAAGTGTTTGATTTTCCATACGAAGAGAAAAAGAAAGAAAAGGTAAATTGTTGTATTTCTCAGTGCAGTTCGGTTCATTTATTCTCTGAACATAATTTCAAACGTATGGTACATGAGGAAAAATATAGACTATTACAATGTACATATAAATTGAGTCAGAGGTACAAAAAATCATTATAAACATGTTGTAATTATAAGGATAATAAAACTGGAGACAGCTATATAAGTTGAAACTCATGGAGGACAGACTACATCGTATATCTTTGTAATAAACATTAATTTACACTTCTTTTTTAAAGAACCATGCGTTGCTTTTGGATTTGATCACATTAATATTCTTTTTCTTTATTTCAAATAAACAAATTAATCTTTAAAATATCATCTCAATTTTTCAAATTTTATAACTTTCTACTATAGAGCCTTATTGATCCTACCTTAAGGGCCTGAACCCCCTATCCACAGGACACGCATTTTTAAATTTTGCTAGAAGGCTTTATGGACATCATAATCATGCATTCAGTGTTTCGAATATATATATATATATATATATATATATATATATATATATATATATATATATATATATATATTGTGTGAATTTATATTTGTTTTACCATCCAATGACTTGAAATGGTCTATATATTCGCGAGGCTTGTTGAGCGAATATAACTATTTCAACGAGTTGGATAAAGCAAATATAGAATCACACAATTATAGATGTTTTATTTATCCCATACAATATTTAATTTATATTATGAAGCTTTTGAGACATTCCCTTATGTGTCCCGAATTGATTCTTTTCAAAGATTAAAAACGATGATGCAACGTTGTGTTATGCGGTTATTGTGACATTGCGCAATACAATTTAGTACGTTATTTCTGAGATAAATTTTTAATTGTTTTAATGTAAAGTTCCAATGAAAAATACCTTGAAATAATATTTTACCTCTAAATTTTTTTTTCTAAGAGCTTAATCACTTGATTAAATCAAGTCTGTTGACATACACAAAAACTTTCATTTCCTAAGTAGAAACCATAGATAATGTTTAGTCAGTAATACAAAATATCCCAAAGATTCTGTATCTTCAATTTATTCAACAAAACACGTCTGGAAACAGACACCAGCCCTTTTGTGGGACATTCTGTGAAAGCTGGAAAATTATACCAACAATAAATGAACTGTTCACATATCAAAATTATACATAGTTATCAAATCATCATATGATATCACACATATCAAAATTATACATAAAGGAATTGAGTTTTTACTGTTTAAAGTTCCACATAAAAGGCCTAAAAAAATCTGCACTGAAAATAGCATGATACTAAAAATAGCGCATATACTACTTATAAAGTTTTAAACTTACATGATTGCCTATTAAAATAACTCAAGATGAAAATTGTTGAAGGGACTTGTGTCCGAAACTCGTGCTTAAAACACCGGAAGTATATAAAAGAAAAACAAAATCAGCATGGGGAGAAAATATAATTCCGGAAAAAATACAATGACACAACAGATAATTAACTTTCTTTTTCGTTTTATGCACTTCATGGTCTAAGCAACACTGGAATACAACTATGTATTCCCTGCTTTTTGTTTTCAAATATAGGGCTTAACCTTTTCATTCACCTTTCATATGTGTATCTGCTTTGTTAAAATGTTGATATGTATATTGTGTAGTCGTTTATTTTAGGACTGAATATCTAATTTACTGAATGATTGATGTAATTTTTTCATTTGTGTTCGTCGTGACTTATAAACGGTTATTAGAACATAAATAATTGACCGGGTTTTTGTAAAGATTATTGTTTGATCATTATTGGTTTTATCTTGAATCAAGAATAGTTTAACACAATTAACATAATTATAATGGGTGTTGTAGTTATTTGATTATGGATGGAATTATGAATGTAAAATGTGAAACCTCATTATCTAAGTACTACGTGCGGTCTATGACAACTTTTAAAACAGTCTTATCTAAACATGGGTGTTTGGTTTAATATTTTAACCAGCAAAAACCTAGCTGCTGTCAGTTTGAACAGCATGTGAAAACATCAAAAAAGCATTCTTTAGAGTTTCATGTATATTAGAAGGTAGATAATGTACCAAAAGAGTTAAACTCGGGTTGTGTAGAAGCTTTCTATAATGATTGCTATTTTCATAGTCCGTATGAAACCCAACAGGAAGCGTTTAAGGTAATCCAGGTGTTTTTTGGCTATTACCCAACCTTGTTCTTTGTGTCAAACCAATTTTTTTTAAATTGAACAGTTAAAACAACTTATAAACTTACTAAAGAAGCCAAACTATTTATACCTTTGCATGTTTGTTTTCGACCAGTTCTATGGTCAATAAAACGACCTTGTCAGCAAATACAATCTTCCATTGGGTCGCACGCTAACTGATGTTTTTCATACTAATTGTTAGACCTTAATTATTCACCTAATTGTCTACGGGCTTTTCCGTTTTTTCCTCCCGATTACGACAAAGAGCACACGGCGGGTGTGACCGGTCAGCAGAGGATGCTCAATCTTCCTAGGCACCTGATCATACCTCTATCTTTTAAGGGGTCCATGTTGCTCTTTGAATTTGTAAATCGTTTTATGGATTTTTGAGATGGCTGACGGTTTGTTATTGTTATTTTTCCATATCTCTAAGTTAGCATCAGCTCACAGAATCAAAAAATTCAGTAGAAAGTTTTAACTTAATAAAGCAGAATCTCATATTATATTAAATTATGCACCAAAATACATTAGGTTATAATTTAAGAAAACCTTATGATAGTCGTTAAATGAAAAGGTCTTACTGAATTTCTACAGAAAATATACAAAAAAAAAAATACGAAATTTAGTCTTCACTTGATTTTCCAAAAAAATCACGATATTTTATATTTTTGGAAATTTCTTAAAAATTATTCAGTTTACACACTATTTTTATGAAACATTTATTGTTTGACTAGTATTACAACGGTTTTTTTTGGTTGCAAACATTGAAAAAAATAGAAATGAACCAAATAGACATAACTTAACAGTCACTAATAGGATAAACTCATTTAAACTTTATGACAAGTATTGAAATTTTGGTCCTAGCTGGAAAACCCGTAGAAACAAGTTCAGTAGTACCCTCTCCCCACTTTTTGGCAAATAATTTTACACAAAGTGTTTTGACATATTTATGGTTTTCCTGCTTTTGACAAATATAAGCAATATATTTGAACTGAAGTCACCTAACCATACTTGTACAATACTTTAAATAAAATACAAGTCATCCTAAATGATCATTGATGTGTTTAAAATATAACCGGAAAATATATCACGCTGTGTAAAAAAAGAACCGGACATGAAAGACACTGGGACTACCTTAATTTCATTATATTTATTCTATACACTACAATGGTAACTATATCTACTGGGAAATCTAAGGTTATCTCGTACAAGTCAATGGAGTTTGTGCAATCAATTTAACTAAAGTTTAGATCTGTCAAGTAATAATCCACGCTAAAACAACACCCAAATTACAATAAAAAATCCAATGATCGAAATGAAAATGAGAGAAATAGTAGCTGAACAATGCATTTGAAAACAGGTTTTTAAAGTTAAAAGAAGCAGACTTCATACGCAAATAGGTCGTTTTACTTGATTGTGCATATATCAGTCTTTATAATTTCTACATGAATTAAAATCTGTAAACATAAAAAATAGTTATCAAAATACTTAGTGAATGTAAATATTCGATATTGAATCGTCAAACCCTTTTTTCAATTAAACAAAAATGGATCTTAGATAGTGCATGCAACACGTGTAGTAAAATCTGAATTTCGTTTATCAATGATATTTTGTGTACAAACGTTACTTTGACGTTAATGTATCAATGAATGATGAAAAAAAATATGATTTTAATTAAGTGATAATAATAACTGCTCATGCACTGGGAAATTCATTCTAAAAATCGATAAGAGAGTCATTAGTCATTGTCTATGGTAAATACATACTGTTCACACGGAATTTTTCTCTCGACATGATGTAACTTTTTCTTTTGATGATAACATTAACAATGTGTTAAAATTAATAAATGAATTCATTCTATAAAAAAATAATTACTTTGCGAGTAATTAAATTTATAAAATGAAATTTCAGTTTGCTAAGAAATCAATTATTCCGACAGCAAAAATGATTTATATTCCTAAAATTATAAATTTAAAATGCAGAAGAAATACAAATTCTTAGAAAAGTAATGTTTATAGGTCAATTGAATTGTCTATATGGTACCGGTTGAGCTATAACTGTTAATTCATTAGCATAAACAATGCATGTTTGAGTTTCACAGGAATATATCTTCCTTGGTTTAAAGTTAAGACAGGCCTGAGATAAAACTTTCCCTGCTCAACATTTATCAGCTTTATAAGTGTTCTTTTATATAACTAATCGGTGAACCGTTCCTTTTTGGGAGTTGATTTTTAATCAACTCTCCTATGCAGTCACTCGGACAAACCGAAAGTGAAACAGTGTTTGGACCTCAGCACAAATCATTGCTCCTGTCAAGACTTAGTTCTTGAAAATAATTAATGAATTCGATGTAATGTATGCTAAAGCATTGTTTTTCAAGGAAACTTATTTACAAATACCTTAAAAATAGTCAGATTTTAAATGGTACGAACAATTTAAATATTTTTTGTAGTTGTATGTATTCCTACGCCAGAGTTCAATATAGTCTTGTTCAACTCGACGCTCGGCTGTCTCCGTAAACCCTTGTCGGAGATTTACGGTGTCAGCTGAGCGTTTGGTTGAACGAGACTAGAGTTCAATATTGCTTGGATCCATAAAATTTTCGAGAAATACATGTATTTCTACCACTGATACATAGTTTGATGGAATTAATTTTATCTTTAAACATTATTTAAAATGATTCATATGGAGGTTTCTCGACATTCTAGTCGAAAAAGTTCAAAAATTTATATTATAAAAATATGCGTAATTCAAATTACAAACTACGTATACATGTACTTGTCATGCAAAATAACATATCATTGATTTTAAATTAAATAAACATCGACAAAATCAACTCCCGTCAGTTCTTCAGTACTTTGATTTAAATACGTAGTAGAAAAAAGATACTCGCTGTGACACAAATCAATCATGTGCCGAATCACTTCGAAGCTACCATATATTCTCATTTAATTGATATGTTTAACTGTAGGTATATATACTTCTGACACCATTATCAATCTTGGTTAGTGTAACGGTCTTATTATCATTCCATTAATCCGTTTGTCAGTGTGTCAATCTTCCATCTAAATGACCGTATTGACAGATGATTAAACGTCAATCAATTTCGTGGTTATAATAATCTTCAGTCATCTCACCTGCACTACGTTATGTCAATTGTAAACAAAAAGCAAACTGTTTAAGAAACGTCTTTCTGATTGTTCTTGCTTGGAACCAAAGAAACTAAAGGAGTTTAGCATAAAACGTTTTGTATCTTTCGTATAATTCTTAATATGAAATATAAAACATGTTAACACTTCATCAAATAAAATTAATATAATTTTTCAAAACCTTGTATAAGAATCCTTTTTTTTTTCGTGTTTCACTTTAAGTTTTTCCATGTTTGCCTTAACCCACCATTGTTCTAAATAACGAAATTTCTATGTCTTCGATTTTTTGTCAGATTTTTAACTTTTAAAAAGTTAAATTGTTCCTTGATTTAGCTATTGAAATTGTAATTGAAGAGAAAACAATAGCTATAGGACAAAATATTATAACAAGTTGCTGTCCTTTAAAAAATGACTACAATACGTGGACCATTTGCATGTGTTTCCAACAAAAACGTGAAAGCCTTAAGATCATCAGAGATTCCACCGACTCTAGCCCCCTGCTTTTAACCACAAAACGTGTACATTGTATTACGTAACTATATGTATAGCCCTGACATTTTGATTTAAAGGGTTCATACTTCTAAGATAATAATGATAAATCTATTAATGAGGTTTGCATGTTATAGTATTAGGCATTTGGCGAATTCTACTACTGTTAACCAACTTTTATTCGCTTGCGAAAAATTTCCGCGAGGTTCGCTAGGGCCTTGTTGTCGCGAATATTTCTCGCAGCGAACAATTCGTTGTCGTATGGTTGTTATAGTAAGACGGGTATGAAGAAGGCTTGCCCGCGAACATTAGTCGTAGCGAACCAATTTATCAGAAGTAAATTGCGAAAAAAAAGTCGTCGCGAATTATAGTAGGTTTACAGTATTTGCGCACACATTACTATTTGCACTACTTTGTTAACTATGCAGTGACAGCTTTGTGTAAATTAATTTCATATTTTGATGCATTTTTCTTGAGATTTAAACTTTTATACATTGACATTATTATTCAGTCATACTTAAATGATTAAAAATCTTTAATCGGGAAGTACTCTAGCCACGCCTACTATAAAAGTAAAGTTAAGTTACGTGTGTATTCGGAAAACAACAAAACATTGCAAATATGCTATTTGATGCATTTTGTAGTTTCGGCATAACATTAACTTATTTCATAATACTAACAGTTCATATTACATGTCGATCATTTCTTTGAAAGGAATACTTTGTTTCTGTACTGTTTACCGACAACTTTACAATTACAGCGCCTTTGAACTTATGTGTGCATATGGCATGTAATCCCGATCCCGATAAACGTGTGATTGCCTGGTTCCCTAGCTACCCATTACGCACAGGTACCAGGCCAGCTCATGCGCAGACTGAATTTTCCCCATAGCATCCGGTTTTACCTCGCTTATATATTTTCTGCGTGGACCTCAGGGTCCACGCAATCAATTACAGTTGGTCATTTTTCAGCAGCTTAACAAAGTTTTTTCTAATCTCTGATGACCTCACACGTTGAAAATTGACCAACTACAGGTTTTTTAACTGTCTTTGAAACGGAACTTGCTCTACGCAATTAACATGTATCTGATTAAAATTTTCAACTCCATATTTTAATTCCTAGTACTGTCCGATATTCATACCGATATGGATGCGGGTTTTAATTTTTATTTTTCCGATTACAACAGTTTGTTATTAAGACTAAGAACTCTGTATCCTGTTATTCAACTGTGTAAGATACAGCTAAAAAGAATATATGTCAAACAGTATCGTCTCAAGCCACGGTCCGGAGTCCGTATATATAACTCGTTCATGTTCATTTTGGCCGTGGTTTGCGAAGATGTTAAAGCCAAATCCGGCCGTTTATGTAATATTTCCGGCAAATCGCTACCACTTTAATTTATTTTGAGAAGTCATTATAATTAACTGACAGCATAATGAACAGTTGTCATATTTTTATAAGGCAGGTCGCGATCAATGATTATTTGATTAATTCAACTTAACAAAAACTTTTCTTAAACTTACCTATATCAAATGATGAATAATTAGCTAATGATCTCTACTTCTGATGACTTGATAGAAAAAAATTATGTGTTCAATACAAATACTAAACAGGCACTTTTTGTAGGTGTGTTTGGGGAGTATTAGACATTTATGACGCATTCGCCGGGGTAACGAAGAACATTGACCCAGGTTGAAATTTGATTGGGGGGGGGGGGCATTTTTCAACGTTGAAATTTGAGACCGAAAGTCGTGAGATATATACCCGGAGTCATTTTTTAACAGCTTCAAAAATATTATTCAAACCTCTAATGACATCGACACAAACTTAACTCTGTTGAAAATTGACTCCGACTTCAGAGTTTTGAATTGACTTTGAACAGAAGAGTAACTTGCTCTTCACAATTAAACTGTGCATGTATATTCTTAAAAGTTTCAGTTTTAAAACTTTAACTCTTTCATATTGTCCGCAATATTTGCTGACTTGAGTGATTTGACATTTGAAAGGTTGATTTTTCCGACTTCAATCATTTGATTTTTCATTAGACTCAAACGTGGTATGTAACAACCTCTAATGATATATCGTCCACTTATGCTATAATGTTGCATTAGTGGTCAGGATGTTGACCACTAATGATATAATTTTATCAAACCCGGGTCAATTTTTAACCCGGGTCAATATTTTTTGTTACACCGACATTATCATTATTGTTTAAGTAGTTTTAATTCAACCAAAATTAATTGATATTCTTTGTTGATCTAATCTATAATTAGCAAACCTACATATTCAACCTAACAATAGATTCGCGATTAAATTTTACTACAGACCACATAGCAAATAGTCTTATCAATTGGACCTTATTGTGTTAATGAAATCCCTCTAAAAGTTTTACAGTGTTATTTTAATAACATAAATTGCTTTTCTTCAAATTTTCTTCAACTAAAAATATCTAGCACAACTCCTTTTGTTTAATGATGATCAATTTGGATTTTGAAGTTTACAGACGAAGTCAAAACTTGTATGTATTATGTCTGTATGCGACTATTTTATTTCAAGTAAAACGACAAAATGTCAGGGGTAATGTCAGAATGGTGTATATTACAATAAAGGACTATATATATGATCAAATAGTTCCTCCCCCCTCCCCCTCCCCCATTTTAACCAATTCTTATGTAGTATCGTATTAAAATCAAATCTTTATCAAACATTATACAGAGGTTGTCTAACATATTAGACTCAACATTAGTCACCATTGTCAATGACCTGTCCATCTATGACGTCACGTAAGTAGATTTTGTTTGCAAATATAAATATCGTCATTTTTTCCTTGATATTTTGCCTTTGTAAGTATAGAGTGCAGGTATACTTAAGTACGATTTTAAAATTCGACTATATATCATTTAATTATATTATATCATATCATATCATTAAAGGTTGCAAATACATACACTATTTACACTAATGCAATGGAAAAATATGCAAATGTATATCATTATTGGTCAAGGTAGTACTTATTTCACATTTTTTTCCATATCATTAGAGGTTTCGAGTTTTGACCGCTAATGATATAAATCTGAAGTTATATCATTAGCGGACGGTTAGGCTGGTTGTTAATGATAAAATTATATCATTAGTGGTCAACATCCTGACCACCTAATGCAACATTATATCATTAGTGGACGTTGTATCATTAGAGGTTGCTACAAACCCTCCCATAATTTAAACTTCAGAGCAGCTGTGACACAATTTTCATGGAAAATATCAATAAAGCGGATAAAGTTAAATTGGTAAAAAAATCTGTCAGCCGTTTCTTAAAGAACTAGTTTCTGCAAAATCGTAAAAAGTAACATGAAAAAAAAACTAGAAGAGAAGTTCTCTTCTAGAAGCGAAAAATTCTTGTTAGCTGGTACATTCAAAGTTTCAATGCAACATTAAAATATTCCGTCCCTGAAGTGAGAGAGTATTAAGGTTTCATGCAGTACAAAATATCATTGAGAATAATCGTGCATTTGTGCCGTAAATCTTTATTTCGAGGAAGTTTCTTCAACTTGTGGTTTATTTTAGATACGATGTGTACGTTTTGATGTCAAGTGTTTTTTTTTTAAATACAGGTGTTATACAAGCATGAATTAAATGACAGCAGTCTGAAACGTATTGAAGATTTCAATTGTATAATGGTAGTAGATGAAAATACTTTTGTGAAAAGCTTACATGCAATTGGTTTGATTAACCACGTGGGCAGTTCATCGCATGGCAGTTTCAATGGGCGAGGATAAAGATTTACGATCTCTGTCCAAACGCATACTGTGATATGTTCATCAATAAATATAAGCGACATTTCACACGCCCATATGCATAGGATGGTACAGGAAATACAAGAGGTGCAAAGTACAAATGAAAGACGACGATTGCCATGTTGATCTACGGTTTAAGTTAAAATTTAAAAAAAAAAAAAAGGTTAAAACGCCTTACTTACTATTCTTCAAGGAATCTCTAGGAAACGACACTTCTCTTTTTAAAAATATCATATTCAAAATTAATTTTTAATGAGGCAGATATGGGACAAAGAACATAAATCAAAAAAATATTTTTTAACATATCTTTTAAAAAATGCAAAAAAATTACACTGTTTTCTCAGAATTTATAGATACAGAATTAATTGTTTATTCATATTTTTCAAACCCGTCGTCGTGCGTCGTCCATCGTGCGCCGTGCGTAAACAGTTTTTCATTTTTAACTTTTTTATGTAAACTACTATGCCAATTGTTATCACTTTTCATTTCTCGGATAACAGGAATTTAAATTTGAAATTTATGACTTACTAACCTAGGAGTCTCATATTTTTGAAATCTTTGTCTTTACTTTTTCACTTGTGAAAATACTAAATGCATGATTATAATCTTCATAAAAGTATCTACCAAAATGGTGAAATTCAAGGACCCTGGGTCAGGTTCAGGTCCTAAAAAGAGAAAATTGTGAAAATGAATTAAATCTTAAAAAATATTCTTCTCTTCTTCAACATCAGTGAAAGATAAACTAAATGCATGATTATGATGTTCATGAAACCTAACCAAAATTGTGACATTCATGGCCCCTTTGGTCAGGGGTTTAGGTCCTTTGGTGGGAAATATATCCATAAATTGAAAAAGTATTTATTCTTAAAAATTCTCTTCTCTACTTCTATAGCAAAGGAAGATTAATTGACTGCATCGTTATAAAGTCCATGCAACCCTCTACCTAAGTTGTGAAACCATGATCCTTGGATAAGGGGTCCAGGTTATTAGGTAGGGACAATATGGCCACAGTTTGAAAATGTGCAAAATTTTGTAAGATTGTTTCCTGCACTTACACAGTTGAGGGAGATGCTGTGCATATTATGTTCTATGCTTTATTTCTTCAATTGTAAAAATTCACTGCCAATGGGTCGGGGGGTTTATACTTTATATCGGAGGGGGGGGGGGGTGACAAATATTATACAAATAATTGACTGGGGTTGAGGGAACATTGGATATATTTGTCCCCTTTGCGGAGGGCAATATATTTGTCCCAAGGAGAATAATATTAATCTTATTAATTTTGCCCCAAACATTATTATTATATATTTTTTTAATTCAACTTAGAATTCACAAGTTCAGTTCCTAAATATTCTCGGTTTCTGGTGTTAAAATGAATTACGCTGGTCGTACAAATTATGATACAGATGATTTACCTATTTCAAAATCGTAAATCCTTGTATCTGTACCAGCGATCCTCCGCATTGCTCGTCCGTTGTTAACTTGGCGTTACTGAATCCCAGTTATGATGTCACCTTGTTTTGGAGTCGTAAATGTATATTAAGTCACTGTCAACGAATCTAGGAATCAGAAGCGATTAATTGAAGTGGTGGGAATATCCTCTCGATTTTGTTCCTACCCGGTCATTATTAGATAAATATTGACCGGTCAATTTTTTTCGGACGAAGTATTGGCTTTTTTTCTATATAGAGTTATATTATATATAGTGAAAACATATTACTGAAAATAACAATACAAAAAAAACTCGGGTAGCTTACTGCCGTTCGTCATGCGTCATACGTTAATGATTTTATTTTCATAACTTTATCCTAGAAACTACAAAATAAATTGTCACTTTGTCATATTAAATTTAATATGCGTTCTGTTTAAGCAAATATACTTTAACTTCAAGTGCATTATATACTTGTTGCAATAAACTGTATACTTGCTGTGTGTGTGCATTATAAATAAACTGAATATTTTATAGTTTTGACCATTTGAGAGCCTGCAAGTTTTGTTTACTGAATGTTTACAATATGTTGCACATGCAGCCAGGAAATAGATAACCCGAGATTTCTCGGAATCTTCCTCAACATCCCTCTCCTAAACATTAAATATTAAAAGCGGAGGTTACAGTCAGAGTCTCAAATTAGGATCTGGGCTACAAAATTAAGCTTAAAATCCAAATACGAGACTCCCTGACAGGTCCATCTACGGACTATGGTACTCAAGACCGTCAGGGCCAATGAACCTTTTGTTTTTCAATAGTATAAAATTTTTATGAAGAACAAAAAGCCGAAACAATATTTGATTGTATAGATTTTTTGAGATACAATGAAATAATTGCAAAAAAGTAGATCACCCAAAAAATATAACAAAATATACGGTATTTGTGTTGAAGATACTTATGTTACCTAATCTCTAATAGGTATTTTTTTAAACAGTTACTATTGTTTTAACACTCATTAAATTAGAAAAGTAAATAAATATGATTATTAACCGGTTATTACACAACTATTTCTTCTTTTACAAAAGCAATCATTCCAATGACGGAATAGATTTATTGTTGTTGTTTTTACAAATGCTTTGTTTACGAAAAGGTTACATAAGCAATTGTAAATCCCAGTTTGACATGAACCATTATGATACTTGGTGCAATGACGAAAATAAACATCTATAAAAAGAAATATCTAGTTTTGTTGTCAGTTACATATTTACAAACACTTTATCAAACTATTTGCTCTTAGTTTTTTCCACTCTATGTTTAAACACCTTGTTCCCAATGTTAAGAAACATTGCCTCGAGACGACAAGTGTATTAAGTGATGGGAACCAGTCCCATTCATGATAGAGCATGCTTAACGGCTGTCACTATAACACTGTTATTTTAATTTATGATGATTTTAAAAGCAAAGGAACGTCAAACTATATTATATTTACGTGATTTGCAGGAAAAGTTTGACACATATTCATATTAGATATGGTTCACCACTGAATCATTAAATATTGAAATCTAGACTTATGGTTTTATAAAATGTTTGAGAATGATTTATTCATAATCCATGTGTCATTCAAAACGACATAATTTATAACTTTATCATAAAGATTTATGACATCAAAAGAATACTGCCATCTGATTTTTAAAATGAATTATCATCGTCATTGTATACGGAAACAAGTACCCATCGCCACAATTAATGCAGTGATACACATACTCAATCAGAAAACTGAAAGATCCAAGCACTTGATCTGTACTCCTTTGCCTTTGCCGATAATTTAGAAATCATACACAAATACAAAAATCGGAAAATTGATAACGAGTGCAGGTCTTGATTTATTTCTTATTTGAAATCCAAATATTAATTTAAGTTCCAAATGTAATTTGTAAATTAAATATGAGGAAAACAGTTCTGTTTTTAATTTCTCTTAAAAATAAATAAATAAATAACAAATAATGCATAACTTCATAAATAGAATATCAAAACTTTATGTGTACAAAGCTTGTTTTAAAGATATGGAATACCTCTATTTTTTATTCATTTAAATAAAAAAAAAGTCATTCACATTTTACAATTCGTATACCTTAGAGAACATTTGCCCTAATATATTATACGAAAGACTTCTAATGCACCTAAAAACCATCTGTTTAAAAAATAAAAAAAATGACACAAAATTAAATAATATATATAAAACTCAAACATTTGGTACTTTAAAAGTTATTCATGAGAAAAACTCTATTTTTGTTACTCTCTGATATCTTATAAAAATTTACGTTAAAATATTGTTTTTATTTGATAATGTATTTAATTTGGGCATTTAGGAAATTCTAAAATCATTGGTTACATTTATGTAATTAGTTACATGGAATCAAATGTTTTGCTCATTATTAATCCAAATAGTACTCTTTACAAAGTCACAGATGTGAGAAATAATTTTTACACCTAAGGACTCGATGTTAATACATAGACAATATTGCCAAACATCGCGTGTCGTTTTTTTTGAAAAATAAATAAAAAGTAGGTATTTTTGTAAGTTATTAATTTATGAGTGAATTAGATTTCTAAAAGAGAAGTTCATGGGTCTTATCCATTATCTGAGTATCTATGATGATAGGGCTAATGTAATCACATTTAATATTCGGGATTGTTTTATCAACAAAATGTTTTCTGTCTTAATTCTAAATAAAATATATATAATTTGTAACATAACATACGGTGATATAATTGAACAAATCTTAAGCACAGAAAAATAATCGGTCGAAATTACACCACCCAACCCTTTATTATCATAAGAACCCTTCCCTAACACCAGAACCCCTGACCCAAGGGCTATGAAAATCATTATTTTGAAGGAGGCCATTTTCCTTATCATATCTATAGATTTAACTCATCGGATTAATATCAAGGTGCAGATGAGAAGATTTTTAAAGAATTACATTTTAAAAGAATAAGTAATTTCATAATATCATCAATAGAGCCCTGTCCTTACACCAGAACCCCTAATCCATTTTTCTATAGAATCATAAGAGCCCCAACCTAGTGCTATAACCCCTGACCATGTGGCTCTGAATTTCACAATTTTGGAAGAAAGTTCTATGCCTATTACAATCTTGCCAGTGGTTTGACTGCTTAATGTCCAGGAGTAAAGAAGATTTTTTAAAGATTGAGTTTGAGTTGGTCTATGTGCATTTTTAATGACATGTTGGGTACTCTTCATTATTTGATCTATATAATATATATAACGCTTACAGAGTTTCTCAAAACGCTGTGACAGTATAAATGGATAATCTTTTTGATTTGTACCGTTTATGTTGTTACGGATTTTCATGGCATATTTTTACAATTATGTTTTTTTTTGGTACTTTTATGATTTGATTTTTCTTTTTTAAAGGTGTTTTTCTTTAATTATAACATAAAAGTCACAGAAGGAATGGCTTTAAACTTTACATTTCAATGTGACTTTTAGCAGATACATGGGACTGCTGGAAAGTATGAAGATTGAAATAACTTATTATTGGTATATAGATCATATCAATAAACATGTAATGTTTGACTATCATATCTACATTTCTATTGGCAAGTTTCTTTGCGAGTCATCTATATAAATACAAATGCCTTTTTTCTACCTCAAATTGTCTACACATACCTTAATTTCTACCTTCGTTATAATTAGAACAAAGAGATAAATCACTTTTGCGCGAAACGTGAACATGCTATATATTTTAAACTTATTTAACCTACTTTCGTTAAGTTTGATTGATTTATGATACCTTGAAGAATGTTAATTCAATTGTATTGTAATGATTACTTCATGTAATTGGTGACAAATACACTATCAATACATCATTTCATTTGATATTCCCAGGTATGTGATATACGACTTTTACTTTTTAACTAGTGCAAAATTAAGATAAGAACTGTCAAAAAAGATAGGTATATAAAGCAATACATTAAATACATTAATCAACATTTGGTATTTTTAAAAAATCATCGTTTAATTAGGCTGGGCGGCCAACAAATTAACCTTAATAATCACATTATCTTAAATGTGATATTTTTTGCCGTAAACTGTTATTTAGTATATAAAAAATATCCAAATATCAAAATTTTATAATTTGAATATGTTCCTATATATTTATACAAAGTTTTTCGTCTCAATTGAAATTGAGTTGGATATAAATTGGGTAGGAAATACACAATACTTCTGTGTTAATTACTTATATAAACACGAGGTTAATCAAAGAAAAATAAATAGTTGTATTTTGATTAATGTAATGCTATCTCATTTTGAAATATGCCTTGTATTATCATCATTTTAGAAATTCAATCTAAGTAACTCAAATTATTTTGGAATAAATTATCTAATTATATTCGGAATGAAGTTTGTATATCATAATTATAAACCTTAATTAACACTATTCTAGAATACGTGAGGATTCTAACTGAGCAACCTTTGATCCTTGATAAAATCGCTATCCTGAAGTAGAACGCAGAATGTTATTAATATCATAACCTTAAATTATTGGAATATGGGTCATGAACCGTTTACTCATTTTTTGAAATGATTGACATGCATTGGAATTGGAGACTCAAAAGTACTGTCTCTGAAATTATAAGACATATTTTTCAACACTTCCTGATATTCAAAGTCTCGACATAATGATTTACTGTCAATGGTTTGAATTGGTTTTCAGAAAACAAATGTATAATATTTTGTTAACTAAGTAAACTTGTATTGGCATTTACCAAAGCTATCATTGCGATATATAAAGATGTATTTTTTTAACCAACAGACACATGTACACAACAGAAGCGAAACAATTCATATATGTATATTCAATACATTTAAATGATTTAGTTACTTACAGATTAATTTCTCATGTCGCGGTGTTTTTTATGTGTGAAATTGGGAAATTTCTTTTTTGTAAGTAAATTATGTTTATTTTTCAAGATTACATAATTCTATTGTACTCGATCAATCATCCGAAAACCACTTGGATATAAAGATGAGGACCTGTAATGTTCAGTTATTTTATTTCTGACCCATGTCATATCCCATTTTTTTTTTAAATATAGGGCTCCAAAAAGAAATAATAATCTTCCTGAAATTTGTGCTAAAATTTGAAATTGATAATTTGAAGAAATCATTGACAAACAAATATCTTTAGTTTGAACTATTATTTAATTATGATTTTAATACAGTATGAAATTGAACACATGTAGTTACATGTACTATTATAGTAAAAATGTAGGTCAAATTTTAAAAATTCTTGCTTTACTGGTAGCTTCAAAATTTTGGAGTAATCAAATTATAATGCATATCAATTTTTTTTTATTAATATCATCTTTCCAAAACTTTGCATAGAAATAGACATACATTTAATGTCTCATTTAAAAGTAAAACAAGTAGGGGTCACATCTTAAAAATATGAGATAAAGCATGAAATCAGCTTATTTAAGGCCAAAATTGGAGTTATTTTTTTCTTAATTTCTATGAAATATAACCTAAATAGACCAAAATATATCAAAATAGTGTTTTAATTTGTATATAATCACGAAAATATCGTAATACACAAACTATCTAGAACTTTGTTCTGCACTGAAAATAAGGAAGCTAAAGTAACAGTACTCTAAAACTAGTGAGTTATAAAATTGTTAATTTCCTTCTTGAAAACCTTCGGCAACAAAATATAGTTCCTTACTAAACTCTGTAAAAATGTAATCCTTTAAGAATAATTTTATTCAAAATAGTTTTTTTGGCATTGTAAAATATAAATATACTACTAGAATTAATGTGTGATTCAGAATTTTCAGACTATATGTGACCCAAAATGGCTACCCAAAACTTATGGAGCGAACGTCTTTAAAGAACAGTCGAATCAATCTTATCACATAAAAGTAGCACTTTTAAAACGTAGTTACATTCAATATGCATTTCGTCTAAATTTGCGTAATTTGGACGTTAAGGATAAATGAATTTCTCCAGTGGTGCAATTTCTAACACATGTACATGATGAGGAAATCGTTGTAAATATTATAGATACCTCTTTCAAATTCAAAAGCATGTGCTATAATTCTTTTGGCGTGTATTATTGTACACAAGTGTAACCAAAATTAATTATCTACCAAATGTTTTACAAACCATCCTACAGTCTGTTTGAAAAATCCATTTTAATAGTACCAGCTGTTATAGTCCACCACTGCGGTTATATGGAGGAACAAACTTTTTCCATAATCTGTATATGTAGAATGGCGATAACAAATCACAAGTATCAATACTTTTTACCTCTAAAAATACTAACAGCGACACCCATTGATTGATTGAATACGTCTTTTTTTTTTTTACTCACACAGTGTATTGAATGTTTTTACTGTGCAATGTTTTAATATTTTGATTCAGAGATGGGTTAACGTTTCAATTCTTGTTAAGCAGAGGTAGCAATAATGATTATGTTGTTAGCTTATCCACAGGCGTTATTTATTTAATCTTTCAGATTAAATGTTGAATATGGAAGGTACCTAGATGTTTTCCCTATAAAAATACATGTAAATATTTGCACTTTTAATCACTATTTACCAGTTAAAATCATATTCATTTTCTGTACCTTTGACCTAATGCATATGTACATTGTAAATCTGCCCCGCATTGTAACATATATGTAGCATATTTTTAAATGTTGTTAAAAGAGTAAATAAACTTGAACTTGTTTTTAAAAAAGCACACATTCTTTTATTGAATAAATCCATACAGACTTCATGCTTAAACTGGAGCTACCAAAAGTATCTCGTAGCTTATATTACTATTTCAGTTGTAATAAGTTGAATTAACTTACATTTATTTCCGATAGCGGAAAGAATAATAAATTTTTGTTGATATCAATACATGCTACGATTTGGTTTGGTGGCATTCCCGTCTAAGATGCACCTTATTTCATTTACTAAATAGTTTGATTTGTCTGGAAATGATAATGATATAATACAAATAAAGGAACATAAAATGTGTTAAAACATTACATAAACTACATTAAAATGCTTTATCTTTTCACCTCATCATTTGGTGTAGTGGTATTTCCGTCTACGATGCATCTTATTTCATTTACTTAATAGTTTTTTATTCGTCTAGAAATGATGGTAAATACAAATAAAGGAACATAAAATGTGTTAAAGCATTACATAAACTTACATCAAAATGCCAGATCTTTTGAACTCATCATCATTTCATTACGTAATGCATTCAACAAACGAGAATTATATTTTAGCCCAATAGGGCTTCATTAATATTAAAATATATTTATTGTCTAGTGACACTTTTGTATTCATTCAGTACAATTTATAATTCTACATAAAGAAAAACATTCAAATATTTTGTGACAAGTCGAGTGTAATCTTTTTGATACAGGACACAGTTTCATCAATTATTGATATCAATTGCACGCAATTGGCATTTGATTACAAAAATGCATAAATGTCATTTACATTTAAGACAAGTGTTGTCCTGGCGTCTTAAACACATATTTAGGAAATAGCTTTATACATTACGTCTCCAATGTTTGAATTATAATGGGACATATGTAGAAGTTCTTTTCGGTCAAAAACAGAAAGGAAGTCCCTACAAAACACAATTTGCGGATACAGCCTTTTTTGGGGCTCTAAAAATATTTGCATCATTAACATTAGATCGTAAAAGATGTGAAATTTGAAATTATGGTAATAAATTTAGGGCCTGGACAAAAAGTCTTGCAACAGGGGTTACTGAGTAAAAGACTGACGAGAAATAGAAGTTAATAGTTACATCAGACAACTAGCTCTAGGCAATGACGACTGGATTCTTGGTGTTTGCAGAATACCGATTCCGTCAAGTCAGGGAATATTTGTGTGTTTAAAGATTGCATTAATCTCTTGCCCTTAACACCGACAACACTTCAAGATCCCATATCCTGTACTACTAAGAATTTTTGCAAAAATATTTCTATGAAATTTTACAATCTTTATAGGAACATCTCTAAAAACCCAAAAACACGTCTGGGCTGCGTTCAAGATCGTAGCAGCTAGTCTAGCCGCTAGGTCGTAAATATCTAGGTCTATTGAACGGACCACTTATTTAGATTTAGTTCTCTGATTTGAAGTTTGAATAATCAACTAAAGAGTTATTACATCGGCAAAATTGTTAATTTTAAGTGGAAATATACATGTTAAAATTCATAATAAATTATATGATGAATAAAATATCACTAAATAAGATAAATTTCATGTTTGATAAAAAGTGGTAACTAAGGTAGTCATCTTGACGTTCATGTTTAGCACTAAAAATTTAGGCTACAAATATCTATGTATCGGTTAGGCTAGCTTACAGTTCAACAGCCGTAGGTAGCCCTACGAAGCAGCTATGATATTGAATGCATCCCTGTTGTCACTGATCTGTATGGCATAATATATATGAGCAGTATGTATGACATAATTTATGCACCCAGGAGATTTCATACTTTACTGCAGTATAGTATACTAACATGAGGATTTTGTATTTTCAGACTTAATCTTATTTTTCCGGTTTGGATTATTTTGAAATTTTGCTGTTAGGTCATATATCAGACTAATGATATATCGAGTATGCAAAAGCATAAGGGAGAAAACTCTAGCTTCTTTGAAAATGTTGATATCTTTGTAAATCTTTATTTTATTTCATTGGTACATGTAGTAAATATAATTCTCATATCGGTGTTTTAAAGGGACCTAGACACGATCAAAGATTAAAATTTATTTTCTTATTTTTTATGTATAAAAATTTTTTCTTATCCTATTTGAATGATTCACAGAAATTTGAATATTAGAATTTTTAAAGTTATAAGAGAGATACAGATGTAAGAATTCATTGTTATGTAAACCAAGCTCGAGTCTGTTATTTGTTTACAAATAATGTTAAGTAAGGTATTACAATTTTGTTTACAAACTGACTCATGGCAAACAAAATTAACTGATTCAATGTGTTCTTAAATAATTAATATTATCAACAGAAAAAACCCAACATCAATTCAAACTTATGGCCATAAGACACATATGTAAAAAATAAGAAGACTCGAGCTTTGTTTAAAAAAAGAAGAATTTCAAACTCAGTTTCTTGCTTGTTACTCAATATTTGACTTTCAAATTTTGACAAGGCATTCAAAATACCCATATCAACCATTCTACACATTAAAAACAGAAAAAAATAATAAATTTTGAACTCAAATCGTGTCTTAGTCCCTTTAAAGAATTTATTAGTCAATCACTCTTCCTTGATCTATCTATGGGTCTATTATTCACTTTTTTCAAGTAATTTTTTTTCATATGTCAATGTGCAAGCTGATTTTTAACTTTCTTACTAATCATAAATCAAAAATAGTTGAATCTTAAAAAAAGAAAGGTGGGCCATTTTCTTTTTGTTATTACTGCTCAGCTGGATGCGCAATTTATATAAAAGAATTGTTTTACCTCAGTCAGAACGATTCCATCATCTGTTTCATTGTGTCACGTGACTGTAGGTTGTCATGACAACAGCAACATGTTTCTCGTGGAATTTCTATTTTTATATATAATGAAATACATTATGAACTGGGTTTGGACAAAGCCAAGGTTCTTACCTTAAAAAGTGGCCTTATATCTCGTCTAGTTTTACCAAGTAAAGTTCATTATCACCTTTCAAATACTCTTTGAAAATCTTCGCTGCACCCTTACTCGCGCTTAATGTTTTGGTGCTATTTAAATTTAAACGTTTTCTCTCTTTTATCTGCAGAGGTTTGAGCATATCTCGACGCTGCCATTTTTTTCTGCGCAAGACACAAAAAAGTAACGTAACTTCAAAGGGCAACTACTCATTTCAAGAATAAAGGGAACTTATACGGAACGCGGTTTATGCGTAATTTTTTGTGAATTGTCGAGATAAGTAGGCGAAGCGTCGGCAATGTTGCCGAATACAAATCCCACCATTCGGACATAGAAACATATCAGGCTGTCACATGCCATGTTTAAAGCAGTAAAAGTGTGACATTTCAGACCGGATGCAAAGTTCTGCTACCACTTGTCAGATAACAATTTTGAATTGTGTATTTCTATAAAAATAAACGAGTCGAAAGATCAGATCTTCATCTCAACTTGTCAAATCTTTATGTTCACTTGTCAGATGATAGCCATCATACTAAGAAACTTTTAAATATTTTGTTAATAAAACGTGTTTTGCCACTTCCTGTCATCTGTCCTACTTTCTAACATTAGAATCTGCAAGACAACGTAACGATGTTTCGAGTCCACGTAAGTGTTCAACAAGTAAGATTAATAACTGACATATAAAATCAGACATAGCCATTTGGTAATTTGACTTGAATATTATTTTGATGAAATTATCAAGAAAATAATATGATCAGATCTTCATGTTACCTTGTAATCTTATCGACTTTTCAGGAAAAACTTATAACTGAGTGGCAAAAATTTATCATGTACAATTTACATTTTTTAAACTTGGATAAGTGACAGGTCGACATGGATATGACGATAATTTTTTTTACAAGTGATGACAGAATTGTGTCCCCATATATCTGTATAAGCAAGAGGTTCCTAACTTTGAATGATATTTTTAACACATGTACATCTGCTTATTTCTAGGAGACTTCAAACCACGAAATTTTAACAGGAAAGAAACAATTTGATGAGCTTTCATTCAAGAGGTCCCTTGAATTAGGAGCTATGAACCATAACATTAACATTACCGCCTATGGAAAATGCATTAGTGGATTATACCCATCTGTATGGTATAAAAAGTCTATACGTCCGTCCGTCCGTCTGTCCGTCCGAGATTGCATATCCATAGCATATCTTCTTTCCTCCTTAGCCAAATTTGGCTCATGCATGTACTTCAAAGACACCCACAAGGTGTCTTTGAGAGAAATGCTCGCTGTAATCCTGAACCATGTTTCTGGGTCAAAGGTTAAGGTCATAGCAGAATTATATATCGAATTCTTGTTTCTCCCCTTGAACCAATCTGGCTCATACTTCACTCTCAGAGTGTCTATGGTCGAAGGGTGTGCACAGAAATTTTGAATAACGTTTTTGTGTCGAGAGTCAAGGTCATATCGGACTATGCAAAATATTTTTTTCAGAACATATATACTTTCCAATTAGCCCTATTTTGGTCATATTTCATATAAAGGGGGCTTTTAAAGAAAGGGTAGGTAGTGACCTTGAACCAAATTTCAAGGTCACATGTGAAGGTCATAGCAGAATTATATGACAGATAATTGTCCGAAGCAGGTATTCTCCAATCTGGCTCATACATGCCTTTGATCAAAGGGTATACAATGACCTTGAATGATGTTTGTAGGTCAAGTGTCATGATCATATTGCATCACACAAAAATCATTTTTAAGAGCATGTGTATACTTTCTACTTAGCCCTATATGGCTACTACTTTACTAAAACAGAGCTTTTTGGTGAATGGTGTGCAGTGACCTTTAACGAAGTCAATGTGAATGTTAAAGCGGATCTCTTTATAATACGTTGTGACTTGTATGCTTTTCACCATTTGCTTAATATTGTCCAGATTGAACAAAATACCTGTATGTAAGGGTCATGAGATTGAATTAGAAGCTATATGCTAGCTAGAAAATTTTTGAGTTATAAGTCAAGGTCAAAGCAAAATTCTTTTCATCTTTTTGTCAATTATTTAAGCGGGCTCTTTTAGATAGTCACATCTCAATGTTGTCTGGTATAAATACATGTATAAGTAATTGAAAATCATTCTTTGGGTATTATAAGGTAATCATTGGGACTTGAACATGTTTATAATAATGCATCATAAAGCACTTCGGACTTTATTGATTTGAGCTCTCCGTGATTATGGTGATCACCACATAAAAATCAAAGAATAATTCCTTATACAAAAAGAAATAACCTTGAAGTTTTAAATAACAAGCCTGTTTTATGGTAACAGTCTACAAGAAGATTTCGATTCAGCTTTGTTTTGCCACGACCATCAGCGGCCCACGTGAATGAATAACACGAACCCGTGCATTATCTGGGTTATTCTCTCCATTTCGTAAACAAAACGGACAAAAATCAAAATGTGTTAATTTATACACCAATTTGCATCTAAGCGTACTAATTTCAGAATAAGTGTCAGGATCCTTGAAAAATGTATTTATTTTTCTAAGACAGTTTTTTTATTACGGTATTTCATGTCATCATGATAATTTGTATATCATTATTTCATGATCATAAAATCATCTTGAATTTCGAGTCATTTAAGATCAAATTCACGATTCGACATTCTATCGTTACGAGGATTCGACATTTTATCGTTACGAAGCGTTTATGAAAATCATCAATCGCAATCTATCAAATGAGCAAATTCACTCGATCAGATGACGTCTGTCTTTTCTTTCAAATCACAAAATCGCCACCCTTTTATTCTATGCATATACATTGTATCAAGTTCACCGTGTTAATACCAGCTTTCTTTCCAGTTTCACATCAACTTAACGAAAGCCGTCTTCTGCCACAAAAAAAAATCGCAGTTTTCGTTCTCTTACTACTTTATAATTAGTTTAATCATAATATTTTACAAACAGATTGTTGGAGATTATTTCTAAACTGTTTATTAAATAAGACTAGTACAGCATTGTGGAACTTTCTTTGTTATCAAATTTTCATCAAAATAATTTGTTTTTAAAAGATAATAATATTAAAACCCTTTACATATTGATTGGAACTGGTTCACCCATTTTACCAGTGGTTATGATAACAATGCTGAATAATATCAAGTAAATGTGTTAACTAAGGAATTATATTTCTACTTCCGAATTGAGTCGCTCTTTGAAGCCGTCAAACTTTCTGATAAAACAATATATCCATGCCTTTAGAATCCTTATTAATCCCAACTGACACAAATCTATATTCGTATTAAATACGGTAAGTCTTATTTCGGTCGGATTTCTTTTTTAAAATTTGGGAGAAAGTACCTTTTAAGTGGTAATACATCCCGATAAACAACAAAAATATAACCTGCTATGTGTACCTGACTGAAGTACATAAGCTAAAGTTTCAAGTGAAGACGAATTGTTTATGTTTCTTTTAAATGTGTAAGAAGTATATACAAATCAAGGCAATTGAACCGGCCTGAAAACTCCAAAACAACTTCTATGACATATCAACCTTGTCTAACTCTATGAAAAAAGGTCTTAATGCCTATAATTCCTCTATAAAAACGGAAACGTTAAAAGACAGATACTGAGGCCTTCAAGGCACAGCAACTTTGTCCCTATATTTAAAAATCGAAACAATATATTAAGCTGCAACTGAATTTTGTCAAACACTGATACAAAAACGATAGCAAACGGATTTTTGTTAAACTCTCAGCAGTAGAGGTAACATTCTTTGGATGAGAGGCTATGCACATGCGCCTCCAGAGTACAATGTGTGTTGTGATAGTATTTCCCTACTACATGCAGGAAAACAACAATCACTCGTGTACTAGGCAGTACATAAATTGAGTTATCTCTCTTTCATTAAGATAATTATGCTACGGTAATAATTCTCAAGCTAATTGATAAAATACATAATGTGTATATACAATTTTCATACCAAATAAAGTGCGACTGATTGAATGCATGAATAAATGAATAAAGATTTTTTTTAATATAAAGTTTTATATTCATATTATTGTATGTATTCATAACAATAAAAATAATAAAATATTTATGTATCACAGACACTTGTTTGGACTTAAATTCTCCTTATAAAAGAGAACTTTATAAATATGACGTTTTGATTGCATGTTTTCATACTGCAAAATTTGAACGACCTCCAACAAAAAAACCCCAACTGATTATCATGTCTTAAAAACTTGCGTAAAATTAAAACGGAACAAATAAATAAATTTATAACAATGAACGAATAAATATAATACCCAACACAGACCTGACACACTTTTAACTGACTATAATATTGTTTTTCTGTACAGAATGGTAAGGGCAATTCTCGAAAGCACAGAGGGAGTCGTGGTCATGCTTTTTTGCCGTGAAAGTCCCTTTCTATTGACATCATGGTTGGAACGTCATTTAAATGGTCCTCTCACTCGCTTGTGGTCGGTGTCCGCGGCCGACCGGATGCGTTCTAACTTCCGTTTCTTTTTCCTTGTCACATCCGATTTTTTACTTCTGCGCACATTTGAATTTTTCATCGAAGAACCAGATGTCTGAGAGTTTGAAATTTGAGGTAATTTTCCTGTCTTTTTCACTTCGTTTTTCACAGAACCAGATCCAAATCGAGCAGTTTTTGATTCGTTGTCAATGTCGTTTATTTTTGGCAAAAATAAATGAAGCTGCGCATGCGCGTCATCACTCACCCGGAAGTCTACTTTGAAATAAGCTTCTGAACCATTGTCCTCGTCTGAATTATAATCCTCGTCCTCATCTTGCTCGTCTTCATCTTCTTCAACATCTGCCTCTAGCAATGACTTCCTTCGGAGGATATTCCTGGGGAATTTGCAGTGATTTTGTTATCGGTTGAATCGGTTCTACTTTAGGTGGAGAAACTTCTATCACATTGTTTCTGGCTACATTTAGTTTACTAGTGCCATTTCTACGTATTTCCCGATTGTACGAATTTTCCAACTCTGTCGAGGTATAAACTGTATGAACTTTCTCAAGTTCAGCCTTTGCCCTCAGCTCTTCTACAAACTCCTCCTTCGCGATCACTTCCAGTTTCTCGGTAGCTTCTATCAACCGTTTGAAGGTTGGCGAATGCGAACGAGGATGATAACCGTATTTTGAGGGGAAAATCACTTTTTCTTTCCTCTTGTTTAACTTGAGTCTGTATTGCATAGGTTTGACCAACTCAGCAAAGAAACGAACATCACCGAGGTGTTCCGAGTTATGAGGTCCTAAAGAAGTCGTTGTTAGATTAGCAAAACTTGCTCGAAGCTTCTCGGCGTCGTCCGAGGACTCCAGAAGGGCTTTATCACTGGCACTTAGGTGTTTCCCGAGTTCTGATGTGGCACTACTTGACAGAGTCAACCCTTGTAGTCTACAAATAAAAAATGATTTGATCAGTTGTATCCAATTTTTATTTCTAAAAATCATTTAAACCTGTTAAACCTGTCATGACAAACCCTTCATTGTAAAATATAAAAAAAAACTACAACTGGTCTCACATGTAGTAAATAACTAAATTCCTTTAAATTAATACACTTCTGTGACACTTCGGTCATAAATTTCGTTAAATACTAGTACATACACAAACAACCTTTTACTTTACTGCATATGCATATGTACATGTACTTGATTTACAAGTTTGTTGACAATATCAAATGAAAAGTATAGGGCAAAAGACTGAAGAAATCTTTAGTATTTACCTGCAAAACATGTCATTGAATTTTAAACTTGTAATTTGCATTAGATATGATTCAAATCAAGTTTATGTAAATTTCATTACGGAGTTCCATTTCTATATTTTAAAGACCCGCTGAAACGCTGCTAGGGAATATGCTGTTTAAAAAGAAGTTTAAATCCTTTTTTGTCGTTACCAGCTCGGTTTACAATTAGGTCATTTAATTTAATTGTTACTTTGAAAGTAGCACGCTAGAGAATAATACACTATACTTATACTAAGACTTACTGAAATTCTTTAGAGCTAGCGCATTACATTAGTATGTGAAACATTTTAACAATGATTCACTTCATGTTTTCTCTATTTTAAGTTGCGCTATTTTAATTTTATGTAAATAGAAAATAACCGTTTTGTTATTAGACATGGAATCAAATTTCCGGTGTTTAATATTTATACAGATTGGCACTGCGTGGGAAAAGTTAAAACATAACATATCAATATTACGACTTCGGAATCTCTCTCTCTCTCTCTCTCTCTCTCTCTCTCTCTCTCTCTCTCTCTCTCTATATATATATATATATACTTGAGACCATTACACATATTATAGCAAATTTGCTATCGTAACTATCGATCTCATTCAAACAATGATTGTTTAAATGTATAAACTTTTAGGCAAAAAACATACCTTAGCATCATGAAAGATTAAAAAAGGAATGGTTTTCCTTGCAAAGGTACATCTGATAATTCCGGGATAGATTCAGGTTTTATCCGAATTTTATATAGGAGCACTGACCGCGTCATCGCAGCCAAAGTTTCATTGAAAGATGACTTTTCATTAGTAAAATTAACAATTTTAACCTGGCATCTGATGAATATATAAATCAAATGTGAACGGCAACGTAAAGGGGAACAGCAGATAAAATACGCCAAACAAAAGAGAGGGAGTGATATAGCTAAAACGAAAAGCCGGATCAGCCAACACCACTCCGATGTTTAAAGCCTCTTTGAATAACACTTTTGACAGTTGATATACAGAACGTAAAATACTTTTGATAAATTATATATTCAGAAAATATTGTTGCGCAGAGTCAAAAGCCCAAAATCAATTAGCTCTAATCGGATAGGATTTCCTTAATGTGATATTTAACTTGTATTACATCTTACGGTCTGTTTATGAGCTTTAATTGAAACACAGATTGAAACGATAGAGATGAAATCGCCATTGATGCTATGAAACCTATGGCCTCCTATTATACAGACAATCGACCTCTCGTAAATTTATAGTAATAACCCGAGTAAATAATTACATCGTACCACGTGACCTACGGTTCTAAGAGACCCCAAGTCTGTAAGATCATTGTAACTTTGTGTGTTTCTTTATTGAGTCGGAAACGCCCATATATAAAAACCTTACCAAGTTGAATTCTCAACCTCGACATGAGAAACTATACATACTCTGTTTTCGTATAAGCCATTTTTTTTCTTTGAGGCAGCTATTCAGCCATTTCCATATAGACCAAACACATGAGGCATTCTTTTTTTATTTTTTAACTCAATCCAGAGTAAGCAATTACCTAAGAAAAAAGCAAACTATTGTGTTTACGTACTCTTTGCACTTAAATGGTTTAATTTTCAGTTTGGAAGAAAAGTAGCATGACTGAACGTTACATGTACTTGAGTATATAATTGGATCCCCTTTTTGAATTGAAGATATCCCTCAGGCTCTTAAATTCTTAAAAAGGGTAAAAAGTTATAATTACAAAGTACCTCGGTAACGGTAAATGAAGTCCATGGAAACAATGAAGTTTCCTGAAACTAGAATCCAGGCTCTTCATTGATCTCCGATTATCTCCTATATTTTCCTATATAACAAAATACATATCAGCTCAGTTTATAGAGTCTAAATAGACTTTCATGCTCAGAAAAGCCTAGCAGCACACGCTGTGAAATAGCTCGGTTGAATCCTTAAGTCACACTAAATCACACCATGGAGGAAATTCCTGCACCAGTAGGTATCAAAGGTTCATAGAGGTCTGTTTGTAAACAAAAAAGTGCCCGGAGAACAACACTGCGTGGTCTTGCTTTTTCTCTATTATAAAAAATCTTTAAAATCCAACAAAGGCCGCTCTATCAGCCTTACTTAGGAGATATGATAGATCTTATCTTGTGATCTTGATTTAATGCGAACAGGGACATTTCGATAGCCGTGATTCTAGCTTGTTGCTATAGCCCAAAACAATGGTGAATTCCAATCAATTTCGAGGACCGTCTTTTAACAATACGAAGATGTGATGAACAGTAGGTCTTGGTATTGTTTGACCGAGGAAAAATATTTAGCTATTGTCACGCGGCCTGAATAATTTAGATTTTTGAAGTAATAATTTCGTAATCGCTCATGGTTACAACCCCTAATTAAACAGCTTAGAAATTTTCTATACTTCTTCAACATATACGAATTACGACCTCAAGGATACTGGAATTTAAAATAACCGAATACAACTTGACTATAAATCCCTTATTTTGGATGAAGTTTTAACAAATTTGTATATATTTGAAAAACATTTTGTAAAGAATGTACTTGGTTTTTTCTGACATGTCCAATAGAATAAGGTTACGAGTCTGAATATCTGAATAAGAAGACTCACAACTTATTTAACATTTTGTGAAAAGCTAACATGAGTAGAAAGCGAAGTCCATTTAAAAATGGGATGCGTGTTGGAAATGACTTTGAAATTTTATATTAGAACTTACTAGGGGACACTAATATAAAGAAAATACACACACCGAGAGGCGGACAGGAGAATAAGATTGATATGGTGTGTATAAACATGCACGGTAGTGACTGTGCATCCCTATGGGTTCATCTTTAACCATACACAGACATTTAAAGCAAATCCATCGGCTAATTCGACAGGTCCCGCTGGTAAGCCCTTGATTAATTTCCCCACACTCAGCTAAGAACATGTATCTGCAATTATAGAACTTTATAAAAATCGTTGGACTTCGGCAGCGCATGTCGAGAAAAAAGGAATGGTGTGGTTTTTTTCCCTATTATCTTTTTATCTGAGAGAGAGAGAGAGAGAGAGAGAGGTCCGTTTTTATCAGGTCAGAATCTCAGTGCGTGCTATAACCATCCTTATTACGTCGTTAAGTAAATCAGTGTTACAAAAAACATGAATTGTGTTTTAACCCACCTACATCATTTGTTGAGAAAATCATTGGTAAATAAAATTGATTAATGCCGAAAAGAGATTACATGTATCTTTTTTTTTTAATCTCAGGTTTGAAGCAGAGTTTGTTATTTTTGTAAACAGTATAAATAGAATCTCTAGTACTTCAAAATATCACTTTACCAAATCAAAAGTTTGGTGTTAAATTAAAACAAGCATAATCTTGTTCACCACCAATTCGAATAGTCATCCATGAATTTTAATTTAAACTCGATATTTATCACAAGAACACAATAGAAATCGAATTATGCTCTATCTAATAAAAGTCGGAATGGAGTTCAAATTTCGTGATAGCAATAAACTTTCTTTCACATTAAATATTTACATATATTTATTAAAAGAGTTTTCAAAACAGTAAACTGTTAAAAACATGAGTTGACTGATAAATTATATCGTATTTCTGGCGAAATAAATAACGTTACCTCGCGTGCTTTCGTGGACGTTTGATAAAGTTTGGACCGGGTCTTCGGACAAACTGCCGGGATGTCTCCGGATGGACCATCAGGAGGGACATGGTGATTCAGAATTAAAACTGTCCGCAGCGGACGATTTACATTTGAGAAAAAAATAATAACACAATATCCACAAAAGGTTCCACCATGGAGACTCAAAGGAACAATCTCACGGGAATATTAAAACTTTCCTTTGTTGAAATTAGTCTTTGTAAATATAAGTGCTGGTCTATGAACACAAAGAAAAGCTCGGAATAAATACAATTGGAATAGGTGGACGGGCACCTGTCATGGTTAACAAAAGAAATATCAATTCTACATTGTTTGTAGAGCAAAGATGACCCTAGTTAAAGTCCCCGTCTTTGTTCATTTGCAGTAATCTGTATTCTGAATAAACTTGAATCTCGATTGGGTCCCTAATTCCTAGCCCCGGTGTAAATCATTTTGTCGAATAACTTTTAAAATTCCTCAGCAAAGTTTAAACCCCTTGTTATAATGAAGAACAAGGGTAATGTAGAAGTTTACAATTAATTTGAATTACAGAGCCTCGATTGTTTGATTCCCTGTGGACACGAGTCTTCGTAATTCTACAGATTTTGAAAACACGGCACTCTGTGGGTATTTCTAACTGAGGTCGTACTTCTTAAATTTTCACAACTAAAAGCTTTAAAACAAAAACTCTCCTAATGTAACAATAACAAACTTATTATACAATTTAAACGATTTAATAAGCATGTACCAGAATACATTAGGGTTATTGTACATTTATCATCGGCGCAAAAGAAAATCAGAAATGTCAATTTTACTGCGTACATTGTCGTCTGTCTAGTTATTTCAACAATTTCAAAAGTAATTAATGATCGAATTCTAACACTGAATAACTGTGAAGGTAATTGTTAATCACATTCTATTTGTTTAATTAATTTGAATTGATTGAAAAATTCAAGTTTTTTTAAGAATATGTCCTATAATGAACTAACATTAAATTTGATTAACAGTTAAATTGTTTCATATGGGAAATAAGGCAAGAGAAATGTTCGGTGGCATTGTAGGGAGAATCAATGTCCTTGGATTGCTGAGTCAACATACTGATGCTTCATATAATTGGGTTCATTTTGTCAATATGACAAGCGCAATAAAAATTGTCAATAAATGATCTCCTGTATAAATAGAACGGTCTATTAATATCTTATACAGATTACACTGATCTTCACTCAAAATAAGTTAATCTGCAACACCCCCTCCCCCCCCAAAAAAAAAAACCAACAACATGCAAACAAAACCCTTATGATCCATCAGAATATCGTTCACTTGTTTTATAAGGCCATACATATATTTACATATCAGCCAAATTTGAAATTCAATAATCATGCGTCATAACAATGACTATCACCTCATTATATCGTCAGCTGTGGTAGCCATATGTACTGAGTTGAATCAAGAGGGGTGAGTTATTTGGTCTAATTTGGGTACTTGTAGTCCGTTGCACTTTTTTTAACACACACACATATATATTTCTATACCCGGTTTTGCTTAACATAATTCAGCCATAAAACCCACAAAGCTTTTTAAATTTCATGTTTTTACAAGTGGTAGCAATCTTCTTTGAAGAGGTGGGAAAATATGCAATATAATGTATATTAAGAGTACGCCAATTAGTTAAATCACCTTCTTAATCCGCTCAATGTTGAAAACATGCTACTTTCTTTTTATATAGCAACCTTAAAACGACAGTCGTTGCCAAACAGTGACTGAGTATGTAGCCATTGTATGCCGGTTTTACCGTGCATGTTTTTACGATTTAGTGTTGTTTTCACTTCAAATAAATTTGTACAAAGGGCGGGTGGGGGTTAAGAAGGTCTTAAAACAGACGTGGATTATATAATTTGGTTTTACCGATATAACTATTGAATGACTAATTCATTCATAGAATGAAACTTCAAAAAAGGTTCATGTTACCCCCCCCCCCCCCTCCCCTACCCCACTTACTGGCGCTAAGTAGTGTCGTAATGAACAAAATAATATAATAAGCCATAATGAACAACAAGAACTTTGTAATTGGCAACATTCTGTCGACAATATATTTATGAAAGACTGGCTTTTAAAGAATTGTTGACACGACATGCCAGTAACCCGTACATGCTCCGAAGATTACGCCGACAAGTCGACCTGTTTACTGATAATACAGGTACTTATCTACTGTGATCTAAGAAGGGTAGTAAGACGAAGTCCTAGATTCACGTCCTCGGGAAGACGAGGGGTGCTTCTGGTCAATGAATACCTGTATATAACAGTATATACCTGTATATTTAGTCGCGACCCTTGGCATACGCGGAGTGGTTTGTTTCGCGGGATAATAGCGCAAGAAGTGCGCCATATAATAGTTTATTGCAAAAACGAGTAGGACTTACTCGAGTTTCGTGTAGAAACTTCTGTCTTGTCAATATTGACTACATGTACAATGGGATTTTCTTGAAGGCGTTTCTCTTACGGAGATTTATTATCCAGGGTAAACGCTGGGGACGAATGTCTGAACTTCATGAAAACAGAATATTAAATCGCAACATTCAATGCGACTAAGACTTCGATAAACCGTGAATGTAATCCAAAACTAATTTTGTACCAACACGGATATTTAAAACGCTTGCTTGAAAAATTTGAAAGTTAATTAAAAAGTTTTTTTTGCGATTGAAACTTAGTTTGGACAGAAACAATTTTGTAAATGTGTCCTCGCGCATAAAATTTGTAATTACAGTTATTGCTAGAGGTTTGGCATTCCATTTGCTATATCCCTAATAGTCTTCAGGTACTTCATGTATATTTAACATAATATCAAGCGTCGCTGCGACGAAAATTAAAGCAGATTTTATCACGTTAACATACTAAATGGTTCACTAATACAGATATTTTAATCTTTACAAAAGTAAAAAAATATATAAATCTCAAAGTATTCGAGATGAGAATGAAATTGACAACTGAAATACCGGTACATAACAATAAAACTTACTGTTTTGATTTTTGTTTGAAATAAATCTCCGCTTGCTGTCTAGTAGGTCCCAGGATCGGAAACTTTCGCGGGGACTTATATTCCGTTTTCTCATCCTCCGACGTTTTCGACCCTGGTCGACTGTTCGAATCCGGAGAACACCTCAACGCCGGGGGTAGCTTTCTTCTCTCTACCCCCATGGCATCCAGGAACCGGTCACTTGTTGGGGTCTTGTGATTTTTGGATTCCTTGGTCAACTGTAGAAGATCTAAAGAAGAGTGATGACGTCTTAGGGGGTTCAATGTAGACTTCCCCAACAGGTCTATTGTAGTCGCCTGCCGGTTCAGACGGCTAGTTGGCCCGGCAATATCAAAGGCCAAAGACATCTTGTTGACTCAAACTTAAATCAAGTCACAATCCTTTGATTAACATAGGTGCCAATTTTTTTCAATCCCTTTTCGTGTTTTGTATTAAGTTAATGTATGTACCACCTTTATAATAAGCCTTGCGTCACATTGTTTGATATGAGGGTTCTCAAAAATCTTCTTAATGTTCCCAAGAATTCGGTTGCACGTTTTTTTTCTTATTGACTCGAAAAGGTCAACAAAATTGTCATTTTAGTGTAACGAGAATTCAAATTCATTATATTTTACACCTTTGATATTGGCGAGGTGCACAAGATGTCACATTTATCATCAGCCAATCATTTCCCGGGATCATTGATCGACATTTGACAGAACACAGCTACAAGAAGAATGGTTTGGAATATACCTTTGGATCTAACAAGAATGACCAACAAACGGTTGCATTGTAGACTTCTGAATGGCGCTGAGCGGATTCCATTGTCAGGCGGCCGAACGTTTCACCAGTGTTTAATACAGCTATAATATGGCACTCAATAGGTTGTTCAGACTTTATTTATCACTTCGGGAAATCTGTCACACAATTCAAATCCCCGCAGGATGTCCACGGATAGTTTAAATATCAAATATATAAGTATATTTACAGTGCTAACACAATCTTCTTCTCACTTTAAACATCTTAACAATGGAATTCACTTCCCTTCCGCTTAAAAAGACACACTAAAATATACATTTCTTTTTCTGTGCTTTGTGATCAGTTAAATGCATCTCTGATGAATGCGAGTCGTAAAATCACTGTCAGTAATAACAAAGCTTGGAGGCGGATTAGAATATGGAAGATCAAGTATCAGCGGAATGCGCCTATATAGCAGATTAATTGATTTTAAATGTTCAGAACCTGCCGTGAATTTCTTCCCGTGTCTCATTGATGTAAAAAAAGATATGCCAATTAAATAGGAAAATTCTAATAATCTGTCGGGTATAATCGCAGCTTTTGTTCAGTTATTGCTCCGGATTTATTGATTGGATCAGATAGCTTTGGAATACAAAGGACCTCAATATAAATCGTAAAATTTTATGACATGAATCTCTTGGTGAATTGCTTCAAATGGCAGAATTTAAGATATTACAACAGTAAAAACTTTCTAATAGCCGCTGATTATGACAGTGTTCTGTGTACACGTCAGGTGTTAAGTATGGTTTCTAGAATAGACTTGAAAAAGACGTTTCGCCTCTGCATTCATAATGTTACATTTAATTCTAAATAAATACCAGTATTACTTATGATTGATTTATTAAACTTGTGATAACGCTTGCCGATTTTACCTTTAAAAAGTAACCTCCCTATTATAAATAGTAATGGATTTATTTTGCACAATCTCAAAATGGAGCAAAGAAGAGAATAGACTTTCAACCTACTTGTATATCAATGTATCATTGAAATATTATTTCTATTGAATCATGTTGCTAAGTTAAACTCAGACAAGTGTCACGTATAATGATGAAAGTCAGAAAGGTGTTTGATTAGTTAATATTGACACAATTTGTTTAAAGTATGGATGCTAACGTTTGAATAAGTGTTTCCTCGATATTCTAATGTTCACAAAACAACATGAAATCATTGTCAAAATACTTGGGTATATATTTACGCAAGATTTTGTTGTGAAATAAAATGTTTCAGAAGTACATAAAAACAATTGTATTAGTACGCTTTCGTGGCAAAGTTATCGACATATATTTACATTCTACTATGTTTTTTCCATTAAATTCAGTGATGTTTAAATGCCTCTAAATCCAACACCTATTCCCTACGTATGAATTTACAAGTAATTTACATAAGTAGTTCTCAAACAGTGATTTCTATGTTATCGGTGAAAAAATATATTCTAGAAATGTCAAAACAGCGTGTTTTACAGTTATTGAATAAATAAGATGACTTAATTATGAAAAGCAAAATTTTAAGAGTAATTTCTAATGGATAATATTTTCACGCTCGTCGATTTGAACCTCAACGGTCTATTAGATAACCAGTTTTAATTAAACCGGTTTTATAAACAGCTGTTCTTTCTGTTTTACTCCCTCCGTTATTTGCAATATATATCGAATTATTTAAGTAAATAATTAATTTCATCAGTAGGGGAATGTAAATATAAGCATAAATGATTTATTTTTGACGCGCGTTATTCAATTTGCCTGCTCACCTGACGGCAGTTATTGACACGACGACGCCGTCGACGTCAAAAAATAATCATTCAATGCTATAGTGTAATGTTATCTTCCATCGTAAAAACTTCCAGACTGCAGAGTGTAAGTTTATGGTTTGTTCAAAGTTACAATTATGTTCAACATATGTTTTGCCTATATCTATGTTCAAAATAAATTTTAGATACATTGTATATATGTTCTGCATATATTTAAAAACAATGAAAGGGGCAAGGTTAACATATTAGTCATCAGGTCTACTTTAAATTTTTAAATATGATTTTTTTTAGCTTTAAACTATTGCTTATAAGGAAGTTTTTACAAGACATATTTTAGCTTTGAAATTTTATTATTTTCCCATATCTTTAAACAGAGCTGTGATCAATACCGTCTAAAAATGGTCAGAATCATATCATTCAAACATCTTAACACAATATTTGATTTGCATAAAGATTAATAAATACAAATTCAATCATATGTTGAACATTTGTTAATTTCACCCGTGAACATTGGACTATAAAAACGGAGTCAGCAAAGGGCCAGTAATGGATACGTATGGATAACATTTATATACTATTCTATAACCACCATTTCTCCCATAGCTATGACCATGGACTGTGTCACGTGATATAACAATGTACTATCTATGGCCATATTGATATGTAATCATTATGAATCTTTAGAGCTCAGTATACGTGGGCATTTCCCCATACTTCTTAGCATCTTGCCAGACTTGAACAATATGTATTTTATACGACTTTTGTCTTTGCTCGTTATATTGGTGCTCTTTAGTTTTGGCAGTGTCTCTTCTGATTTGTATTTATCAGTCCACAGGTTAGAACATCTAGCCAAACATGAGCCGTTTCTGCTTGCAGGGATCAAGAAATATGTTGATGCACAGCCACTGGGAGTTCCAGCAGAAATTGTTAGGTACGTTATAGTCCTGATAAACCGAATCATTACGTTGCAAAATTCTCTAATGGCATTGCTTGTATAGAAACCATCGCTAGAAAAAGTACCTATATGCCAATAATTTACTAAAATATTGTACACTTATTTGTATCTCGTCGGGGGTTAATTCAGACGATTGTCAAGAGAACTAATTGTCAAAAACACAAATGTAAAACTATAAAGAAAATGCTATTATTCATTAGAAAGATTGTCACGAAGAAATCCATCTGATCGTCATAAATTTTTCAGATTCATTAACGAGACTGAGATAAGGCTATCAAACAAGTCGGGTCTATTGCATAATATTCATCATCCCATCAACGCTTTCCATTTAGTGGAGAGATTTGTCTTCAATTGGTTGTATCTCTTTGAGAAACTATGTTGCAAGAAATGTACCAAAGTGAAGGCGGTCCAAGGTTGGTAAATGACACACTGAAACAAACGAGAGAGAGAGAGAGAGAGAGAGAGAGAGAGAGAGAGAGAGAGAGAGAGAGAGAGAGAGAGAGAGAGAGAGAGAGAGTCTGGAATGATATATTCAATATTTTAATGAAATGTAGGGCCTATATCAAAAAAATGCTTACACCAGGCAATCAGTACTAGAATTTCAATTTTCTAGAAATATGACTGTGAATTGATTAAAATGAAAAATGATAATGATGATGATAAATGATAAATATACATCCTTTTCACTCGTATTTACACAGATTTTAAAACAGCTACTGAGTATGCCTTGAATAACGTTACGCGACTTCCGGTCTTGAAGGATATGAATGGCACTATGCGAGCTATTTTCCGACTCTGGAGAACCTACAAACTGGACATCAATAAACTTCTTCAGGGAGATATTCTCGGACATAAAGCGTGGCCGATGAATCAGAAACATTTGGTACGACTGATTCTCTTTGCTGCGGGGAATCCTGAATTTTATTATGAAGAACTTGTGCTCCGGACCAAGATGGCGGAGATAACGAAAGGAACGCAGTACCAATACGGCGTAGCCTACGACCTAGCTTTAGCATATTACAAGGCAACTCTCTCTCTCTCTCTCTCTCTCTCTCTCTCTCTCTCTCTCTCTCTCTCTCTCTCTCTCTCCATTATTGACAGTCTTGTCAACAGAAATGCATAGTCAGTTTTCTGGATTTCGATTCTGTTTGCCCAGTTTTTAAATAGATACTTTCAATTATTTGATTTCTCCTTGAACAGATTTCGTTTATTTGCTTTCATTGATAACTAATGATATCAACTTCTTTTTGATTTTAAAAATTGCAGAGGGATTAATTCTAAGATATCTATTTACTGATGTTGACATTTTTCTCATTAAATGTGACAAGTCACTAAAACACGATTTCATTTTAGATCCAATTTTAAAGTCCAAAATTTATATCGGGATTCATATCGCATCTCTTGATCAATTTTGTTGCCTTTTGTGACAGTATGTTTGTTTGTATTGTATTTAACGACTTTAGCATGGATTTATCAGCACTGCAAAGACCATCTTGGAGTCACTTCTGCCCTTAGGTAATCCCCCTGTCTTATACCAGAGCCCAGTTTTAATGATATATCTTATGGTTTTATTACTGTTTCTATTTACTAAATTCAAGAATGATAAACTTTGAATGGATGTCTGTCACTTTTTGGGTATACGAATGATAATGAAGAATTTACAAAAGCAATATTCCTGATAAACGTCTCATAAGTTTTATTCATTATTAGATATTCCTTCAGAAAATCCCATAAATAACACAAATGAAACACACGTATAAGGATTGCATCTTTAAAAAATTTAGTGTAGAGTTTGTACAAGATAACGATATTGAATTTTAATTGTTTAGCCTTTATAATTAAAGTATGTCATTCCTGACGCCATGAAAAACCATTATTTTTTAAATTTTCTATTGGCGTTGCTATCATCGCTCACATCAGTATTAAATAATATGAACCGCTGTACTTACAAAATATTTGGATATCTAGGGAACAAGGCAATGGCACAGACTTACAATGATCTGCTCAAACATCCTCTGGTCAATGTAAGCAAAGAACTGACGCTCCCAGAACCCTGTCCACCCCGTGCATGATGAACTATGTCAAAGGGAGATTAAGGTGAAATACAAATCACGGCAGCTCTATGGCAACGCACTGTAAAAAAAAAATAACGCATTTCAAAATTTTCAAAGTTTGCTGTCAAAAGACTTAAATCGTTCTAAGTTATTTGTGCTTCTATTACTGTCGACTTAATTATAAGGTTCTTGTTAAAACTTAAATAGAATGTAGTAAATCTTATCATTATCAATATGTTGAAACAATCGATCACGAATTAATAATTCTAACATTTTTCTGTTGCATACTTTATTTGACAGACTCCAAAACAATTATCAAAACTTAGATGTAGATACAGAAGAACTCGGATACCTATTTATTGGTCCAAAGAGGAAATACTTCACTATGATCCATGGATAGCTTTGTATCATGACGTCATTTCCGATCAAGAGATTAATATTGTGCTAAATAATTCAATCACACAGGTAAACACAATTGAAAACTTCAATAAGTTATCATGATGAAAGGCGAATACATACGTAAATATTACAGTAACTAATACAACTTAAAAGAATATGAAGATTTGATGCAAGACATGACGTAAACAGGAACGAGAGGTTTTTTTAAGTTCAAACAACTCTATTGTTGGAAATCGTCTTCAAATTTTAAATACATGTAACAACATTCCCAAAATCATCGATAAACATGTTTACCAATGACACAATGTGAATAAAAACGAGATTTTATAAATTTTGCAACATTGTGATTATACGATTACAATATTTAAAGGTTTTGAATATGAAAAAACACACACAACCAATACATAGACACATACAGTAGTTTTACATTTGGTGGTAAAGCTATCCAATTCTTAAAATTACAGAAATAAAGATGCTTTGTTTACTATTTGTAGATGGCAAGGTCAGACTTGACTGGTTCAACCAACGCGACGAATGAGGACGTGATGGCAACGCAAGTCTTCTATACTCTCCATTTCAAATAATGGTTTAACATTGTCTGTTTCGCAGCAATGATAACAAACTCGTAATCCTAGAAACTGTCTTTAAATAATCAACATGCAGGGGTTTTTTTCTTTCAATTTTCGTAGGACGTTTATCTTTTAAAGCACTGCGTTCATGTTACCAACAGCTTATTTCCTGTGCAATTCCTTTAATAAATCTCTGCGAGTGAAATTGAAACACCAAAATCGCACTTCAGAAGTTGATTTCTGTACTTCTTTCTTTTTTATTATATATGCGGGTACGTACCAAATGATTTCAAGATTTACATTGTTTCAAAATTCATGCTTAGAAATAATGAACAACAGAATACGTTTGATTAACATTTGCTGTATAGAAACAAAATATCAGAGCCTACTCTAATTCTGACCTTTGTATTAACATTTAATTAAGGTATTGGTTATCAGAGCTTAGGACAAAATCACTGTTTCCGTTGACGAAGAGAATTGAGATAATAACTGGACTGTCAACTTCTGTATCCAAGCTGTTCTCCGACTCGGAAAACTACGAGGTAGGAGTGTCAATGTTAAGTTCTCTGTTAAGTTTCAAGGTCAAACTATTTGATTGCTTTACTGTCGTTTTTGTCGTCATAAAAATTAAATTGTGATAAATGATTTAATAAATTGTATCATTTCTGTAGGCCACAGCGATAAAACTATGATACAATTGCACCACTATTTTTTGCAACAAATGAATCAAAAGAAGAAAAATATTACAACCTTAACACACAAGAAATTAAAATGAATATTTTTACTTAATGATATAAGATAACTACATGTATGTAGTCATAATCATTTACTTTCCCCTAAAAAAATAATCAATTGTTTAAAATTTAATAATTCAGCATTTAAAAAAAGAATTATTATGTATCTAATTACTACTCTCAAGAAATGATCGATTCACTTATCACACTGACATGTAAATCTTGCTGTGTAAGAAATTACTTGTACACCATAAAATATTTTGCTTTAAATACTTTTAGATTAATCATTTTGGTATCGGTGGGATGATGAAACCGCATTTTGACTTTCTGGTAAGTATGTTTAATTGTATACGTATCACATGGTCACTTCTGACTAATCACTGTTTGTACAACTGTTGATTAGTGTCCAATTTAGTTCTTCAATACTTCGGCATTCACAAACAAGACCGTTTTCATTTAACATAGAAGGAATCGTATCCTGTTAGAATCTACTTTAGCAGAAGAGCTTAATCGTTTAAATTTTGATGATGATTATTTGTTATTATACAAATCAGTAAAATTAAATCAACAATATGCACGAGTTGCTCTGATTTAATTGGCATTGAAATGCGAAACAAAAATGTATTAAAGCATGAATGAAGAAATGTTGATAGCAGTTAAATGCTGGCAATTTTGTTTGTACATTCAGAACATTTCATTGGGAGAGTACCAGAAGAACGTAGAGAGAAGTGTCCGAATGTCCGGTGATCGCGTGGCTACTTGGATGTTTTATGTAAGTTTTCAAAAATTTTGTCTTTTAATTTTTACACCGCCTCTATCAGATTTCCTTCGCAAAACAAAACTGTTTAAATTTTCCCTTAATCCAACCCATCTATGTAGATGCCTTCTCTGTATAATGCTTAATATCTTTTTACTAAAACCAATGATTTGACGAACTTAACAAACTGTATCAAAACAATTTATCTTTTTGCAGTTGACAGACGTAGAAAAGGGCGGGGCAACTGTGTTTCCGGAGGCAAAAGTCCGGGTTCCAGTTACCAAGGTAGGATGAACATATTCTCATAAATCATTTTCGTTCGTCTATTAAATCCAGTATATGACATCACTTTTTCCTGTCTTCTATTCTGATACATGGTATTCTCTTTATATAAAATATAATTATAAAAGGCACGAGTTTTTAATATATTATATTAACTATATCGTCTTCAATATTGGTATCATGCAGACAGTTAGGGTTTAGCATAATTCAGAAAACTTCGACACAGAGCAAAATAAAATCCAGAAAGTTTAAATAAGAGGTTATTTTCTCTTTCATGAACCGTGTCAAGTTTCTTAGCTAATTGACAGATTAATCAGCTAATTTCGCTAAAAAGCACAAAGAACATGATTGTACAGTCTGCAATATTTTTTTCCGTTCTCTATTGCATTTATTTTAGGGTGCCGCCTTGTTTTGGTATAACATCAAGAGAAACAGTGAGAAAGACCAAAGAAGTTTGAACGCTGATTGTCCCGTAATACTTGGATCAAAGTTTGGTATGCACATATCATATTCAACAAAATCTTAGTACATGTACATTTATATATTTTTGAATATCATGGAGACATCTTTTTAAAGCAATGTAAGCTGCATATTGTTCTTAACTACTAAAATGACAAAAAATGACCATAGTTTATAAACTTCCGTTAGTCATATTTTTGTGGACAAAGCTATCAAGAAGCCTTGGTTATAGCAAAATGACATCATCCTACTGTACATGCAAAAGAAATAGTGGGCTATAATAAGTAACATAGATAAAAATATTTCTTCCGATAAAATTTAATGACTTATTCAAGTCCTACAATCAAAAAGGTTTAAATAACATGCAGAATTATCATTTTAGCCGAGGTCTTTTTTTTTTGCCAGCAATATAAAATTATAGAAAATACAGCGCTAGCTCATATTGCTTTAAAATCATTGAACTCGCAACCATATATTAACAACTATTTTTTCACTTTCACAGTGTGCAGAAAATGGATACTAGAAGCAGGTCAAGCATTCAGAAGAAAATGTGGATTATCTCCCTTTTCCACGGAATTCAGCTGATAATTGAAAATGACGAATACTTCTTTGTTTTAATGAATCTTTAATGAATAATTATACGCTTAATACAATTCTACATCTTCTTATGTTAGGTATAAAAATAATTATTAGTATGATTTATTAATACATTACATAATGATGACATCATAGAGATCTGTGATATGTAATTAGTAAATATATGCGCAAAAGGCTAGTAAAACACAATATTTGAAAAGTGAATTTTTTCCAAACATAAAGCCATTTTGAAAAGAGAAATAAAGCCATTGTGAAAAAAAAATCATGTAAACACATAACCATGGAATGTTTCACAACCTGTTTGATCCCCAAATTATGAAAAGTTAACAATAAAAAAAAATACTTTTACTGATATAGTAGAATCATGTATATAAAAATCTTTGGAAATATAGTATATATTAATCTTAAATCATCTGTACAATAAAAACTCAATAGAATAAATTCCCTCCAACACTGTGTGGAATGTAACAAACCCTGGAATCACAATTCATTCATAACACAAATTTTGATAACAATACAAAAGATGGAATTATTATGAGAGAATCTTCCGATAACCAATGAATACTGTAGTTCGGTCAAATATACACCGATCGTCTTATTCAATCATTGAATATATTGAAATGCATCCTAAACGGTCATTTATTTGGATATACACTTGTCATGTAAAAAAAAAATAATTCCAAAACAAATTAACAAGTAATATAAAGGTCAGCTGTACATATTTTCCGAGACTTTATACGTCACGTGTGTATTATGCAGAAATTAAAGAGACAATTTTTTTTTCGTTTCCATAGGGATGAATTACAGATCAACAAGAAATTCAAAAAATATATAGAAAAAATATCGTAATTTTGATTATGATTATGATTTTTATACAGGTTATAAAAAGATGACAAATTGCATGAAAATAGGTCCATTGATTGATTAAAGACCCATTAAATTAAAGGTATTCTATAATATTGGTTGGAAAATAATTAACATAATTACAAAACATCAGAAAAAAAATTGGTCCGATTAGTTAAATATAATACATGTGCAATCTAGCGTATAATCAACTACAACTTAACTCTAGTTGAAATAAATGTGTTAAGAATGATTTGCATACGTTGCATAATAAGATAAAAATCCTACCACTTTGGCTTAAGGTACATGTACATGTAAAACTTATTGAAATACTTCACAACATTGAATATCTGATACAACGAAATGTAACTATTTTTTTTCAAATGTAAGGCACTGTTTTCTTCGCTTATAAAAAATCACAACAATTTCTTCTAACCCCCTCCCCCATGTCTTCCCAAATGAAATCATGATAGGTAGAAAATGGTAAAAAAAAGTATATTGATTCACAATCACAAGAGCAGTAAAATAATGTTAATCACAGACTACGACATCATTGTATGATTGTAACATTTACATGTAGTTCAGTTCATGAACAGAAATTCTTCAAAAATATATTTCTTTTCGTTGTGTAAACTGAAGTTGAAAGCACCCACGCTGACACTCGCAAGAGTAACGTCCCTTGCCGGGATTCTTTACAGGTCGGTTCTCTGGTTGCTGTAGTTCTGGTACAAAGATTCCTCCACGGGCTCATCATCAGCAACTACAGTTAAACCCAAATTGATTAACAAGCATTATCACAACTAAATTAAACCAAGAAACAATTGACATAATATTTACATATGTAAAATCTAAACTGCAAAAGGAAGAGTATTAAAGTGCATTTAAAATTATCATTTGTAATGCATGGCGCCGTACAAGTGTAAAGTCGAAATCATTAAAACCCTTAGAAAACTGTACAAAGGTATGTCCTTTTTCTCCATAAATATTTAATTTATTACAATTGTCAACGGCATAATCTTATGAATCGTGGTCTTTTAACCACGATAATATTACACACGACTTCAGAGATTTGTCTAAGAAGAAAAAGCAAGGACATTTAGGAAAACATGTAAACGAACAGATAATATCAGACAATTCAATATCCTAGAAATGGTATTGATAAATATACTGTGAAAAAACGAAGCAATGATTTCTTTACACATAATGTAAAATACATACATTTGTAATAATTTTACAAACATGACTAATATATATGATTAGGAAAGAATGAAGCCTGTGCATCAATATAATTATACACAAATTGATAAATTTTCAAAACAATTCAAATACTTCAATAAAAATAGTAATGTCAGACCAACAAAAATATACGAAAAATGACGAGCACTATTTTTATTTTAAAGATTAAATGTTAAAGGTACGCATTTTAAACTAATGTATTTATATTTGTCATGCATGTAACTAATCTATTTGAATAAAACGATACCAAGCATTAAAGCTTTACTGAAATAAAGCAGACTACGTGTATTGCAAGCATGGTTAAAAGAAATGATGAAAAACCTTTTTAAATACAATGCTTATATGCTTGAACTTTCCAGCAAAATTCTGCTTTTTAACTTGCAAAACTTAACTCTAATGTATAATACTCAACCAGATAGCGGAAGATAACTCATGTAAACATGCATATTACAGTTGGAGATGTCAGATAATAAATATTTTGATTTTTTTTTCCATTCTGTCAAAACTAAAGAATCTAGAACATGTTGTAAGCGCATTCCGAGAAAATGTTAGCTTTAACCTTATAGTTAAGTATGATTCTTCTTATAAAAATAGGATTCAATTTAGTGGCAATATAGGTGTAAAATGAAAGGTATCTGTCTGCAGGATTCAAGGCATGCTTTCACTTTGAAATCTCACCGAATGCCTGGTTTTCATACAAACATTCATCTTTTGCTAGTTTTTTCTCAAGATAATCCTTCAGACAATCGTGGATGAATATGTATTGTTGCTGTAAAAACACATGTACACACAATTAATACACACTGCTTACCAAAGCCTCTGTTAACATTTTCATACAGAAGATTTCCTTGTAATTCTTTTTTCTTTCTTTCCACGTAATCTCGAACACAATCATGGATAAAAACATATTGTTGCTGTCATGAAAAATAAATACACAAATGTAAAGAAACTATAGATGAATTCATTGGTTTGAGAAATGTTTAACAATAAAAATGAATTATTAATATTAACATCAATGGTGGAATATCATAGCATTTATACTTCATGTAAACAAATGACTTTATTTAAAAAGCAATACTGAAAAAAATAAACGATTAAAATAAGAATACATATCAAGATTATCACATACAATTGTTTATCAATTAAACAAAAATAATAAGTATTTATTATGGAATTCACAGATACAATCTTAAATGATCGGTTGTACATGAATATGGTGCAGATAACTTAAAATAACAAGAACTTTATACAATTATAATCATAATTGTTATGCTGTAAAGGATATAGAAATAAAGAGATATAAAACATGCCTCGGTTTGGACCATGAACATGCGGCGTTCTCGAAGGTTCATAACCAGGTCAAATATGTCGATGGATTCATCCAGGTCATGTTCATCAACAAACTGGAACAGGTGATCCAAGGCACAATAGGTTCCCGTTCTTCCAACCCCAGCACTAGACAGAAAAAAAATTACTTATCAAAATATTGTTATTTTTTTAAAGGATACGTATACCTACATAGACTTGCTTAAGTATTTCATAGTATGTTATTTTAATGTTTTAAACTTCCTTGCAAATTTTACTGTGGTGTCAGAAATTTTAATTTCTGCTCTTTACAATACTTTAATGTGTTCAAACCTTTATATTTGGCATCAATTAAAGGAATGAAGAGAACAATGATATTGACTCATAGACAAGAGAATAAATCCAACCTGCAGTGAACGACAACTGGTCCGTTCATGTCTGGTGGCCTGATGTGGTTCCTGACATTCTTGATGAAATCAATCATGACGTCATTCTGAACATTGGCTGAGAAATCCTTCCACTGAAGGAAGTGGAAATGTTTCACATGAACGGGTAGGTATCTCCCTATTAAATAAATGATGATCGTAAAAAAATGTTAAGGCATACAAAATATTCTGATTACATGTGAACAAATAGTCTCACAAACATTGAATCAACTACATATGCCTTTACTATTGATATAATATTCTTAGTTATCACTTTTTTGTCAGATGAATATCAAACGACTCTATATATATACACATGTAATACAGTACTGACCAGTTTAATCTTAAAGATTCTAAATTCATAAAAGTTGACTGTGGAATTGGAGACAGTCTCCACCACAAGATCTCCGTACTGTTTGGGTTCATGGATGTTTCTCTGGCCAGTACATTTCACACTTCACCTGTAAAATAGTAATAGCTTTCATGTATAACATTACAAAAACCATGCTTATATAATCTCTCATAACCTGTGATTGGATATCAGTTTTATTCACATAGTCACTCTATGCAGTGAACTTTTGAAAACTCTTACCTGTAAGACTAAAGTCTTGTAAAATAAACACATTTAGCCAAAGTTAATTGTACATACCCGACCCTCTTCTTTGCACAGGGTTAGCATTACAATAATGGAGACATTCTGTTCCCAAATCATCCTCCAGAAGTCATCAATTGTTCCTGGAATAGGTCCTGGGTAGCAATGTATTCCCTTTGTGATTTGTACCCCTACAAAAAAATAATACTAAAATTGTATTAATTTATAAATAAAATTTCATTGCTTTCCCGTATTTTCTTCCTTTTGCTCGAAATATTTCAGTATAATTCTACGATAAGAACAACTGATAAAGAAAAGATTATGTATATAAGGTTGTTACATACAGGTAAGTAGTTAGCATTGATAAAGTCGGTAGAAGGATCATCATCCTCGGTCAGCATCAGTTTTACTCGGCTGTGGTCAACTATACAACAGAAAATATATAGGGGTTTTTAAAAAGGTATGGGCCAAACAATTCCACTTCAGACTGCATGCTTTTTACAATGTAATGGATGTGCAGAAACTGGAATACAATTGAACCATGCATAAACAAGATTATTAGAATGTACCATATATTATTCTATTGATGACAGGAAAACGCAGTTATAAAGAGAAAACTAAACTTTTTTTAAAACTTAAATTGGAATATAAATTTGTTAGATTCGTGACAAAGTTACTTATTAAGAGAACATGTATCAACTGATGTACATGAAAGTCTCCAATACATTATTATGTTTAAATAATTTGCATGACTGTATGCACTATGTTAACTTTATATGCTTTAAATCTGATTCTTTTATTATTCTTTGGTTGATAATTATTTATAAATACAAACTCCTTTAAAATTATAATATAACGGCACCAGATAGTATATAGTTTACCTTTTCATAAGGAAAAAAAACCCTCCTAATTCATCAGGTAGAGTAATTTTTTTTTTGTTTACATCAGGTGCATGTACATATCAAAATCAATTAATATTAATAAAAAATTGCAGAAAAAACATTTTCACAATCAGGTTCATGTAAAACAGTTATGTCTGCTTGAACATATTTACTGCTTGCATGTACACGTTTCATCAATGTTCTGAAATCTGCAACCAAACATTACAACTGAAAACTACATTGGCTTACATGGCAGGATGTTGACGTATCTATTTTTGAGCTTGTTATTGTCCAGTTCCGAGGTCTCTGCAGGGTGCTTTGGACTGAGGGCCTTCAGATCCTCATACTCCCGGGCAAAATGAAGGTTACTGTCTTTGTGTTTTTCTGCCACTTTGTCTGAAAGCTCCTTCAATTTTATTGGTCTAAATAGAATCAAAACAAACAATACTAAATAATCAAAAAATATGTTGACACTGATTATAAAATTATCATGGTGAGGATCTCAATTAACTTTTCGAAATGCTGCGATTTGTCTGCTGTTTAAGGATCACACTTCTTTAAATACATAATTGGACTCGAAACAATATGCTATTTGATGGATCTAAAGTATATTTGTATGACCATGATTTTAAAAAGAGAGCAAAACTAACTTTAATTATTTAATTCAAAGAATTTTTCGTATTCTTTTTCCAGAAAAAAAACGTTTAATCATAAAACAAGAGGCCCAGGGGCCACATCGCTCACCTGAGCAACAATTGCCTTAATTCTGATCAAATTAGCATTACCGTTTCAAAATATCTTGACAACTAAGTACAGTAGATCTTGCTAAAAAAATTGAAAATCTGCCAATTTTTATCCACCTCTTTCTTTTGGTAAATACCAAGCCCCTTTTGTTGTTGTACCTGTAAGAAGATTTTTCTCTATTCCTATATACCCCCCCCCCCCCATTTTGTGGCCCCACTTTTCTCTAGGGTATCATGGTTTCATCAAACTTATATCTGCATAACCTGTGCTTTCACACTAAGTACTGAGTTTTGGACCGAAAAACTTTCCCAGAATATTTTTTAAGATTTCTCTATATATTCCTATGTAAAAATTCAAACTGCCATCACGGACCCGCCCTACCACTAGGGACTGTGATTTTAAATTTACAATACCCGAGGATGCCTCTACACAAGTTAAAGCTTTTCTGGCCAAATGGTCTTTAAAAAGAAGACTTTTAAAGATTTTCTCTATATATTCCTATGTAAAAATGCATCCCCCACTGTGGCCTCACCATACCACTGGACTATTAATATTATTTTAAAAAAATTGAATCTATACAATTTGGAAATGCTTCCACTCAGATTTGGGCTTTCCTTGCCTAATATTTTTGAGAAGAAGATTTTTTTAGAGATTTTCTCTATGTATAAAAATGTATCCCATTGTGGCCCCACCCTACCCCCCGGGGACCATGATTTGAACGAGCTTGAATCTACACTACCTGAAGATGATTCCATTATAATTTGAGCTTTTCTGGCCTAATAGTTTTTGAGAAAAAGATTTTTAAAGATTTTCTCAATATTTTCCTATGTAAAACTTGATCCCCCATTGTGGCCCCACCCTACCCCCGGGGACCATGATTTGAACAAATTTAAATCTACACTACCTGTGGATGCTCCCATTTTAATTTGAGCTTTCCTGGCCTAATAGTTTTTGAGAAGAAGATTTTTAAAGATTTTCTCTATATATTCCTATGTAAAACTTGATCCCCTTCTTGTGGCCCTTCCCTACCCCCGGGGCCATGATTTGAACAAACTTAAATCTACACTACCTGAGGACGCCTCCACACAAGTTTTAGCTTTTCAGGCCGAATAGTTTTTGAGAAAAAGATTTTTGAAAAATACCAACAAATTTTCAATAATTCTCAATTATCTCCCCTTTAAAGAGGGCGTGGCCCTTCATTTGAACAAACTTGAATCCCCTTCACCTAGCGGTGCTTTGTGCCAAATTTGGTTGAAATCTGCCCAGTGGTTCTTGAGAAGAAGATGAAAATGTGAAAAGTTAACGACGACAACGACGACGACAACGACGACGACAACTACAATGACAGACAACGGACAAATTGTGATCAGAAAAGCTCACTTGAGCCTTTGGCTCAGGTGAGCTAAAAATAGGGAAGGCAATCGATTGCAGATTTGCTAATTGTTTAATCACAATTTGTTCTGAACGATTAACCGGTTAATAGTATCAAACTTGCTAAATATAATAAGTGTTTGGTTCTAAACTAAAACACCAATTGTTGTAAAATGACAATATAAACAGACATTGCATCATATGAAACAATATCATGATACAATATCATATCGTAAAATACAATATTACATCATAATACAATATCATAAAATTTTATTAAATACAATATGATATAATATAGTATCGGATAATTAAATGCAATACTGAATCATATCTTCATATCTTATCATATGATAAAATAGTATTTTTATGATTCAATATCATAGGATTGTAATGCTGTATTATAAATGAACAGTCATATCTATTAAGAAAGTTCGAGTGAGTTAGATCAAAGTTTTCTTACCATCCTTGATAATGGATGGTTCTGTATCTTAGCTACCTTTAAAACTTCTAATCCAAATTAAAGATACAAGAACCATAAAAATTGGTCAGGACATCATTTTTCCCAACATTTAAACTAGCGTTTACTTCATTCAGGCTCCAACACTTTTGGCTCAGATTCAACATCAAAGTCTGGCAAGTGCATCAGTATCACGATATGCTTCATATATCCAATAATTAAAATCATAATAACTAAGATTTTTATCAAAGTACACCTGCTCCAAAAACTTTAATCAGCTCCAAAAACCTATATCTGCTCCAGCAACCGAAACCTTTTGCTCAGATTCAGCATCCAAGCTGCCAAGTGCAGCCAGTATCAAAATATGTACCATCCATGCAAGTTTGGTGATGATTGGACCAGTAGTAACTAGCTATGGCCATCAAAGTGCCCTGCTCCAAAAACCTTCACCATCCATGCAAGTCTAGTGAAGTTAGGACCAGTAATAAGTAAGATATAATCATCAGAGGGCACCTGCTCTAAAAACTTTGACCAGCTCTAAAAACCATAACTTCCTCCAGCATCCGATACCTATGGCTCAGATTCAGCATTCAAGTCTGTAAGGTGCATCAGTATGATAAGACGCATCATCCATGCAAGCTTGGTTAAGTTAGGACCAAAAGTAACTTAGATATGGCTATCAAAGGGCACTTGCTCTAAAAACCTTAACCTTCTCCAGCATCTAAAATTAATAGCGCAGAATCAGCATCCAAGTCTTTTAAGTCCATAATTAGGTCAAGATGCACCATCGATGCAAGTTTGGTAAAGGTGGGACAAGTAATAACTTAGATACAGGACCTCGTCCAAAAACTTTAACCAGATCCGAGCGCAGACGCCAGGGTTATAGCATAAGCTCCCCAGACTTCGTCTCGGTGAGCTAAAAACTGACTAAAAAACTAATAAACCATTAAATTATTTTTGTCTAATAATGCCATAAATAAGTCATTTTAATGTCATAAATTGTGAGTTCAAATACATGAAAAGAATGGATTTTAAATCAACCCCCCTCCAAAATAATTAGGCAATCTAAATGGACTGTACCATTTTGAAATGTCGAATTACTCGGAATTTATCATAAATAATGGATTTTTTAAAGCAATTTTTAAACAATCTTTGTTTACTCTGATAAAGCTAATTTAAATAGTGAATATTTCTTTAGAATTGTTTTTTCTTTAGAAAAAAGCAACTTAATTGGCCGAATGAAAAGATTTGAAATTTTGCTTTACAGTAGACTTGCCATAATCCTTAATGCTATGCTTACAACTCATAGGAAAGATCAAGGATCTTTTGCCATAGTAAACAGCATAAATTTTACCAAATTATATTATTAAATGAAAATCAAATAAATACTTAATAAACTGGGTAGATTGGCTAACTCAGTGTCTGCTCATTTTACTTCTTTGTGAATAATCATTAAGATATTTTGAAACATTTAACACAAATATCAATTAACTTGTACCTTTTACGTGGAATGTTTTTAGCAACAGGTTCGTCTATGGTTATTTGATTATCTATTCCTTTTGTATATTTCTTTGTTTCACCTAATCTGTACCAGATAAAATCAAGAAAGACTGCATTAGTAGAATTTGACTGCAAAACATAGTATATCATTTAATCTAAAGAATTACATGACATGTATACATTGTCATTCTGAAAATTTCATTTAGCAATATAAAATAAGAACCATTAAAGGTAGTATGGGACTCTTCCATATTGTGACGTATTGTTTATCGGAATAAACAATTAAACCAAGTGTAATTATAGTTTCTGTCCCGTTATTGTCACTTAACAGCGTAGTGGGTAAGAGGGTTTACTACGAATCTGTAAGTCATGAGTTGGAATCCCGCTGGAAGTTTTACAATTTTTAACTCAAAATATTTTTAAAAGCTATTTTTTTCATAAATATTGAAAAATTTGAAAGTCTAAACCGAATAAAGAATTTTAATTATATTGTACAAGAACTTTAATTCACATTAATATCGACAGATATCCCATACCACCTTAATAGCATAATGACAGCATGTTACTTAATACTTAAAAAAAACGCGTCTATCATTTTTGCTTTCATTATTTTAAGAATATTTAAAACGCAACTCCTTTTCCAAATTAATATTATTATAGTAAATAATTAGTTCATAAGTATGTAAGCAAAAATTCTAATACCTGTTTCTCCTTCTTAAAATAACAACAACCACTCCAACAACAACTAGAAAAACAACAACTGCCACGCAAGCACCAATTATTATTGCTAATTTAGAATCTGGTTCCTCTGGAATCTCTGAAAGAAAATTTAAAAATTTTGTAAATCTATACAAACATTACGATTATAAAGTCTATCATACGAAGCGAGGCCATCATTTGGGGATAAGAATTACCATTCATCGTGTTCCTGGAGGGGTCATTTATTATATATCGGGTAAACCTAAATGATGCAAGGAACAATTATACATATTTATTGAGGGTGAGGCTCTCAAAGTTTTCAAGATATTTGGGCACTCCTTGTTTGAAAGGGTCAGGACCAACATCATGGCTCATGAACTACATACGTGTACCATTTGTTGATCTTGACACAAGAAACAAGAATATACATTGTATATGGTTTAGGGTGGGAGCTCAGCCGTTTTAAGATATTTTGTCATTTCTTGTTCGGGGGGGAGGGGGGAAGGAGGGGGGCGCAGACCATCCTGGGGCTCTTTACCTACATACCTTTTGATGTGTCTTGACACAAGGAATAAGAATATATATGGTTTAGGGTGGGATCTCAACCATTTCTTTATAGATATTTCGTCATTTTTAATCTTGTACATGTTAATGAATCACACACTAAACCACTACTTACGTGTAGTAGCATAAGGTCCCATTAGGTTTGTATGTGTACATCCTCCCCTAGTACATGCAAAGATGATAACCCTGAAAGAGCAAGATTAAACAATTCTTCATTTTTAAATTGGTTAGCAAATGATTAGTATCAGTTGTATAAAAATGTTGTCCTTAAAAATAATTAAGTTAAAAAATAAACTGGTCAAAAAGATTTCACATACAATACTGAACAATTGAACATATAATCATTAAGTAACTGTATATCAGTTTTTTCCGCGTGTATCCAATTTCTGCTTTGCTCGCGATGATTTCCAAATCACGGAAAATAAATATGAGTAGATTTAATACAAAGTTTTGTTCTTGCAATAGAGTTCTCTCTTTTCTTATAAGGTAAACAGGTAAGTAAAAGTACGGTGAACTGTGTTCAGTTTGTTTAGTTAATTGCGAGCGGTGTTCAGCTTTAAGTAGATTAACAAAATAAAATACAATAAAAAGCAGAAGTAAAACTGTAAAGGATTTTTTTCATATTTCCAATAATGAATAAACGTAGATCTGATTAATATTTAAAAACGAAATCACATTCTGCATTTACTTTGATTTTTAATTGTTTAACTTTGATCCAGTTGTGCACCTGCAGTTAATTTCTTGTATCCTGTAAAAACTAGCTATTCATGGGGATTATTGGATTATCATTTTTATATGTTAAATGATCGCCTATATTTTGTTTGTGTGCAAGAATGCACTCAGATGCAACATGATCATTATATAAATATTTTAAAATCATTAAAAAAAAACTTTTTTCAAGAAACCTTCTTTCAAACAAAACACGTAACTGCAGTCAACGAAATTAATCATTTTCTGAACATCTTCACATGATTACTTGTATTTGGCCCATTTTATTCTAGAACAGATAAAATTGAGAAAAGTTTACCAAACAAACTGATGACAATGACTGCACACAATTGACATGTTGATCAAAACTCCCACTTAAGCCATTTGTCTAGAGCAATATGGTTTATCTGTGCTTAGGAAGTTTTTAAGTTAAGTAAAAAATACTTTTTAGCATTAAATACTGATCTCAAATGCGAATAGCTCATTACATTACACAGACTAGGAAATTAAACCAACTCAGCTTATACATGCATGTGTTGTGAATTAATTTTACAATATGTTTAGTTGTAATGAATACATCATACTTGTATTGATTTCCTGGATCAAGTGGTCCATTACAATGTACATTCCTCTCCAACTGAGGACAGGCTGAATCTTCTCCAATTTTGTATTCTAACAATGACGGATTAGTTGTTGACCGTTTCCTTCGAGTATCTACAATGTGGAAGCATGCCAAAAATCAAATTCGCAACTTTTTTCAGTTTTCAGACCGTAAGAAAATTGCTCTAAATATGGCAAACATTTTGACCAAAAAATACATAAAAAAGGAAAAAACCAAAAAGGCTTCTGTTCCCCAATCTTAAAAGTATTACCATTGGATTTCTTGATCATTTCCATGTAACTTTCATTAGTGGCTCGATACAGTGGAAAACCTTTATCCTTTGCCTCATGCCAAGTCGGTAAGTTTTTCCAATCGTTGTCTCTTGTGTTTGGATCCATATCTTTTTATAAGAACCAATTTAAAGATTAAAAGCATTCAATTGTTGCACATACATTGTATTAAGCAGATACAAAACTTGGTTTGACATGACTATTTAAACAATGAAATTAATTTACTGTTTTATACCTCACCTTGACATTTGGATTCTGCACAAACAGCAATTCCAAAAAGAACTTGTTTCCCATTTAAATCATTCCTGAAGTATTCTTTATTAATTTCTAGAGTTATTGTGTTCTGTGTTTTAATATGTTCTCCAGGTTTGGTTGCTATGGGTTCTATGTTAGAAACATCTGGAGCTGCAAATTTGAAAATAGTCATTTGATAATTGTTATTCATGCACATTTCAAATTGTTTCAAATACTATGCAATAATATTTATATCAATTTATGAAAACCTTATAATGTAATACAGTTTACAGAGCTTTACAGGTACAGATACATGCATAACCTTATCTACAATCTATAACTATAGCAGATAAATAAACATCTATTTGCATAGAATATACTTTTAGTTTTCAAAATTAATAATTGTTCTGGCATATCAATTTACCATTGAGTAATCTTTATGTGAATTACTCTGACATTATTTTATCCAAATGCCTGATAAATGTTTGGTTTTAAGATATATAAATTGGAATTTTAAATACAGTTTCATTTTTAATTTCTCTGATTGTCTTAAATTTGCAACAATGTAAACATTTTTGTGTCTTAAATTAAAATGTGTATAATATACTCACGTCCAGGTGATGCTTGGTAAATATGTCTAGATGCAACACTTTCCATATTTTCAGTGTTTATTAATATTACCTAATGAAAAAGATATTTTTTCACTGCATTTGTCTATATGTAAATCAAAAGTTTAACAGTTACTTTTAAAAATTGCCTTTCAAATTTACTAAATGCAAGTTTTTAATTCATCATTGAACTACGGCCTAGCTCACATATCATTTTATGTTATTGGATATATAAATATGATTAATCAAAATAATGTCTGTTTTTTGGAAAAAAAAATGAAACTGATAATTACCTCCACAGCATAAATGTTCTCTGGTAGTACAGGAAAACTTTCGTTAACAGACTGGTGTATCAAAGATACATTAATTTCTTCTGTTTTCATTTCCTTTTAATAAAATTTAATAATTTCCTTTAATACATGCATACCATTACAGCTTAATACATGTATATTATTTCAATTTTAGGACCCTTTTTTCTACAAGGCTTAAAATTGTGAGTGCATGCTTTAAATTACTGTGTAAAAACACTTTATGTTCACTGAGCTTTGAAATTGACTCTCAATGAGGCTTACCCCAGTATGATTGTTTGAGAATAAATAGTTTTTGAGAACACCATTACGGTCCCTCACAGCTGGAAGACTCCATGAAACATAGGCTGTCCGGTAGTCAGTCCCTTTCCTCTGAACAGATAAGCCAACAACCCGTCCAGGAGCTGTAAATGAAAATTAAAATGATACAAAATAAACTAGAAAATTTAATTCATAAGTAAAACGGTTTGTGAAAATATTAAGAAGTTCTGTTTACTGATTAATTAGGTACTGTAAGTGACAAAGAAAATTTAAAATTTCATAATATATGTTTTGAATTTTTAGTATACCGTGTCCAATTTTTTCCAAAATTTTTTTCCCACACAACTTAAAACAAGAGGCCCAGGGGCCACATCGCTCACCTGAGCAACAATTGCCTTAATTCGGATCAAATTAGCATTACAGTATCAAAATATCTTGACAATTAAGTACAGTAGATCTTGCAACAAAAAAAAATGAAAATCTGCCAATTTTTATCCACCTTTTTTTTTTGGGTAAATACCAAGCCCCTTTTGTTGTTGTACCTGTAAGAAGATTTTTCTCTATTCCTATATACCCCTCCCCCCCATTTTGTGGCCCCACTTTTCTCTAGGGTATCATGGTTTCATCAAACTTATATCTGCATAACCTGTGCTTTCACACTATAAAGTACTGAGTTTTGGACCGAAAACTTTCCCAGAATATTTTTAAAGATTTTCTCTATATATTCCTATGTAAAAATTCAAACCACCATCAAGGCCCTGCCCTACCACTAGGGACTGTGATTTTAAAAACTTGAATTTACACTACCCGAGGATGCCTCTACACAAGTTTGAGCTTTTCTGGCCAAATGGTCTTTAAAAAAAAGATTTAAAAATTTTTTCTCTATATATTCCTATGTAAAACTTGATCCCCCAATTGTGGCCCCACCCTACCCCCGGGGACCATAATTTGAACAAACTTGAATCTACACTACCTGAGGATGCTTCCATTTTAATTTGATCTTTTCTGGCTAATAGTTTTTGAGAAGATTTTTAAAGATTTTCTCTATACATTCTTATGTAAAAACCCATCCCCCCATTGTGGCCCAACCCTACCCCCTGGGGACCATGATTTGAACAAACTTGAATCTACACTACCTGAGGATGCTTCCGATTTAAATTGAGCTTTTTTGGCCTAATAGTTTTTGAGAAGAAGATTTTTATAGATTTTCTCTATATATTCCTATGTAAAACTTGATCCCCCCCATTGTGGCCCCACCTTACCCCTGGGGACCATGATTTGAACAAACTTGAATCTACTCTACCTGAGGATGCCTCCGCACAAGTTTAAGCTTTTCAGGCCGAATAGTTTTTGAGAAGAAGATTTTTGAAAAATACCAACAAATTTTCAATAATTCTCAATTATCTCCCCTTTAAAGAGGGTGTGGCCCTTCATTTGAACAAACTTAATTCCCTTCACCTAATGGTGCTTTGTGCCAAATTTGGTTGAAATCTGCCCAATGGTTCATGAGAAGAAGATGAAAATGTGAAAAGTTAACAACGACGACGACGACGCCGACAACGACAGACAACGGACAAAGCTCACTTGAGCCTTTGGCTCAGGTGAGCTAAAAACAATAAAATGCATTGGAGCATGCCATATGCAAAGGGACAGGAGCGGGTGTGACCGGTCAGCAGAGGATGCTCACTCCTCCTAGGCACCTGATCCTACCTCTATATATTTGGAGGTCCGTGTTGCTCTGCTTTGAATTTGCATTTCCTTTAATGGATTTTTGAGATGGTTCACGGTTTGTTATTGTCATTTTTCATGTGATCTGACATGAGCAAGCTTTGTGTCAAATTTTACCTTCTAATCATTTCCATTAATACAAAAAATGACAGACAGGAATTAAGCATATTTATAAACAATGACCTTAAGCATCAGCAATTTTTGTGTCAAATAAGAACTTCTAATGTTTCTGCATAAAAGATATTAACCAGACATAATTTTTTTTTACTTTTTCTGTCAGTGACCTTGACAATGCCCAAATGACCTTGGGTCCAGGTCATGACAAACCATCAGGTCATTGAAAATCTTTGTGTGGAGTAAGAACTTCCAACGTTTATCCATTAAAAAGATATGGACCAGACACAAATTTTGCATTTTTCCTGCCAGTGACATGGACTTGGCCCAAATGGCCTTAAGTCAAGGTCATGACACACCCTCAGGTCATAAGCAATCTTTGTGTGAAGTGAGAACTTCCAATGTTTCTCCATTAAAAAGATATGGACCAAACATCAATTTTGCATATTTCCTGTCAGTGACCTTGACCTTGCCTGAATTACCTTGTATAAAGGTCAGGACATACTCTTAGGCCATATGCAATCTTTGTGTGAAGTAAGAACTTCCAATGTTTCTCAATAAAAATGATATGATTCGGACACAAATTTTGCACAAACAGACGGACAGACAGACGGACAGATGGACAGACAAGGTGACTCCTATAAACCCCCAAAAACCTTGTTTGTGAGGGGTAAAATAAAACATTTATTGAGAAGGGTCCATACTTAGCAAATTTCATGTTAAAGTTATGTTTTTTTTTCTTTAAATTACTATTTTGACATTTGAAATTTAAAAAAACAACAAATCACCATTATCTCCACAATATGTATATTTTGTTTCTTTTTATCATAACAAGTTTCCAGCAAATCTTTTTATTTTATTATTTTTGCAGTTTAGAGGGGCATGATCAAAATTTTTGTCATTTTTTTTTATTGTTTGTAAACATTGTTTTAGTAATGAATTAATAGCAATAAACTACAATTTAAATGTCAGTCATAGAGTTATTAGCAAGGTACTGAGCTTCTAAGTCTTAGTTATGTAAACAAGGCTAGTATCATGTTTCCTTTAACATTGGTTCAATTACGGTAGACGTTCATTCAAAGCTGGTTTTAGGGTATTGATTTTCATCAACTCTCCTATGCAGTTATTCTGCCAAACCAGAAGAGAAACAGTGTTTAAGCACAGGCAATCACAGCTGACATGACTTAATACTTAAAGATAATCGATAATTACGATGCAATATGCGCTCAGAAGCATTGTTTTGGGAGGAAATTTAATTATTTATAAATTGAAGACAGTCAGATTTTAAATGGTACAAACAATTAAGATATTTTTTGTAGTCATATGTATTTCTATGCCTGAGTTTCATATTTTATAGAAATATTCCGATTACTGCGTTTTTGCATACTCTTTTATATATGTGTACATGCCTGAGAATTATAAATGAATTTAAATTTGCTAAAAATGTACAGCAAAACGCGGTTATAACGAAGTCACTGGGACCTAAGAAATTACTTCGCTATATCCGTAATTCGTTATAACCGTACAAGAAATTTATTAAATTTACATAGCTGGGGATCCAAGATGACTTCGCTATATCCGTGAATTCACAATATCCGTGTTCGTACTAAACGAGTTTTACTGTAATACTAATATCATAAAATCTGTAAAATGATTATGTGCTTAACCAGAAAAAAAGGAAAATTACTTTTTGTCCATACTTAAAGTATATATACAAAACTATCAGTGATAATGTCACTTGAGTAGGGACTATCTTAATTATAACACTTTTTTCTTGAACGATAATAAAGAATAATTCACCTGCTTGTTTTGTTCTAATAGTACTAGACATATTTGATGTTGCATTTCCTTTCACAGTGGAAGCATCAACTTTGAATCTGTATTGCCAATATTCCTCCAAACCAATCACAGGTACAGACTGTTTTTCAAATCCTAGATAAGAAATAAAATGCTTTACTGAAATTACACACTCATTGTTGTGAAAGCAATATATTAACTTTAATTGCACCTTCCAATACTGTAATAAACCATATTTAACGTTTAAAAGCTCATACATGAAAAAAATGTTAATGTTTTAAATTTAACAGTGGGACGGACAACTTCGGAATGGACATTTTTCCGGCGTTGCGCACCCCTTTCCATTCACAATATTGACCAAAGTTTAGTACCAAATGGTGGGGTTTTTTACTCTAAATAAATTTATGGAAAAAAACTTGAAACATTTTTAGAGTTTTTTAGATATTTGAACTTAAAAGTTCCAACCCCATGGGATTTTAGTTTGGAAAAAATACCCCACAGAAAATCCCATGCAAACCCCATGGGGTTTTGCAATAAACCCCATGGGGCAAGAAACCCCATGAAGTTTTTTATGGGGAAAAAAAACCCACCATTCCCGAAAAAAATCAGATGGGGTTTTTATCCCCATATTTAATGCTAATGTTGGGTTTTTCCCCCCATATTTACTAAAGTAATGATAATGGGGGAAAAAAACCCACAAAATATTAATCTGAAATGAAGTAATAGAATCTGCTTAATGTCTGATATAAGGCCGATTGCATAGTTGATATACCTTACAAATTTTTACTAGGCAATTTTCAAATAAAGTTGAATTTACTCATCAAATGTATGATGGATCTCTTTGTGGCAGACCAGGTTGCAAGTGATTTTAATTTTTGGTTGTTTGAATAAATCTGTATAATATTTCCATATTAGCTAGTTTATGCTTAAAATTAGCATTAAAAATCAAGGAAAATATATAGCAGCCCAGGTGAAAACTTAACTAACCTAATGTCAATTGTTGGAAAGTATCTGTTCATGTATTCTCACAAAGTCTACTTATTAATTAATTTCATAAGTTATCCTAAATTAATTGTGACTTTCACATTGCAATGGCAAGATGTGGTATTTATCAGGATTTTGGACAGCTAGGACGTATTACATGTAGTCTGTAATGTTCCAATCAAAAATTTTGCTGGCAATGAAGTTTTAAAAGTGAAAATATTTCAACAGCAAAACGATTAGGAAAAAATCACAAACAGCAAAATAAAACTGGACCAGTTAGCTTATTCAATATCAATCTACAACACATATATACTGTCTGGGGTTCTGTGTTGAACTCGTGATATTATGAGTATATAATGACTACGATAGCAAGTTTCACACGCAAAAATCTACAATCCCTTATTTTGTACTTACAGAAAATGAATTCTTTGAAGGTGATGTTTAGTGAACTGATTCACGGCATCGAAAATTAGATTCTCGGAAAATTATTTACACGAGAAACAATTTACAAATGCATGATTCAGTCCAAACACTGTGACTGTCACTATGAGAATCTTGTTCAAATGTTGCATCGTGTTTGTTTCATATTGTTCTTTCCAGACTGATAATAACGTAACAGTAAGCGCTTTCAAGACTATGACAGGTGTTGACTAAAATCAGAACATGCAACTGGGGAAGCTAATACACGATACTGTCTGTTTTGAAGTTATTTCATTTAAAACAAAATATTTTAAAATATTCTAGAAATAGATCAGAACATTGTTATAAGGCCGGTGGAACAGCGGTGACGGTTGGTGTCCCAGAAAAAAGATCGTTTTTTTTACATTAGTGTACAGGTGTATCCTCGACCATATATTGGAGTACAGTACTGCAGTGTAATGGTGAATATATTGTACAACGGCTGCATCAGCGAACAGTGGTCATAAACTCTGTTGTATACACAAGTGCGAAGCGTGGTGAAGATATATACTTCCGAGGCAAGTGTATGTTGACATTTAACATGACATTTTAAATGTGTATATCTTATAGTAGTAACTGCAAACTGTTTGAACTTCTCTGAGAGCTAGCTAGCAACTTAACATTGCTAATTTCTGGCAAACCTTATTTCATACACTTCCCAGTGTAAGTGCATGCATTTCCAATTAAGTTAAAGAAAGAAAAAACCCCAATTAAGATACCTAAAGACACCCCACACACCTTCCCCTTAATGTGCTAAATACCCCTTAAAATTGTTTTTCATCCTCCCTCCCTAGGAATTCACCCCCCTGCCCCCCCCATTACTTCTACTGGTCTTCATGGGTTTGATCCCTAATGATGAATACATCCCTGAATGTTGATCGAACATATTTAGACTCATTAGACTGATTTTTTTGCATCATTAAAAAACCAAAACTTTATGATTGCAACATGTCATATAACCTGGAATTAATATAGCAAATGTTATATATATTACATAAGTAAATAAGGTTTATCCCTTTCCATTTTTTGATTTATTATATGATATACTGATTTTAATGTCTTAGTTTTTATATGTCAATAATGAGGATAAATTTAATAAGTAAACTAATATGAATTATACATGTTATATGGCAGCAATTTAAAAAAAAAATGTTTCAGTTTGATATGAATACAAATCATAACTGCCAAAAATCCATATTTTTATGAAAATTATACTAAATGAAAATAATAGATCAGTAAACTTTCATTAAGTTATAATAAGTGCAGTTGATTAACAGCAGGAATGATCATTAAACTGTTATTCTAAGTAATTACAATTTATGAAATGCATTAACTTGGAATAGGGTTTCAATAAACCTCATGGACCCCTTTACTGTAAGAGTGGTACTGCTCTCTTGCAGGGAAATATGATCAATTATGATGAAGTTTAAGTACTTGTGATGGTCATGCAGACCAGTTCGAATACCGGGGCGAAATAGCTCAGTTGGTAGAGCATCTGACTAGAGAATTAGGGGGCCCGTCTTCGAATCACAGCCATCATTATTTCTCCCATCCTGTTACATTTGGTGCCGTGACTAACACCTGGAACTGACAGGTTAACTCCTGCCAGGGGAAGAGTCTGGGTTGATCTTCAAGGGCGAAGATCATTTAAGGGGGAGGAATGTGATGGTCAGGCCTGTTCAAATACCAGCGCCAGATAGCTCAGTTGGTAGAGCACCTGCCTAGAGATTCAGGGGGCCTGGTTTAATGGTACGTCATGTTTCGCCAAATAAAGTCATTTTGCCCTGCAAAAGAGCAGTCATCAGTTACCCTGAAGGGGTCTATGACCCTAGCACAAGTGTTTGTTTCTGTTACAGTGAAAAAATATTTTTGAAATTAAGTTGACATGTAGACAAACAAAGTTATCATAGAAAACAAAATGTGAAAAAACCCATGCTTGCTCTGTTGCTTCTTCTGTCCAAAAGTTATATTTGAATAATGTTAGATACATCTAGTACGTATGTGTTGAAAATCACCTCATCCTTCAGTTAACATGTAGAATATGTAAATGTATCTTTGACTTTAAAAATAACATCTACTTTGAAAATTATTTTCAAAATGAACAAAAAATATTTATATTTGGAATATTTATTCAATATACATGTAGAAAAACATATAGGTAAAATTTGAACATTTTCCCATGAAATTCTATTATCACCATGCAGCTATCCAGCTGTATATTAATCTTATTTTACTTAAAAGCATGCATCACACTGGTATCTATACATGTAGGTCTTATTGCTTTAGCATAGTTGACAAGAGAGTAGAAACCCCATATAGCTATAAGTATATATAAGATATTCACTAAAAATGAGTGTTTAATTAAGCTCACTTTTTCATGGATCGAATCAAGAAATATCATATGCCGGATGGAATGTCTCTTTGTCTGTGGCTATATATAAATATATACATGTAAAATGCTACAAATCTAAAGGTCAATTTTTAGTTTCTATGACAATTGTTTTCAGATGTGTGTGGGAGAATTGACACGAGGAAATTGCCATAGGTTTTATGATCCTATATGTGAAAGGTTTTTAACATCTAGCTGCACTTCATGAAAATCAAAAGATAGGGGGAGGGTATACATGTAAGGGTATTTCTATGTGATGTTATGATTTTATCATGATAATATCATGAAGATACTTGTAGTATTGAATAATTAAGGTTTCTTATTAGAGGAGACTGAAGAGCAATTGACTTCTTAATGATTATTTAGTAAAAATGTTTTACTGAAGGAAATCTAAACCCCATGAATCTGTGCATGTTTATATACTTATAGAAAGATGATTAAGTGAAGTGGAGATAGTGGGATCACTTAAATGGTTATATTTTTTCTTAAACCTCAATGGAAGTGGCATTATGGGGTTTACTTTTTTTAGACGTGCATATTCTTTCTTATTACATAATGTATTATACAAAACTCTTTTTTATAGAAAGTTAGTGAAAGTGAAAGGTAGCAAGGGACTGTTTCAGATTATTTGTACGGTACCTGTCAATTATTTGGTGAAATGGAGAATTGCTCTACTTTCAGGCTTATGTTGTGTTGCAAAAAGTCATAAAATAGTTTTTAGTGACTAGCATTAGTTAGAGAGATGGCTCCTATTGAAATTGGTATGCGATATGTAGGTCCCTAATGACTTATATTAAGTTCATTATGATCCAAAGTACTGGTAAACTTTTAATTCATCTTGCAGCTATGACTGTTGTGTTGACTTAGACAAGGGGTAAAATATAACATGAAACATTTTATTCAAAGGGGAATAGTCAATGTGTTTACATCGTTTAAATGTACAGAGTTCTTGATGTAACTGCATGGTTATAATAAAAATGGCTTTTGAATTAAAAGTGGTCATAATTAATCTTAAAAGCAATTTACAGAAACTGTTATTACCCGGTACAAGGTGATTGGTTTAGCCGGGAATGGGGATGTTACTAAAACAGAATTAACTTTTTTATTTTTCAATAAAATGAGATTAAATTTGAAAATTTCTACTTAAAATTGCACAGCCTTAGCGTTGATTCAGACTGATTATAAAGTGTTTTTGTGAGAAATAAACTCTTAGACTTAATGTCAAAGATGGCAGTGCATAAATTTATAGTTTTGTCTGAAAGACCTGTCTAATTTATGAAAAAGGAGGGGGGAAACCAGACATTTGAATGGTTATTTTAGGAGTATAGTCAGAATGATTATTGCAATCATTTGTTGGGGAGTGGAGCACATGTCCATTGTTCATATAATGACACTTTAATATTGGTTGTTTATTTTATCGAATAGATTAAGAAAATGCTACTGTAACAATGTTGCCAAAATTTTCACTTTTTGATTTGTGCTTGAAAAAGAGAATGTATGGGTCCCCCCAATAATTGATAATTTTTTGCATGGGTAGACAATATCCCAAGTACAGTTGCTTCCAGCAGTTACTAGGGGCTTGTGCATGCTGGCCAGTAAGAAAGGTAAAATTTTTAGAAAACAAATTGAGATTGGGCTCCTCTAGTTAGTGTATAATCATTTGAAAATCTCAAGAGTCAGGATTAAGTTTACCTTTGCATGCAGAACAATTTTAACAATTTTTAACAACCCCGCCCCGACCCACATGTAAGAAATACACTATATCCACTACATGTATATATCTAATTGACATATTTCTTTAATCGACAAAAAAACTGTCTCAGTTGTATTTAGAAAATTAACATAGATTGTATCTCAATATGCATGTATGTGATAAAATTATACATGTATTTAAAAAGTTTAACTAGTTCTACATAATATATAGGTAAATGTAGATTGCGGCAGACAACCCTTACTCTTGGATAAATATTATGAGGTGTACGGTAATAAGGTATCGAATACAACTGATAGCTGATCAAGAACTTCTAATACCGCTAGTGCATTGGCAGCTCATTTTCCCTGATTGTCAATATAAATATTAATGAGATAATTGTTATCTCAATCTTCATATTTAAAAAAATATTAGAACCTTAATTAATGGATCTTCACTAATACAAAAAGATTGATAAGAAAATTAGCCACTAAGTCATTGAATGTATTAATTTTTCTCCTCCTTGACATTTACATGTACAATCCAAATTCGCCATTAGGTTACTGATTATCTGGCATAGTAGCATATAGCAGTATTTGTTTTATTGCAAAAATTATGTGTTAATTATGATCTACAATTTTGTGTGACCCAAATAAGACTTATCATCTGAGCTCTCAATGAATACCAGAGATACATGCAAATTACATGTAGTTAGTTATAGCTGACCGAGTTTATAGACTTTTGAAATTTTGACTTGTTTAGTTTAATGTTATGCATTCCCAATAGGATAACATATTTATGTATCAAGTTACAGAGCTTGATTAATAATGAGATTATGAAAATATCAATAATTTTAAGAATTAACCTCATTACTACAAAATAATGCATTGTATGATGGCATTTATCAAAGACTGCATGGACATTGTTTTAGGAGATTCAAGAAATGCCGATGGGTTTGCGTATTTTTAGAAACACTTCATTGAAGAAACAATATAATTTTTTTGCATATCATGATAATTTTTTCAGGATGTATAAAAATTGAATTAAATTGATTGAGACCAGGATGAAATTGATATAAATGAAACTTGACATCCATGTAAATACATGTATGTACCCAGAATATGTACAAGTCTTGTATAGATACATTGTACATTTAATTAGAGATTAAATAGTCCAATATTCTAATACTGTAAGAGTTTCTATCATTGAAAAATGAACCTAGGTGAAATTAATATGCAAAATTTGGTGTTTGTACATATATATTATGTCAAAACATTCCAAATAAGAGTATGAAAGTTTAAAAAAAAATCCATAAACTCTTCCCAAATTAAGGAAAATGCAGCATGTATGTTTTAGCAATTTTACATTTCTCTTCTAATAATGTGTTTGAATGAATAATTTAATTACTAGAATGTATAGCCCTGTGTGTTTTTGTAACTTAGAAGATGAGAGTGCTGAGCTGGCCTGAGATGAACCAAGGAGACACACTGTGTATACCTCATTAGCACCTATTGTTCTTTCACAGACCTTGCAATTAACTAAGAAATCTTACAAGTCTTTGTAATGGGCACATTCTGTGTATACCTATAAACCACCCTATTGTTCTCCTAATGCTACAATCAACAGAGCAAGCACTATATACACACGACACATGAGAACTTGATAATTTGTAAGAAATTACAAACCAAAGGGAAATTCTGAATGAATCTGAATGAATGAAATTAAAAAAGTTTTTATAAGAATTTATAAAATAAAAATGAAAACATTATCTATAATCGAAATAAAATTTTAACATACATTGAAATAAAACACTTAATAATAATAAACAAAGAGACTCCTTAGAAGGTGAAATTTCCTTTAAAAAAGCTACAACAGTTGTAAAAAATATGGCAAATAATAAGAGTCCAGGCAGTGATGGATTTACAACAGAATTCTATAAAAAATTTTGGAACAAGATAGGGCATTTTGTTTTTAAACCACAAAATGTCCTATCTTGTTCCAAAAAACTTTATAGAATTCTGTTGTAAATCCATCACTGCCTGGACTCTTATTATTTGCCATATTTTTTATATGGGTATACATGCAAAGTTCGGGAACTCTTAGTCTTTCAGAAACAAGGAATAATTACCTGTATCCCAAAAGATGGTATTTAAACAATTGGAGACCAATAACACTTCTAAACATTGCTTATAAAATAAGTTATGAGTGTAATGCTCAGAGAATTAAAAATATGCTTGATATAATTATTAGTTTCGATCAAACAGGTTTCATTCCAGGAAGATATATTGGTGAAAATACTAAGCTGATATATGATCTTATGCAACATATGGGGGGGGGGGGCATTTCTAGTGTATTATTCATAATTGATTTCTTTTTTTTTTTAAAGCATTTGATACTGTTTCATGGAAATTTATTCACAAATGTTAAGATTTTTTTCAACTTTGGAGCATCCATTCAATCTTAGATATCTACTTGTCAATGTAATATAGAATCATCAGTCACACAAGCTGGAAACCTTTCAAAATTTTTCAAACATAGCAGAGGATGTGTGTGCCAAGGCGACCCAATCTTCCCCTATTTATTCCTACTGTGTGCAGATATTTTGGCATATAAGATTAAAATAACTTTTATATTCGGGCTACACCCTGAGCCTATTTCTACAAACATTTATTCTATCTTCTTGATTATGAAATCCCATATCTATTGGAAAAGATGTCTTAAGGAAATACTATCAATTTATGAATTAATAATAGATATTGAAAGACATTTATCGACTCTAAAATATATTGTTACAAAAAATTGCAGATTACGGTAGATGATTTCTATAAGAGATGGGAAACTTGGCTTTTTCTTCTATCTTCTTAATAGACTTACTCAAATTTGACTGTATATAGATTATATAAAGCTGTCAATCAATTACTAACTCATGTTCAACAACTACTCTCTCTCTCTCTCTCTCTCTCTCTCTCTTCTCTCTCTCTCTCTCTCTCTCTCTCTCTCCCTCTCTCCCTCTCTCTCTCTCTCTCTCTCTCAAGGAACAATTTGGATTTGAAGTAAACATACTTTAAAGCTGTTGTGATCACTTTATTTTATACAAATGTATTGGATTGTTCAACTTTAGATGAAAAAAGAATAAATAGTCTAATAATGTAAGATTTTCTATCATTGAAAAGTGGACCTGGGTGAAATTAATCTGCAAAATTTGGTGTTTGTATGTTACGGCTAAATAAGAATATGAGAGTTAAAAAAAATCCATAAACCCTTCCCAAATTAAGGAAAATGCAGCATGTGTATTTTAATAATTTTACATTTGTCCTCTAATATTGTTAAAATTTATAATTTAATTACTATGTAGCTCTGGGTGTTTTTGTAACTTAGATGAGAGTGGGCTGGCCTGAGATGAACCAAGCAGACACACTGTGTATACCTCATTAGCACCTATTGTTCTTTCACAGACCTTGCAATTAACTAAGAATTCTTTCGTGTCTTTGTAACGGGTACGTTCTGTGTATACCAATTATACCACCCTATTGTTCAACGGAGCAAAGGTACATACACACGACACGTGAGAGCAGTTGTCCGATCGAGCTGTGCACGTGTCAGCAGGAACAAACAAGGGGGTCTATTTCTGCAGCAAAGATTTTTATTATAATTGAGTTATCATAGAGCCCACCCCCGACCCCCCCCCCCCCCAATATACCTTTTGGGGGAGAATATTAAAAATTGGAAAGAAAAGATGTTAAGAGAGGAAAATGAAGTTAAAGGTTGACTACACGCTATCACCCCCCCCCCCTCCACACACACACACACACGAATTTTTTAATCGATATTTAAATATATGCAACTTGGACCTGCTCATAAAACCGTGCATTTTGAACACACTTAAACGGCTCTGATCAGGAAGTAAATCGCTACCGGATCGGGGGGGGGGGATTAAAGGCAATGCTAGATTTAAAGAGCAATAATTGAATGGTTAAAGGATATGTTATGTTAATCATCTATTTAATGACTTTCGTCGGATTTTTTCTGCAAAGATGTATCACTGTTGACCAGTTTATTGCAGCGGCGATGATAACAGCGATCTGTGTTCAATTGAGCGGTGAAGTGTTTCTGGCGTGTGGTCACAATTAACAGGGCATTAATTAAATAAAAGTAAAGAAAATACGTTCTCTAGCTTTTATGATTTATAACAAGATGCAAGCCATTACCAATAATCGGAGAATATTACTGTAACAATGAATAAACATATCAAACATTGTGCATTGTAGTGAAAGTTACTGTAGAAAAAATATCTTTATAAATCTTAAACAACTTAATACATTTATCAGTAATGAATTATTTCTGCATTCTTATATAAATACTGGAAGGATAAATATAACAATCAGTATATTTCAAAGTTTTTTCGGCAAATATTAGACGTTCTGGATGTGCAACAGAGACTAATAAGTAAATGATCATACATTAATATAAACTGATTAAATTAAATGTCGTCAAATGGAAACACAGATCAAGTAAAATGATTTTGCGTTGGTTCTGATAGTAGTAAATATGTAACAATGATATATAACATAAATGTAAAAATCATTGGACACGTCGTAGAATATATCATTATTTGGAGTCAAATTAGGTTTAATCTCGACCCCCCCCCCCCCCCCCCCCGCTGTTATCGATAAAATTTGCCGCACGGGTATGAATACCTTCCGACGCCCAGCATGCACGGATCTAGAGGGGGGGGGGGGGGGTCGGGGGGGTCCCGACCCCCCCCCCTGGAAAATGAAAATTTATTAAATTTACATAGTAAAATTATCGCGAAAATATGCCTCGGACCCCCCCTGGCAAACACAATTATCCTTCGGACCCCCCCTGGAAAAATTTTCGGGATCCGCGCATGCCCAGGGTAATTAAACGAGAAACGATTATTGAATACTAAATCAGATCTGGTGAGTATAAAAATAGGTAATGAGATTTTAAAATATCTTAGTTAAAGAAACACCATTTATTTATTATTTTTCCGTAATCAGTTAATGGCCCTCTTTGATATCGTTCAAATATTTAATTACATCAGTGGAAACTAATGAGCGCCGTGGCGCATATGGTAGCGCATTGGCCTACGGACCCAAGGGTCGTGGGTTCGGATCTCACGGCCGGCAATGATTTTTCTCCAAATTTTCTTTCTGTAAAATGCCACAAAAATTAAAATAATATAAATCTACTAACAGTTACTTCTCGTCTCGATACAAATTTGACAACATAACATCAAGCATGCAATTGATATATTTAGTATTAACAGCGTTCCGATGATGTGTATACACGTGTTGAAATTTGGACAGTGAATACAAAGTACATGTATACACAGGGCTTGGTCTTGTTCAGTTTATTATGAAATCGTGGGAATAAATTAAACGATACAAATGTGCAATGGGCCTCATCCTTTGACTTAGATTTAATGATGCCTTTTTGTCGGTCTTAGACTCTGTTATTATTGCCGGTGTGGAAATCCCTCCAAGTATTCTCATGATAAAGCTTTAAAATCATTCCAAAGACTGCATGATTTGTTCTCCATGACTATGTATTTCAAGCACTGGTTTATTTTGTATAAAGGTTATCCATTATATATACTTGCCAAATTAATTGCAATGGGAAATTCGATTTTAAATAAAATTCCAGCTTTTGCTCGCTTGAGATAAGTCCTATACAATGGGAAGAGTAGGAAAGAAATAGATAAGAGGTACGTACCGGTGTACCAGGGAATCTACTTTTTTATCATCCTGGACATTATAACAAAATTTATACTCTTACACTAAAACATTCTACGGAAAAAAAACAACACGACTTTTCATCAAGTACCCCCACCCCCTAATGAGAAGACATGTACACAAGCTGAAACTATCCGTCGAAAAGTATTACATATCGTCGGAGGTCCTAAATTCGTTACGGTCCTTGAGTCGTGTCCCTTTTGTTTTCTTCGCGTATTTCTCGAGATTAGGTTCTAGGCTAGACATTCCGTGAAAAAAACATTTACTACGATATGTGACATCACTTAATACTACACAGCAGCTGGTAATGCGATCAAAAAAGGTAACATCTTTTATTTCAAATTTTATCTTCAACTATTGCTAAGATTTTTTATTCCCAAATAAAGTTACAGATGAAAATGGCCAAATACACGTCTTCACCTAAAATTTAAGAATATAACAGCGGTTGTCTCCTTTCTTGACATCCAGTCAATGTAAGTCATGTGATCTGATTTAAATATTAAGGCCAAACAAGGATAATTTTTAGTTACGAGAAGTAAAGTTTCTTATAGCATTTGAAGTTTATTTTGTAATATTGTAGGTTTATCCCGTGTCCAAAAAGAAACAATAACAGATTATATTCCCCAACAAATTTCACAATGCATACAAAATGGTTAAGGAATATGAAAGTTTCAGTGAAAAAGGCATCAAGGATATTTAAAGTGCCAGATGCTACTCTCAGATATAGAGTTTTTCATAACGTTGACCCAGAGACTACAGTTTTTTTAAGAGTCCGGTGTTATTGTGTTACGGTTTATTATATTGTGATCAATTTGTTATGAAATATTTATAGTTTATTTTCATAATTTGTTATATTGTGCAATTCGTTATTGTTAGCACTATTGTCCATTATCAACTAATGTTTAGATTGCTTTGGTCTCATACTTTTGTTTATATCTGACGTCACGACTCTAGGACCAGTTTTCAAAATGGCCGTCTCCGCTTCATTGGTGCATAGACTGCTCACTTATTTGTTTATCAAATAAAAAATAATGAATACAATGTAAAGTTTTACGATGAAATAGATGTACTTTACATATGCTATTAATAATTTAGTGTCATAATTTTCATTAAGTGATTAAAGTGGCAGACATTCTTAGGGTAACGACTCATGGACCTCCGAGGATATATACCTTGATAACCACCTTATTATCTCCTGTTAAATTAAGAATTTTATAATTATTGGTTTTACTAATAGTATAATGATATAAAACATTTTGCGTACTTTATTTATTAGTACTGCATTTAATATTGTTATAACGCCCCTCCCCTCCCCCCCCCCCCACCACCACCACCATTGACACTGAATTTATCATGTTTATAGTTAGATGAATAATCTATATAATAATACGGTGTTCAGGATGTTAAATAACTAATAGGATTTTCGAGTTCATTAAACGGCATTATACTTAAAATTCACGAAAGATCGACTGCTCTAATCGAAATATCTGTGTCCCGATTTGTCTGTAACTATTTCAACATCCGGTTTTCAACCCCATCGCTTGGTTTGGGCTAGTGTTGCTAAGTTTGTGTTTCTTCTGTCCATTTTCAAAGGTAATTCCATTGACTTCAAATCAGTTTCATTTTAAATTTATACGTCTATATATTCTTTAATAACTTCCAAGTGAAAAGCTAGGCCAACATTTATTCTTGGACCGAATTTTCTCGAAATAGTGAGACCATAGATTTAAACTGTTTTAATATGCTATGATATTTAACAGAAGTTTAAACATTATATGTAATCTTTGTGATTGCATAAACCGTAAATTTATGCCTTTATTAGTGGATCATATAACATTGGTACATACAATACAGTTCAGTATTGATAAATATTTACAACCTGTCAGATTTTAAAGAGTTTTATAATAAGCAGGGCAATACTTATTTTGAATTAGTTATAAATTTTAAACATAATTTACATAGTTTTCATGACATATTTTTAGGCAAATTAAAGGATGACAGGGCATACCTCTGATGCTGACACTTTTCATTTGAAAAAAAAAACATTTTTGGAAGACATTACCAACATCTGTGGATTATAATTCAATGCAAGAGAAAATCTAGAGTCATTAAACTAATGCAAACATGAATAAATCAGTCTCGAGTAACTTATCATTGAGAATCTGATTTATTTGCTTGGATTGGTTTAGTTAACGTCACCCCATACTGTCTGCACTGTGAGTACTGGTATTTTAATAGATTGGTAAAATATTTTAGTAATTTTATATTATGAACAAATGGGATAAAATACCCCATGCATATGTGGGATAATAAATCCCATGACATCTATTTTATGGGATTAAAAACCCTAAACTGTTATTTAAGAAAAAAGTGGGTTTTTAAACCCCACATTATTTTCATGGGGTTTTCTGTCCCATGGGGTTTATTGCAAAACCCCATGGGGTTTGCATGGGGTTTTCTGTGGGGTATTTTTTCCAAACTTAAATCCCATGGGGTTTGAACTTTTAAGTTCAAATATCTAAAAAACTATCTAAAAATGTTTCAATTTTTTTTCCATAAATTTATTTAGAATAAAAAACCCCACCATTTGGTACTAAACTTTGGTCAATAGTGTGTATGGAAAGGGGTGCGCAACGCTGGAAAAATGTCCATTCCGAAGTTGTCCGTCCCACTGTTATTTGTTAAAATGCTCTGAATAGTGCTTTTGATTCCATTGTCAAAGTTAAACGTCAATTATTCATTATGACAGTTGAATTATGAATAATGCACAGATAATTTTCTTATGTCTAGGTATCTTCCATAAAATTAAGTTAAGGGTAAAAATGATAGATAAAATGAATGAAAAACAGCAAAAAGGGGAAAATCCCAGAAATTTGAAATATGACCCTGAATGAAAATAATATTGTAAATAGAATACAATAATTCATTAAAAAATGTATATACATGTGTAGAAGAAAAAAAGAAAACATATTGCTTTTAAATGAAATTATTAGATAATCATGCATACAACTTAGAATCGAAGTACTGATTTACTGACGGGAGTTGATTTTATTGATTATTATATCTTAAAATCATCGATATGTTAATTTGCTTGGCAAGTAGTTTATAATCTGTATTTGAATTACGTACATTTTTATAATATGACTTTTCCGACAAGACTTTCGAGAAAACCTCTCATGAATCATGTTGTGTAATATTTAAAAATAGAATAGATTTCATAAAATTATGTATCGGTATTCGAAATATTTCAAAAATTGTATGGATCCAACCAATAATGAACTTTAGTCTCGTTCAATCAGATGCTCGGCTATCTCCGTTAATCTCCGACAAGTAAGAGATACCAGGTCACGTGATAGCTTGATGATGCAACCTCGAAATATAGAGTAGCTTGTCGGAGATGTACGGAGACAGCCGATGGTTGAACGAGACTATATTGAACTCTGGCGTAGGAATACATACGACTGCAAAAACTTCCAAATTGTTCGTACTATTTACAATCTGACTATTTCCAAGATATTTATAAATAAGTTTTCTTTAAAAAATGTTTCAGCGTACATTACATCAAATTTATCGATTTTTTTTAAGAACTAAGTCTTGTCAGCAGTGATGATTTGTGCTTAGGTCCAAACACTGTTTCAGTTTCGGTTTGCCAGAGTAACTGCATAGGAGAGTTGATTAAAATCAACTCCCAAAAATGCTATAAATTAATCACTAATTTTAACCATGATCAAGAAAATTTACTTTTATAATACATAAACATCATACATATACATTTATATCTTTATTCATACCATGATTTTTGAAGGTTTGTACGAGAGTATAGTTTAGAAAAATGCTATAAATTAATCACTAATTTTAACCATGATCAAGAATATTTACTGTTATAATACATAAACATCATACATATACATTTATATCTTTATTCATACCATGATTTTTAAAGGTTTGTACGAGAGTATAGTTTGTTCCCTTGTCATCGGTAGCTTCTTCCACATAAATAGTATATGTGGTGTTACCAGGTGATGGTTTTGGTAAGTTCCAAGACAATGTCAAATTTGTGGAATTTATATTGCTTGCATTGATTTGTCCAGGTTGTATTGGAACTAGAAAATATAAAATATCAAAACCTTTCACATAAAAGCAATCTGAGTAATAAGTAAACACAGCGAATGAAATTTCCACAACTTCATGCTATTTTTTTATAGTATGATATACATACTTTACATAATTCTTTTCATCAAGTGAAACAGAAAATGATTTTTGTTTTTAAATATTTCAGCATATAGAGAGTTTCTGCTTGTACATGTATCATTAAACCCTCCGATTAGAGGTCCATCAGACTATATTGCTTTTAAGGTATCATCTGTAATTCAGCCAATCAATCAAATGGTACAATATGTTATGTCTCAAATACCCAAAATAATTTCATGTATTTTGATTAATTCAAAACCAGACCAGATTGACACAAAAAAATAATACATGTCTGTATCAGAAAGCTAATGATAAAGTTTGGACATTTTAGGCTTTATGGTTCCTGATAAGAGGATTTTTAAACTAACCGCCCTAATTTTACATTTTCGAAATTATCAACCTATAAAAGGGAACTAGTGGTCCTTCATTTAAACAAACATAAATCCCTTCAATCAATGAGGCTTTATGCCAAGTTATGTTGAAATTGACCAAGTGGTCTTAGAGAAGATGAAAATGGTAAAAGTTAAAATGATGACGCCAACAATGACAAAAAAGACTATGAACAAATCTTGATCAGAGAAGCTCACTCAGGCGAGATAAAGAAGTTAGAAAATATGCAACCTCTGTAATGACACCATAAACACAGATATTTCTTTTACAAGATTTTAAAAGTGTACATGGTTTTCATACACTCTTTTTTTACATTGGTATGATGAATCATGCAGAAAATATTTAATATAGTACATGTAGATATTCCTTTACTTGATATCAAACAAACTGTCGTATACCTTCCTGATCTGTCATTCTTGTTGCATTAACAGGATAACCTTCTCCAACCCCATTAATAGCTGTTACTCTGACAAAATATGTGGTGTATGGATTCAAGCCTGTAGCTGTATATGACACAGGCAAGGTTATATTGGCTACATTTTCATTGGTAAGATTGGTACAACCACTTGATGTGTTCTAAAAATAAATATATATATTTTTGAATTGCTGTCTTAAAGTTTATAACAAGTTGTGCATTTGGAAAATATAAATATTGGGCTATCACTAAAGGTAAATGAACAAATATTGAAATTCAAGAGATTTGGAAATGATATTTTAGCTCCCATATACATTTTTATTAAAAAGCATCTCTTTTTAACAATATTTTCTACTAAAATTAAAAATTCCTTTCCCTCTTTGTAGCCCTTTTCTGATATCCAGGAATTATGAAGTTTATAAATATCCTTCGTAAAAGCTTGCATCAATCTTAATAATATAAACTAAACCTCCATTATTCAATAGATTCTTATCTGTCTTTATACTGGTAATTTGATTCTTTTAATTCTCTCTCTCGGATTATAATCCTAATCATCTAAAAATTCAAACACCTTTAAATCCCTTTTATACATGTATGTCTGTATCTAAAACTAACAAATTAAAAACCATCTTATTTCTATTATTAGGGCTTTTCTTCTTTCGGTCGAAAAGACCTATTGTTTTCGTTCTGTTTTATTATTAATTTTCTCGACAAAGTTTTGTCAGCGATATTTTGAAAACGGAACCAAAAAATAAAAATTAAATGATAAATTCTTTAAATTCTTTTAGCAATTGTTTAGTTCTACCGTATGTCCCTTTTAGGTCTTCCGGTTTACACATGCAAAATACAAAGTATTAAAAGGACCCTTGTATCTATTTTATTTTTTTCATTATAAACTAAGAAATTTAGATTTAGATATTTCATAGTATGATATACAAAAACGTAAGCGACAACTTTTTTCTGTCCCTTACTGTTTTCGAGATATTATACTTCAAACTCTGAAAAAAGGGGGGATGAAAAAAGTAAAAATTAAAATAACCACCAAATTTGTTGAATGAGGAATGTGAAATGTTAAAATTGTCATAATCATCAGATATTTAAAGTTTCGTTTGAAAACATCGAGAACTTCCGGTTTTATAAGTTGATTAAAATTTGCCTATGGGTGTTTTAATGTTAAACTGAATTCACGCGTGCCACGTTTTCTCAAACAGTTTTCAAGTAAATATTTCCATATTTAATTTTTATTCTGAATGGCCTAATACGCAGAACGGAAAAGGTTTTGGGATTAAAATTTTGAAAAATAAGGGATCTAGAGGGGTCAAAGTTGAAAACCCTTTAGCTGTATCTTTTTTATTTTTCATTCGATTTTTAAAATCTTTTCGGTTTTTAGTTTTGAGTAAAGACTTCAGTTTAAAAATTATTGTCCGTATGGGTCACTTTTTGACTTCTTATAGGAGTTTCATGGGCGTGAATATTGCAGCATTTTAAAAGTTGACAAAAAAAAAATTGATTTAAAAAAAGTTATCTCGTTTTGCTCAATGAATGTAAAATATAAATACTAGTACTCTAAGCATACCATGTTTTCTATTCGAGAAATGAATACCAACTTTTTTATGATTTTTTGGAAATATTCTTTTAGAAATTAAAAGTATATCTAATTTTAAAGTTCTGAAGTTATCTTTTTAGTGACATTGCATTACTTATAAGTTTATATTTAGGCAACTGATTATACCAAGGCGATGAAAAATTTGTAAATAAAAAAGGATATGATTTTACCTGACATTTTTAATCAAAAAGAGGAAAGGGGATGTCGAAATGCCCTTACTTATTGTTGAAAACAAAACAAGTTCTAGTTCAATTTGAATTCATATTGAATCTTCAGCTGATCCTGATGGGTAACTGCATTATTGTGTAATTGTTATGTATGAGCTTAACTAATTTAGGGTGCAAAACATAGTTTTATATGTAACGTTATAAGGACGTTTTTAAATGAGGGACAAGCAAAACTGATCCGTATAAAATTAAATTGTAAAAACGTGTTACATATATATCTATATATCAATAGAAAGAAAAAATTCTGAATTCTGTAAATATTCAAGAGTAATGCACATGTAACTTTATGCTAGAATTTATTTGGCACTCAAAACATGAGGAAAATAGACAAAATGATGCCCCTAAAATGCAGTACGGCTTCGCCTCGCCCTCTTTGAGATTGATCAACCCTATATATTTCCGTAGTGAGTCAGTAACTAACCTAATAAGTTATAATATTATGCATTTGAGAAGTTTCAAAATTAATTTTCATGTATACCGAATAAAATTAGCAAGAACATCCCTACCCATCATGCTTTTTCCCGGAGAAAACCCCCCTGGATTTTATACGAAACTGTGTAAGGCTACCTTAAGCCTTTATTTTTCTTAAGAAGGATTCGTTTATATGTCAAATTTTACCTCTTCCCAGTTAGACTGTAGTGACCATAAGTAGTAAATGTAACTGGATACATAAATTTGTAACATCCTCATAAACGTCCTTTTTAAAGGGTATAGGAGTTTGTCCAATTTTACATAAAAATACATGTAGAAAGAAAACTTTTTATAGTCTGTCCCAAGTTATTGCTTCAATCAATTTTTGATGATTTTTAATAAAAATACAAATACCTTTGAAAGAAATACAGTTGAAATCGATGAAAGGGAATATATCCAAGATATCTTTATTGAATAATTATCCCTGTTCACTCAAAAAATTTCACAGAAACGAAAACAATTTTCTTACGGAGATTTATAATGGGAAATGTTTACATCTTTTCTCCATTCGGAATACACCCGGAATACATCGCGCAATTTTTTAACATTATCACCCGGGCTTATTGATGGCTGATGCAATGCAAAATCTCCGTAGGCTTTCAATTTAGGGATGTGTATTGAAACCTGAAGCAGTAGAAGGGGCATTTCAAAACAGATAATCTGGACATTTTTCATATAGGTGGATGAACGTAGTTTGAACACAAAGGTATTTTCCATTAATAAAATAATGTAATGTAATGAATTAATGAAATATCAATTAAAAAGTGGAAGCAAAAACTCGGGACAGAGTATAGTGAAATTTTCACTTGCATGTAGTACTATAATACATGCAGACGGTAAATTGTTTGGTGAAAATCACCATAACGAATTATTTAACAAGAGGCCCATGGGCCACCTGGCTCACATGAGGAACAATAGGTATGATAAAATCAGCTAAATGGAATCATAATATAAACTATCTGGACAATGTTGTATAATACATGTAGATCATAAATAAAAATCCATTTTCCTCCTTGAATATTCTTATTCTTATTATCGTAAGTCCCTTTTCTAACACGATAATTTTATAGTCATAACACATGTTGAGCACTGCAGTTTTAAAAAAAGATCCTAAACAAATGTTTATGTATATGGAATATAAACCTACATCAAACTCTGAACCACTTGTCACGCCCAAGAATTGTCCAGAGGCCATAGTCTACACAATTTAAAAGAATCACACGGCTGATAACTTTTTGAGAGGAAGATTTTTAAAGATTTACTCCTCCTAAGATATAATCCTATGTAAAAATACGACCCCCCCCAATTGTGGCCCCACCCTACCCCCAGGGGTCATGATTTTCACAATTTTGAATGTACATTGCCTGAAGATGCTTCCACACTAGTTTCTTCTTTCCTGGCTGATTAGTTTAAGAAGAAGATTTTTAAAGATTAACTCTGTATATTCCTATGTAAAACCTTGACCCCCCATTGTGGTCCCACCCTATCCCCGGGGTCATAAATTTCACAACTTTGATTCTACACTACCTGAAGATACTTCCACACAGGTTTCAGCTTTCCCAGCCAAATGGTTTGGGAGAAGATTTTTGAAAACTTCTCCAAATTTTACAATAATTTCTAATTATCTCCCCTTGAAAAAGGGCCTGGCACTTAAAATTTTTTATAACTTTGATTCCCCTTTGCCTAAGGGTGATTTGTGTGAAGTTTGGTTGAAATTGGCCCAGAACTTCTTAGAAGATTTTGAAAATGTAAAAGGTTTACAGACAGACAGACAGAATGACAGACACACGAACAGACAGACGAACGACAGACAAAACATGATCAAAACGTGATCAAAATAGCTCACTTGAGCTTTCAGCTCAGGTGAGCTAAATACTAAAAACAATTGTTATCTTTTCCATCAAGTGGTATAAGAGAATCAATGCATATAACTACATGTATTGACAGCTCAAGATAAAAAGGTCAAATAATATTTTTATAACTTGTGCAGGCCATGTGTAAGAACAAGAGGCCCATGGGCCACATCGCTCACCTGAGGAACAATAGGTATGATAAAATCAACTTAATGGTGTCATAATACAAACTATCTGGACAATGTACAATAATACATGTAGATCCTGTATAAATAAAATCATTTTTCCCCCTGGATATTCTTACGTTTATAATCATTAGTCCCTTTTCTAACAGGATCATTTTATAGTCACATCACATGCTTAACAATTGCTTATATACGGGATATAAAGCTACATCAAACTCTGAACCTTCTTGTGAGGCCGAAGAATTGTCCTGGGGCCAAAGTCTTAACAATTATAAAGAATCATCTGGCTGATTAGTTTCTGAGAAGAAGATTTTTAAAGATTTATTCTATATATTCCTATGTAAAACTTTAACACCCCCCCCCCTCCATGGCCTCAACCTACCCCCAGGGATCATGATTTTCATAACTTTGAATCTACACTACCTGAGGATGCTTTCACACAAGTTTCAGCTTTACTGGCTGATTAGTTTCTGGGAAAAAGATTTTTAAAGATTCACTCTATATATTTCTTTGTAAAACTTTAACAACCAGTGAGGCCCCGCCCTACCCCCGGGGGTCATGATTTTCACAACTTTGAATCTACACTACATGGGGATGCTTCCACACAAGTTTCAGCTTTCCTAGCTGATTAGTTTCCGAGAAGAAGATTTTTAAAGATTTACTCTATATATTCCTATGTAAAACTTCGACCCCCATTGTGGCCTCACCCTACCCCCGGGGGTCATGATTTTCACAACTTTGAATCTACACTACCTGAGGATGCGTTCACACAAGTTTCAGCTTTACTGGCTGAATAGTTTCTGAGAAGAAGGTTTTTAAAGATTTACTCTATATATTCCTATGTAAAACTTCGACCCCCCCCCATTGCGGCCCCACCCTACATCCAGGAGTCATGATTTTCATAACTTTGAATCTACACTTCTTGAGGATGCTTCCACACAAGTTTCAGCTTTACTGGCTGATTAGTTTCTGGGAAGAAGATTTTTAAAGATTTACTTTATATATTTCTTTGTAAAACTTTAACAACCCATTGAGGCCCCACCCTACCCCCGGTGGTCATGATTTTCACAACTTTGAATCTACGCTACATGGGGATGCTTCCACACAAGTTTCAGCTTTCCTAGCCGATTAGTTTCTGAGAAGAAGATTTTTAAAGATTTACTCTATATATTCCTATGTAAAACTTCGACCCCCCATTGTGGCCCCACCCTATCCTTTCATATTTTTCACATTTGAATCTACACTACCTGAGAATGCTTCCTCACAAGTTTCAGCTTTACTGGCTGATTAGTTTCTGAGAAGAAGATTTTTAAAGATTTACTCTATATATTCCTATGTAAAAAATTCGGCCCTTCATTGTGGCCCCATCCTACCCCCGGGGGTCATGAATTTCACAACTTTGAATCTACACTATCTGAGAATGCTTCCACACATGTTTCAGCTTTCCTGGCATTCTGGTTCTTGAGAAGAAGATTTTTGAAAATTTCTCGAAATTTTTCATTAATTTCTAATTATCTCCCCTTGAAAACGGGTGTGACCCTTAATTTTCACAAATTTGAATACCTAATGCCTAAGGATGATTTGTGCCAAGTTTGCTTGTAATTGGCCCAGTAGTTCTTGAGAAGATGTTGAAAATGTGAAAAGTTTACGGACAGACGGACAGACAGACAGACGGACAACGGACGACAGACAAAATGTGATCAGAATAGCTCACTTGAGCTTTCAGCTCAGTTGAGCTAAAAAGTGATATACCTGTGGCTCATGTAAGCTTAACTTCATGGTTAAGATTAAAAAAACAAAGAAGTATAACTAAGGATCAATTCTAACGGAAATATCTTTTTTCTATGCGAATTATAAACTTTTCGTATTAAAATCATTTACCACACACAGGTCACATAATGGGGTTTCAAAGACCAGGATTTGTTGAATGCACTCTTGTCCTTGTAGAATAAGGATCTTGTATCCAGCTAAAACACCGTTTACATTGGTAGGATCACTAAATTTAATCATAAATTTACGACTTTCGACTTCATCAAGAACTAGGTTTGTTGGTGCACTAGAAACTGAAATACAAAGTAAATAAACTTAGTTGATTGCATATGAAATATCTAAGAGGACTGGATGGTGGCCGCTTAACAGAAGAACTATATATAAAGATATAGCAAAATATTTAAATATCAAAGCTTGAAGGGACTTGGACACGATTTGACTTAAAATTTTATTTTTCACTTTCAATTTTTTTAATAATAAATATAGAAGTTAATAATGCTATATAAGAAATTAAAGGTCAAATATCATGTTATAAGCAAGATGCAGAATTCATAATTCATTGTTTTGGAAAACAAAGCTCGAATATTGTCATTTTTTTTACATATGTATAGCATTGGTGTAAGTTTCAATCAAATGTATCTGTTGTGATTGATAACAGTATTTATGAAGATATTGAATTAGTTTAAATTGTTTTTTATATGTTATTTTGTCTATGAAATTGTAATTATCTACATTACATTTTTTGTAAACAACTAAAAGACTAGAGTTTTGTTTACATAACAATCCATTTTTACCTCTGTATCTCACTTGTAACCTGAATTTAACATTCAATATTTTGGTCAATGAATCATTTAAAAAGCACCACTTAACCATATAATACATAAAAAATAAAAAATAAAAATCTTAATCTCAAATCGTGTCCAAGTCCCTTTTTTTTTAAACTAGATTATAGCTTAACAAATCACATTTCAAAATTTAATGAAGATCCGATGCATAATTTTTGACAACCAAGCCTTCTTAAGCACATAATTAGTCATTGCATTTAATTCAACCATATCGCAAACATAACCTTTATCTATTTCTTTTATTGGCCATGTAATAATTAATTAATTTAGAAATTTTGTTTAAAATATACTCTAAGTACTGATTTTTTGGTATTTAATCTACTTTTAAGCTAAACATGACTCATAAAAGGTATTAGTTTTCTTTGACTGCAAAACTTCTACCAACTTAAAATAGGCTAATTTAACTTATCATTTGCCTTTATTTCTGAAACACCAAAAAAAGTGGTTTCTTAGAGCAAATTTAATGCAAATAATGTACATTTAAGCATTGAATACTTATTTTATGGGTGTCGTCGGTCCTATGACACACCAATGCGGTCCAAACAAATTGAATACCGCGCTTATATTTATATTCATACTGATGTTTTTTGGGTTGAAAAATATGTGTATCGTCGCTGTAAAGCCATTATATACGTATACGCTCTCAGTCAGGGATATGAAACCTAAATGAAACAGCAACATTAACATTTTATTTAGTACGCTTCCGCAGCTAAAAATATAGTGCAAAAACTTCGTAGAGATTTTTTCAATTAAGGAGTGAATATAATTTAATGTCTATTTCATAAAAGTACATAAACATGGTGACGTTTATATTTGTGCTCATGGCGCATGACTTAGTAAAGACATTAATAGAAAATTGAACGTCGCAGATTTCCAATGCAAACAAATTTAAGGGGAAATTTACAATGAATGTAAATATATTCTCTTGAGTTGTATTGCCATTATGATTACACTTTCTGGCAATACTCTACATTTTAAAGAAACTTGTTTTATAATGGAAAAATGAAACTAACACAAAACAGCTACTCCCTGCACTGGAAGGGAAACTCAAATATCTAAAAAAAAAATTGTTGTTACATAACTTTTTATTGTTCTCATTGGTTAAGATGTCTTAAATGTGTTAACAATAATCTGGAGAAGATTGTGCACAGACGGAATGTTTAAAGACCCCCCCCTTCCCCCCAATAGAAAAAGTAGATCACAAGTTGTTACACGCTTGGATTTAGAAATGAATCTCTATTTTTGATATAGCCCCTTGGTCTGTAGTATAGTAAAAAAAAAAACCTTTAAAATTTTGCAGTTTGTGGGAATTGCACAAAATTGTTCAATGTGCATGTGAAATTTAAAGGATGGCAGAGTGCAGGCTCTGAGCAAGAAAATCAAAGACCTGAAGGGCCACAACGGCGTCGAGTTGAAGTTAATTTGAAGAGTAAAAACCTGCATAACTTTTCTTATAACAGTCTTAATAATCCCCACTAAACAAAAATGCATATTCTTTTTTTATTTGTGTTATTTATGGTTCTTCTTTATTGATCACACGTATATTAAGGTGCTATAGATTAAAAAATTCTTAAAACAAATTATGTAACTCTAAGTAATGCATGTACTTGAACATGAGACCGACTTTTCTTATTGTTTTGCTGGAGATTAATTTTGATTGAAATTGAGTAGGGCGTCAATTTAACAAATATAAATTAAAATTTTTTTGGGGGGCTTTTAAAAATCATTCCAATCTGGTTATTGACAATTCATTTAGAAATTGGTATCAATTATACTTACTTTTTAAAAACAAATATAAAGACAAATATATTAGTTGACTGCTTTCAAATATAAAAAAAATGTTTTTATCACACAATTAATTAAATTATAATTCATTACAAATTGACTCACATAATTCTTAACAAGTTGTCAATGTTAAATTAGTTACAAATCTTAGGAGTTAAAAAATTGTAGATTCTTTTTTCTCTATTCAAAAAAAAATAATTACCGGTAGTATCAAAAGTATGTTTGTTATTCTATATATTTTATATTACTAAAAAGAAATACTACATTCGATATGGATACAAAATAATCTGTTTTGCAGGCAGGTATATTTTATAAACAAATTGAGTATGCAGGCCTTATAACTGTGGCATGTGTCTCGGTGCAAGTGTATTCATCCACTGACATATTTTTTTTTTTACAATTAATCAATAATTAATCGACAATCAAAGAAATCAACTAATTTTTATCTACAAACTCGTTATATTGACGTACAGTTCTGCTCTAAATGGAAGTATGTCATCTTTTATTCTTTAATTAAATAAGAAAACTTTGCACTCATTTGCGCTGCATGATTTATTGACATTGTAGCATGAGTTGTTCGACTCCTTAAAATTGCAACGTCCGGTCATTCAATTCTCAGATTGCTTTCGAGCTTCACTCGACATCATAAAATCAAAGTACTGAGAGTACTGAAAGACGGGGTCTTGAAAGTTTGAATTTGTAATTGTCCTGGATTTCCTCGAATATGCTTCCAAAATGTATGAGTGAATTATTTGTTACAATTCATGTTAATTCGGCTTTTTTGCAATTGTCTGATACTTTGTCTAAATTTTACTCTATCCCGGCCTTCATAATTGTAGAAAATTGACACAGCGGTATATTTATGTAAAATAAGACCCCAAGGAAAAATTTTAAAAATTACTTCTAACCGGGAAAATCAAACAATTATATCAAAGTAGATAATTTTAATCATTAGATTTATTCAATTTTGTGATCCAAGGGAAAATCCACAAGTCGGACGGTATCCGTAATAAAAGTTTTATGAAAACCCCGAAAACTCTAAAACTGCTGAATTACCAAACAAAGTGAACATTTGTATACTGATAAAAAACACAGGCACCTGACGTTAGAAATATTTTTTTAGAATAAGATTCCAAGAACTTTGACAATAAAAAGATTTGTTACGGTCGCCATTTTGATTTTTAAGACCGACTTATCTGACACGATTTTCTTCATTTGCGATTCATGCAAAATTAATAGGTAAACATAAATCCGTTCGCCACTTACTACTTTTTTGTGTAAACTCGTGATTCACTTACACGAATTACGATACAAATGCTCCTTTCATTAAAAATCATACTCTGAAAATCAGAGACATAAATAACAGAGATTGTCAACTCCGCCATTAGCATGTAAATGTTACGGGACCAACCTTACTTTAAGAACTACAAGTGCAACAGCAATCTTGTATAAGTCATTAAATTTGAACCTGATAGTAAACATGAACATGAACCTGTAAATATTTTAAGCATGTTTAATTTATGAAATATTTACAAAAACTCTTTATTTAGTTTTTAAATTACTTTTTTAAAACTTATTGACTTTTCACAAAGTAATGGTAAAGGTAATGCATAACTTTACTCATGTAATGGTAATGTTATGCATTACTTCAAGAAAAAATAAGTAATTTAATGCCCTAATTCATGAAGTAATGGTAATGTAATGCGTTTTTTTTACAATGTAATTCACCCTAAGCCTGATTCCAACTAAACCGGAAAATATTCACATTCACATTTAACTTAGTTCTTCAATCGATAAGATTGTATATAATGATGTATAAGTCTTCCAAAATGTATAATCTATTATAGATTTTGCTTACAACGCATTGTTTAAATTTTAAATTTAAAAAAAAATTAATCAACTAAAGAGCCAACGAACGAGAAGGCAAATTCAGACTTGTTTTTATTTTCTTTGTACAAAATCCCTTTAGAGACGAACATCAGATCAGTCATACCGCAAGTAGACTGGAAACCAATGAAACACATATTTAATTTGTAAAACATCTGTGTATAACCCGTCCCGATTTTAAAGCAATATGAGCTGCAATTTTCATGCTGAATTTTTTTTTCCCACAAAAATGTTATTTTCTACTAAAATGACCAAAAATATCATGGTTTATAATTTCTGCTAGCCTTATTTTTGTGAAAAAGCTGTTAAGAAGCCTTGATTGAAGCAAAATTGAATTATTGTCGTCCTGTACAAAAATTAAACTGCTATATATTCCTTAGAAGAGAAATCTTTCTTCTGACAAAAACAAATGATTTTTTCAAATCTTATTTATCATATAAGTTTAATATACATGCGGACTTATCATACTAGCAGGTTTTTGCAGCAAAATAAAATTCTAAGAAATACAGCTCATATTGCTTTAACTTCGGCTTGCGCATGAAGTTTTGTAGTATTAAGGTGAAAGATTGTCAAAATAAAATTCACAACTTTTCAAAAATGGCACATTGCATTTGGGAACTTTAATTTCGATTCCACCATTAACCTCTTCTATTGATTAATGAGCTCTTACACCAACTGAATCGTCAACGGCGCTGTGCATTCAGTTACGTAACTCATTCCACATTTGAACCCCGAGCAAGAATATTTTGATCAATAAAACTATTTGTTTCTTTTCTAATTAGAATTTTGTTTATACAGAGGACTTAAAAAGATTTAATGCGTGTTTTTATAATACATATTTACTGAAATGCACGAAAACTTTCTGCACTATTCTTACGCGTAGACTCAATTCATGTGTTCTACGCGTGCCTTCCGGTTTGAGACTTCGGCTGATAGTAAACCAATAGACAGGGTCATGTGACCCCGTCTAAAAATCACATATGATGGCAATTCTTTAAATGATCTATTAAATATTCTATTGAGTGTGGAATGTTAATTCCCTTTAAAAAAAATTAAAACAAAATAATTTCAAAGTTCATGTATTTAGAAGTGTGCAATTTGAATATTGTATTGGAAAGAAACCAATCTTGATTCTCTCGACCAGAATTATAACTATGTAGCAGTTGGGTGACAATTAAACCTATAGGGCAACCAAATTTCTTTAATTATAACTACAAATCAACTTTTAAATTAAATATCTAATACTGGTAACATATGTACTTTTCATTTCAAATTCATTACCTCCAGCTCTTGTTTTACAGGAAACTGACTGACTTGGCTTACTAAATTTGATGGATTCATCTGCATCGTTGACTGTGCGTACAGTAAATGTATATGTTTTTTCTGTAAAAAAAATATAACATAAATAGACAGTATATCATAATAATCATTGTTTTACTTTTCTAAAACATGCAGTGATGATTATCATTTTATGGATGAACAAAAACAATGCATAGGTAATCTCTGGCTACAAAGCTAACTAAGACGATGCTTTATCTTTATGAGACCACTTTTATAATATTATATGAAAATCATTGTAAGTTACTGATGTTGGATATTCATGGATACTCTTAATTTTGACACTATATCGTATATCATATGTTCAAAAAAATATCTGATAACCATATGTTAATTTCAAATATGGTTTTGCAAGATACAATGTTTAATAATACAATAATATAAAATATGATATTGCATCATATGATACAATACAATTTATATCATATGATACAATAAAATACTGTAATATATATTGGAACAATATGAGATTGTTACATATGATATGACATTTTATCAAGATATGATTTGTATCACATAATACTATATCTTATTATTTAATACATTTTTGTATTTGATCCCATAAAACAATATCATGATATAAGAGGGTTGTCCAAAAAGTTTGTGGACCATTACGTTTTTGTCATTTTAAATCGATGTAGGCCTAATATACATATTGTATATCTAAATCTTTGCCATAAAATTTCACGTCAAATTAAAGTGTTTTTTAATAGAAACAAACAAAAATTTTGAAGTATCAAAGGGTCGCGGAAAGTATGCATGGTCCAGCAAAAAAAATTGTCTAAACTTTGTAAATGAATTTGTCAATTTGAATATTTACTGATTTTATAAAACATTTCAAAACTTCATAAGCTTCTATTGTGATGTGGTCTTTGTGTTGTTCGCCACTTTCTTACGTCATTTGAAGCTATTTTCAAACTAGCAGTGGACTTTTAAAAGATATTACGGCAAGGGAAATGTCTTTCAAAACGCCTAAAAGGGACTTCAGCTAACCACATGATACAGCGCGCCATCATATAATTGTGTCGACTGAGGTAAAATACCGATAGAAACAAAACAAACAATGGAGGAAACGGGGGGGGGGGGGGGGGGTCAAAATTATCCACAAGAGGCACAAGCAATATTTTGATGAAGTATGGGATTATACCCTCTGATCAAACGGTGAATGCGGCATATTACTTTCAGGTAAACTTAGAACTACGATGTTATAGAAACGTCATTATAGTTCAACGTCAGACTTGACAGTGCGGCCTGTAAAGGCAATTTATATATAATGATAACTTCAATACAAAAATGTACATTGCACTGATTTTTATACATTCACATTCTTAAGTTCTGTAGCAACTTCTAATGATACTCCGTCCACTAATGATATAATGTTGCATTTGTGGTCAGGATGTTGACCACTAATAATATGATTTTATCATTAACGAACAACCTAACCGTCCTGCTTTATTAAACGGGTGATGCTTCAATTATCAAATACTTCCGGTACGAACTATTTTTGACACAGCCCCTCGCTTCAACGCTTCAGTGACCTATTTTCGAAGAATTGCTGGCACTTTCAACATATCTATATCTACCGCCAAAAATTGATATAAAATAGATTTTGTCAAAGATTTAAATTACAAATATGACGGAAAATCTAACTGTGTAGGGGGGGGGGGGCTCACCTTTTTTTTTTTTAGCAAAGTTATACGTAACAGTAACCAAAGACCCTTTTTTCGCTTGTTAAGATTTTTGATTAGTCTAGCCCCCCATTTAATTTGCTTCCGACACCATTGTGTAGTTATAAAAACGGCAAATCACGTAAGCTATCAAAGAGTTTATCCTTTCGAACGATAGCAAGGTGAATTTTAAACACAAAAAAATAAAAACAATATTTTGTGAAAAATTCTTCTATATCATTCCCTTTATCTATAATCACTAGTTTTCAATGTTTTAATAGAAACTGATATTGATAGCATTTATAATCTCCGTTAATGTAGTGTGTCATCAAGAGGCAGATTACGTCATAGTAAGTCGTGCAGCGAGATCGGCCTTCGCTTCTTATATTCAGTAGGATACTGTAGGCGTTTTAAAAAATGACGGCGTTGTAAATACTGTCTTAATTATGTTAGCAGTAATTATTAAAACAAGAGGCCCAGGGGCCACATCGCTCACCTGAGCAACAATTGCCTTAATTCTGATCAAATTAGCATTACAGTATCAAAATATCTTGACAACTGAGTACAGTAGATCTTGCTAAAAAAAATTGAAAATCTGCCAATTTTTATCAACCTCTTATTTTTTGGTAAATACCAAGCCCCTTTTGTTGTTGTACCTGTAAGAAGATTTGTCTCTATTCCTATATACCCCCCCCCCCCCCCCCCCGATTTTATGGCCCATTTTTCTCTAGGGAATCATGGTTTCATCAGACTTAAATCTGCATAACCTTTGCTTTCACACTAAGTACTGAGTTCTGAACCGAACACTTTCCCAGAATAGTTTTAAAGATTTTCTCTTTATATTCCTATGTAAAAATTCAAACCGCCATCACGGTCCCGCCCTACCACTAGGGACTGTGATTTTGCAAACTTGAATTTACACTACCCGAGGATGCCTCTACACAAGTTTAAACCCTTTCTGGTAAAAAATTCTTTAAAAAGAAGATTTTTAAAGATTTTCTCTATATATTCCTAAGTAAAAATTCATCCCCCATTGTGGCCTCACCCTACCCCTGGACTATTATTTAAACAAACTTGAATCTATATGATCTGGGGATGCTTCCACTCAAATTTGGGCTTTCCTGGCCTAATAATTTTGAGAAGAAGACTTTTAAAGATTTTCTCTATCTATAAAAATTCATCCCCCATTATGACCCCGCCCTACCCCCAGGGACCATGATATGAACAAACTTGAATCTACACTTCCTAAGGATGGTTACATGCCAATTTGAGATTTCTTGGCCAAATATTTTTGAGAAGAAGATTTTTAAAAGATTTTCTCAATATATTCCTATGTAAAACTTGATCTCCCAATTGTGGCCCCACCCTACCCCCGGGGATCATGATTTGAACAAACTTGAATCTACACTACCTGAGGATGCATCCATTTCAATTTGAGCTTTTCTGGCCTAATAGTTTTTGAGAAGATTTTTAAAGATTTTCTCTATATATTCTTATGTAAAACATGATCCCCCTATTGTGGCCCCACCCTACCCCCGGGGACCATGATTTGAACAAACTTGAATCTACACTATCTGAGGATGCTTCCACTCAAATTTGAGCTTTCCTGGCCTAATAGTTTTTGAGAAGACTTTGGCTCAGGTGAGCTAAAAAAGGTTAAGTTTACAATACAATAAGGTTTCTGGAAGAAGAGACTTTGAAAATTTTCTTAATAAATATTGAAATTTTTTTTAGTTTTTTAATCTCTAGTTTTTAAGATCTGTGTACAAACATAGAATTGTGAGCAAATTTCTGTATCTTGCTTATAATTCGAAGCTTAACACTCAAATATGGTTAGTAAATAGAAATTGTAAACAATTAAAACACAAGAAACATGCACTATAACAAATAAAGAACACAATTTATTTTTTCGAAATGAATCATGTATATACATGTACATGTATATACCTACATATTTCCGACAGCGATATCAAACTCTATTTAAACTGAATAAACTCGAGAAAATGCCGAGCATCTCAACAAAACCTATTGCATTAATATACCATTACGCAAAATATAATGCCGATATATAGAATGAATTGTATTTCAGTACTTTTTTGATACATCAGATTTTGCTTAATTTGCGCAGGCAAACAGTTAACTGTTTGATTTACCGATATCTCTGTTTGATTTGATACGTAAAAATCACGAAATACAGACGATAGTTCCCAGGTTACAAAGCATAAATAATGAAAACGAAACGAAAATCAGAACAAGCTAACACCAACGTCATGTGTGAAAACTGTCAACGCATTGAAATATTTAGCCTCAATTTACTTCACAAAATCGGCACCAATATATTTTGCATGTTTCAAAAATTTCCCTTCATTCGCGAACTGTTGCACAACAAGCAAATTCATCATAGTCAGATCGACCCTTTTTCGTATAATGTCATGGCTGCTTTAAACAAAGAACCTCGTTTTAGATGTATGGAATACGAGTCTTGGTAAAATGGGTACGCAAACCCGGGCCGTGGCAAAATAAAAGCCGGGGCAGATCGGCAACCGTCAATTCCAAATACGCATTATTTTGCAGCAATATTTACAGCAAATACAAATATACTGGTCCATCAAATATCCTGAAATTTTAATGAGATTGGTAGATTAATAACTGCCAATCTTTTGTTTTGCCCAGGCCAAGTCTTGTCTACCCATTTTACCGGATGCCGAATCCGAAGCTATTAAACTGATTGAAACACGCCTTTCCTTTATTATTATTTTCGTAATAACTCAGATTTGAATCAGAATTAGACCTTAATTTTTGCAATTTATATTTTCCTTCCCATAAGGATAATTTATGCTAAACTACGTTGAATTGGAATCAGTAGTTCTTGAGAAGAAGATTTTTTAAAATGCACCCCCCTTTTTCTACAGTTTCAAGGTTTTCTCCGCTTTGAATACAGATCGGACTTTTATTTCTGCAATTTATATTCGCCCTCCCATAAGGATGCTTTGTGCCAAATTTGGTTGAAATTGGATAAGCGGTTTTAGAGAAGAAGTTCAAAATGTAAAAAGTTTACAGACGGACAGACAGACGGACAGACGGACGGACAGACGGACGGACGGACGGACGACGGACAAAAAGTGATCAGAATAGCTCACTTGAGCTTTCAGCTCAGGTGAGCTAAAAATGGGAAAACTTGAAATTGTGCAAATGATGCGTTGAGTATTTGAAAGGATAGTAGATTATTTTGACGGCATATTATTCAATTCTTGTCTAAACGGAATTCTTGACAGTCATAATTGTGCTGATTAAATACATTTACAAATACAAATAAATACAAAACACAGTGATAAAATAATATACTTATTATGGACTTCATTGTACGGTCAATATGTGGCAAGCCCGGTCGATATAACTTTCTGTGTTTTTGGTCGATATCACTTGGCATGAGTCCATATTACCACATATCGACCTACAATGAAGTCCATAATTGTATAAAACTATATATTAGATATCATGTAAAATCATTTCACAACACATCTATCAACCAAGTTTGAGTTAGGTAAGATTTTTTTTAGCATCATATGAAGCAACCTCTGCGATTGATTAATATTACCTATTCAAATAAACTATGAAAGTTTGAAATAGTACTATTGATATCTATTTAACAAATGTTCCAAACAAGAGGCCCATGCGCCACATTGCTCACTTGAGCAAAAATAGGCAGGATAAAATCAGCTTAATGGAGTTATGACATAACATATCTAAACAATGCAATGTAATACATGCAAATCTTGTATAAATAGAAATCCATTTTCCCCTTTGATATTCTTATGTTTATAATAAAGTCCCTTTTCTAACAGAATGATTTTATAGTAATATCATATGTTAAGCATCGCAGTTCTCAACAAGACTCTAAACAATTGTTTAGATATGGAATAAAAACCTACATCAAACTCTGAACCCCTTGAGATGTCATAGAATCGTACAGGGGCCAAGGTCTAAACAATTTTAAAGAATTAGCAATTTGTCAACATGCTTGCATTTAAGTAAAACCACGTATTATAACATTTCAGTTTCTGTGAATTAAAATGTTTTCATTTGTTAAATTGGATCCCTACCATACTCCTCAAGATTTTAGTTTTAACGAATTTGAATTTACACTACCTAAGGATGCTTTCGCCAAAGGTACAGCTTTTCTATGCATTTTTTCTCCTATGTAAAAACAAGCCCCCCTTCCCCCTACTTAGTCCCAACCTGAGAATGTTTCCACACAAGTTTTAGCTTTTCTGCCAATCGATTTTTGAGAAGATCTCTAATTTTTTTTTTCATATATTCCTTATAGTATGTATATATTCATTCACCCCCCCCCCCCCCCACCACCAATTGTTGCCCCAGCCTATCTAACACTACCTGAGTATGCTTCCTCATAAATGTCAGATTTCCTGGCTGATTAGTTTCTAAGGAAAAGATATTTAAATATTTTTCTCTATACATTCCTGTGTAAAAAATTGACCCCCAATGTGGCTCCACCTTACTACCGGGGACCATTATTTTCAAAACTTTCAATCTACACCATCTAAGGGTGATTCCACACAAGTTACAGCTTTCCTGACCAAAAGGTTCTTGAGAAGAGTTTTGAAAATTTCTCAAAAATTTTCAATAATTCCTAATTAACTTTCATTGAAAAAGGACGTGGTGCTTAATTTTCACAACTTTTAACCCCGTTAGTCTAAGGGTGCTTTGTGCTAAGTTTGGTTGAAATTTGCCCTGTAGTTTTTAAGAAAATGTCGAAAATGTGAAGACTTTACGAACACACTGGCAGACAGACAGACGACAGACAAAATGTGACCAGAAAAGCGCACTTGAGCTTTCAGCTCAGGTGAGTTAAAAACTAAACCTCATCCAGCATCATAATCTTTACCCCACTCTTTAATCCTTAACCTCCTCCACATGCAAGTTTGGTGAAGATAGGACTAGTTAATAACTAAGATATAATCATCAAAGTGCACCTGCTCCAAAAATTTTACCCAGCTCTAAAAACCTTATATTCCTCCAGCATCCGAAACCTGCGACTCAGATTCAGCATTAAAGGCACGTCAAGTACATCACCATCATAAGATGTACCATCCATGCAAGTTTGGTGAAGTTAGGACCAGTAGTAACTTTGAAATTGCTAACAAAGAGCACCTGCTTCAAAAACTGAAACCTGGTCCAAAACCCTCAACCTCCTCAAGCATCTGAATTCAGTAACCGCATACAAGTCTCCCAAGTCCATAAGAAAGTCCAGATGCATCATCCATGCAAGTTTGGTGAAGGTAGGACAAGTAATAACTTAGATAAAGGACCTGCAACAAAAACGTTAACTAGGTCTGGACGTTGACGCCGATGCCGGGGGTATAGCATAAGCTCCCCCCGACTTCGTCTCAGTGAGCTAAAAAACAAGAATTTTTTTGGCTCTCTGAAATGTTTTAAGAATTTCAGCCATATATGTACTAGCTTTGTGTGAGATTCAAACTTTTTGTTTGCAAAATATCTGTTTTTAATCATTTTTCTCATACCAAATACTTTTAGACAGTACATTATGTGCAGTCAAACAATACAGAGCAACTGTTGTGATTATTGTGGAATTTTTTTTTAAAAATATCATCAATATGAATGTAAAATTTGTCAAAGTGTGTTAACTAAATAGTAAAGCCTCACTACTTGGTTCATGTAAAAGTCTTTACTGTCACTACAAACCTACTACTGGTAATTTTAAAAAGCCCATGTCAGGAATGAACAGTGAAAATAAGTAGACTGGTCTACCTATTAACTATCATATCTACCTAAAGTTTAGAGATATTTTTTAAGCTAAATATTATTATTTAATCAAGAAAGAATTTATAATTATACATGTGGATTACCTTTTGAATTTCGGCATTTTTTCTATATTTATATAGAGCTCTTTTTTTAAAAAGATTAATACTGTCAAATACTGTCAAAAATGGCCATGAACATCAAGCCCTCTAAAAACCACAGTCATTTTCAAATCTACATGTGCACGGTCATACAAAGAGTATTCGTTAAAATGGCGTCACGTTTGTTCTTTTTTGCAGTCATCGTGTATTTAAAAAGCAAATTTCACCTAGTTTTATTAGTTCATGTTGTTTTGCTTTTGCTATGAAAGTTGGCCACTTATCAATTGTAACGTACTTTTAAGAACAATGTGATATATGAATGTTTTTTTTTTTCTGAAAACACAACCAAAAGAAGCAATGGAGAGAAAACGTAAAGAGTTAAGTCCGGTAGAAAAAAGAATAGTTAGGGTCTTCCGTCTTCAGCGGAAGACACTTCTATTATTCTATTGTTTCTTTTTCACTTTTCTTATTATTCTTTTTTTTTCTTACCGATTTTGTGCAGACGATTTCTCGGAGATGGCTGGATCGATTTCGCTCAAATTTTCAATATTGACGTGTTTTTATCTAAAGCTGATACGTTTTTTTTTTATTTTTAAAAAAACACTTCCGGTCAGAAGTTATCGTCCGTTTACGATTTTAAAAAGTCAATTTTGTCTTTCGGGTTTCTCAAAAACGAGTAAAGATAAAAGGCTGAAATTTTCAGAGATGATAGATCTAGCGTTTTTCTGGTGCACCTCGGTCAAGAAAATGTCCGCCGTCACTTCCGGTCGTCACCGGAAGGAAATTTGAAAAATTGAATTTTTCGACTTTTTTATTTTTTAGTATTTTTTTTTTTGAAATTTTTACACCTTATAGTGACCCTTTTACTGATTCAGAATATGTAATTTGATTTAGAATCGATCAAGACATTCTGCAGAAATTAAGCGTCAAATTTCTGAAGCGGAGTCCGAGTAGCTCAGTCGATAGAGTCGTGGACATGGCCAAGGCGATCCGGGTTCAAGCCTCGAGTGCCGCAATTTTTTTATACTATTTTTCGCTCAGATCTATGGTTTTATCTTTGAATTGATAAGTTTGATCTAATATATTAAAAAATCGGGCGGAAGACCCACTCGTTGCTCGCAACGAGATCGTGTCTAGTTATAAATATCTTTGTGAGCGGAAATTCAATAACTGAAATCGGTAGATTATTAACTACGTTAGTCTTTTTCAATGGAATATGCATTCTCGACTTTAAAATAGGGCATTCTGGGAATACTACTGTAGATACACCGTACCATGTCAATTTCGTTTTATCATCTACATATGATCTGAAATTTTGTATTTTGTTTTAAATTCCAAAAGGTAACAGTATCTTAGGTCTTATAATGCCAAGTTATTTCTTAATTGATAATAAAAACTGGATTTTCTTAGCTACCTTCAAGCAATGTCCGAGAAAATACGATTGCTCCAAAACAGTACCAATGGTTCTACTCATCTCTTATTTTTTTTACAGAATGATTAAAGCACAGTTAATGAGTTATTTCATTGCCGATGTTAAGCCCACTCTAGATTCACCATTTTGAAATAAGAACCTCCCCCACCCAACCTAAAACACAATTCAAGTGCACCACTGTACATTTCTGATTCAGAAAATTAAACCAATGGTTTAGACATCTACTTTTATGCTTTATGATGGCTACAGCGCTAGCTTACCAATCTTTTTAAAGGATAAGCTTGCTACAGAGATACTGTAGTTCTGTGAGTAGCTTTATTAGAGGTTATTCGTTGCGTGGTGAAATAGAAAATCGTCACAGTAAAAAAAAAAAGTTGATGATAAAAGAAATGAATAGAAAAAACGGCTCTCGTGGAGTCAGTTAAAGCAGAAATGGTCTATTAAAAATATTTGAAGAAAAATTATGTTTTCTGATGATAGTAAGATAATGATTGGCCACGATGCAAGAGCGTATGCATGGAGAAAAGCGGCCAGAGCTTGTATCATATAAACCGCGTTCGAATTTTGAAGTCATGATATGGGGTTGCTTTCTTGGTTAGGACCAGGCACAGTTGCATCTGTGGAGGGAAATATTAATGCAAATAAATACCAATATGTTTAAAGAAAATCTTTGGCCTTTCGCGCTAGTTCGACGGTCGAAATACAAAACTCGAAACCATATTCCGTCACTTTCCTGGCCTGCCTAGTCACCCAATCTCAACATAATAGAAAATTTATGGCTTTTAATTAAAAAAAACTCCAGTCAAGAAAACAGAACATAAATCCATCGGTAGACTTATTCCAGGAAATTCAGAACATTTGGTTTGATACACATGTAAACCTGCATTGGGTTCAAAGTTTATACAACTCCATTTCCATACGAATTATGCAGGTCATCTCTCAAAGTATTAGGTGAGTTTGTTTCAGTTTTCTTAATTGTTTATGTTATTTTTAATTAAACGGTATGTCACAGCTTGCACTGAATGACAATTTTTGCGAGTTGATTTTATTGCGTTCGTCGAAACGTGACCCAATTTTAATGAATACTATTTGCATGACTCTGTACAGTTAGTTTGGAATATTCAAAAGATGCTCCATCATTAATGTAACTACATTACATGTCAGACATACAATACCTGGCAGTAATCCATCGACAATTTTGTTTGTAATTTTTGATGAAGTGTTTATAGCGCTATGCATTCCTGAAGATACAGTAATCAAATAACTTTGAATAACTCCATTGGGGTTGGTGGGAGCTTTCCATGTCATATGAAGTGAGACATCTAATGGGTTATCTGGACAACTAACGTTGACTGGAGGACCTGGCTCTGTAATGATTGAAAAATATCATTAAAAAATTTAATAATTCACTAGGATTTATGAGATGAAGACCAACATATCACTGTGTAATGTTACATACTGTATACATATTTGTAAAAATCAATTAATTTATCCTACACTTTTCTTGTAAAGATTTATAAAAAAAACAACAGAATAATATTCTGTGTCATTGCAGCCCTGAGAACCGGGCTGCTCTATACGTATTTAAGTTTAATTTTTGGCGTATAGGATTGAGGAGGGAGAAGTAATTCAGAATTTAAGGTTAACTATACATTAAATAGATTGTACATTAGATTGTTCTTTCCCTTTAAAAATAACGAGATATACAATATATTTACACGTACTTTCATAAAGTACAGCTTTAAAGATATAGATGTTTTTCATATGCAATATACATGTATTAAGTTTTCTTTGTTTTAGTGCACTTGTACATCTCTTAAAAAACCAAGTTACTCAAAGTATATTTTCGTCCAGTAAATTGCATGAACTTTGGTGTCGTATGATAATTTGATACCCCAAAATATTGATTCCTGTTCAAAATATTTAAGAAATGAACTCAATGTCTACCCAAGTTATACGAGTTTAACCTGGGTTGGGGCAATTTACGCTTTATAATCTGCTAAGTGTAAATTGGGTAGATATTGAGTTCATTCCTTATAATTTAATTTTCTGTAATCTGCTGTACAAATCGAGTCCGTTTTACTTTTAAAATTGATATTAATCTGTTCAAAAATTAAACGCAACGTCAAGCGGATTAGTACGTTTTTGAATTTCGTGCATTGTGACGTGTCTTCTGACGTGCAAAACAACAGGCATGTTCACGAAGCTATCTTAGGACTGTTTGTCTACATCTTAAGATAAGTCTAAGTGTTAAGTCTGTTGCTCAAAGCTCTCCTAAATTTAGGAATCGCCATAAATTTGTTCTAATTTTAGAACATCACTTAACTTGTCCTAAGACAATCCTATGGCTGTAAAATCACATTTTTGGGAACATTTGGACTGTTGTGAAGATTTTTCTTAAGACCGGTAGAATAAAGCAATATTTTCTACAGTTAAAGCATTTCCGGCAAACCTCAAACTCCCAATCTGGGAGGAGGGAGGCATAGTCATTTGTTCTATCATGTATTTTCATTTTAACAAAATTATGTGGAGAGAGACCCAAAACTCCTCAGCCCCGGCACTTTCCGTTGCTACATGCCTGCCTTTAAGCAATTTTTTTTACGCAAATACTGTCTCTGTTTTGCGAATGAAAATTATTCACTTATTTTTAATATCTAAAATGTACACTACGTGAGATACATTTTTTTGTTTTGATTCTTTTGTAAATTTTTCAAAAATCCTTTCCTAAAAAGTAAATTTACATCGGCTAATTTTTATCATTTCTCTCTGGAAAAATATAATCTTGAAAAAATTCGTAATGTTGAATAAACTGTATTTATGAATTTTCGATGTATATTACGACTTCTTTCTTATCAAATATTTTGTGTATTCTATATTTTGCAGATTAAAGGGATATTGGTTGTGTTTGTACATGTATTTATTCTACATGTAATGTTAAATTCAAATACAAGCGTGTGTTTATGTATTACATGTACTTGAATGACAAGATTATCAAACGTTAATTTACATTCAAAGAATGCACACGTGTAGTTTAAATAATTATTTGCTTTGTAAACCAATTCTGTCCTGATACATATTTTCTTTTTTTTTTTAAAGCAGTCATTTGGATCTCGGGGGGGGGGGGGGGGGGCTTTATTTTCTCTTTGTTTTATTATTTTTTTTTTTTATTTATTTATTTTTTTTTTTAAATGAATACTTTCAAATTACTGGTTTTTGGCATATTGTGTAAACTAGCGACAAGTACACTTTTCTCTGGCAAACTGTTTAATAATTTATCACCACAAAAGTCTCAAAATCACTCTGTTTAAATAAATATGAAAAATAAGAATGGTTGTAGAAGGTTAGAATATCCTATCTTAAGATGTTCTTAAGTTACCGTCGAGCTACATCTTAAAATGTGTTCTAATTTGATCTCATGATGTTCTTAACTTTTTTCCTAAGTCATATCTTAGGAACACACTTAGGTCATATCTTAGGAAAGTTTCGTGAACATGCCTGCAGGTTATACAAATTTAATTAAATTTTTCTATCCAATCATATGCCGTGTTACACCAGAATTAAATCATTATGCGATATTCTGAACCCACGTTCAATATTTCACCGTGAAATATTCAACTCGCATAAATAATACTGAACCCAGTGTAACATTACAAAGTCACAAAATACTATTGTTTTTTAATTATCCTTGATCTAATAATTACATGAACTCATACTATATTTTATTCAAAATAAAACGGAGTAAATGATTTTATATATTATTAATAAATTATCAAAATCTTGTCAGATTAATTTTTGTCCCTATTTGAACCATTCATTTTATTTATTATGTTCAAAAACGTTTTTTTTCTTACTTGTTGGAATAATTCTAATCTCCTCAGCATGTGCAGGGCTTTTCTTGACAAGTGTCTCGCCACTTACAGTAACAATCGTAACATTGTAGTATGCTCCAGGAGTGAAACTCTTTCCATTAAACTGTGCCAACGAAATACTATTACTACTTGTAATATATGTAGCATCATCTGATTCAATGGTTACTTCATATCTGGTCACAAACGTGTTGTCTGGTGCAGTCCAGATTATTCTAAGGGCAGTATGATCAAAGTTACTTTCATTCAGTATTGGGCCCGGAGACAGTGGATCTGAAAAATACAAACAAATCACTTACTATACTTTTAATAGTTTTAAACATTAAAGCTTTTAATATAGAGTGTTTTAGGGGGCTGAACCCCTCAATAATACTATTTGATGGATTTAAATTTATATTATTTTTTTTTAAATGATTTTACATATAAGAAACCAAAATCATTTTTTAACCATTTTTTACTGATGTCATATAATATTTTGAAACTGCAAAATATTAATTGAATTCAGGTTTGAAATATGATGCGATAATATTCTGCAAATGGATTCAATATTTTGCATCAAAATACTGAATTCCCCCCTCCCCATTAAAATATCGAACCCCGGATTCATAATACTATTAGCGTAAAATATTGAACTCCCCTCTGATTTTCCATTCCCATTAAAGTGGGGATTCAAAATACCATGACAGTGAAATACTGAACCCTTCCCCTTCCTACCATATTTTCCTTTTGGGTTCAAAATATCATGGACACAAAATATTGAAAATTTCCTTCTCTGATTTAAATTCAAATTTGCCACACATTGAATCAACTTTTATTTTCAATTCCTTTTGAAAAGGGGCTTCAAAATGTTATGGCTGCGAAATACTGAACCCCTCTGATTACTAGTATCCATTTCTAATGAGTAGGAGGTCAGAAATATTTATAGCCCAAAAATATTATAACCCTCCTTCTGGTTTTTCAATCCAATTGTAGAGAGGGTTCAAAATATTATGGCCCTGAAAATTGACCCCATTTTCCATTCCCATTGAAGAGGGAAATATATATAATTCAAAATATTTTTGCAGCGAAATATTGAAGAAATATTGAACCCTTTTCTTATTCTCCATTCTGATTGAGGAGGGGGTTCGAATTATTTAAACCTAAAAATAATATACCCCTCCCCCACCCCCAATTTTTCTTCCAATTTTGATCCAATTTTCTATCCCATTCCCACTTGAGAGAGTTAAAAATATTTTGGCTGTAACCATAGATCAGACTTTTCAAACTGGAATGCTGCACCACAATTTTATTTTATGGATTGTTAAAGTATCATTTCTGAAACACTATTCTGTTGTTCAGCAAGAGATGTTTGTGAAACTCTTATGCCCCCCTCCCTTCGAAACATCCACAAAGAAAATGAACGTAAACTGCAAATATTTGGAATTTATCTGAATCCAAGGGCCATAACTCTGTCGAAAATTTCTCTATCATACTCAAAATCAACTTGACCTAGATATTATTTAGATAAACCTGTATATTAAATTTCATATCAATATGTGCACCCTCTGCGAAGAAAATGAGCGGAAACTGCAAATAACTGGAATTTTTCTACATCAAAGAGCCATAACTCTGTCGAACTTGGAAAAAATTCGAGTCCACTATAAACTTGATATTAACCAAGTACAGTAAAACTCGTTTAGTACGAACACGGATATAGCAAATTCTTGGATATGGCTAAGTTTTTTTGAGTCCCCGGTAAAATTCTTTAAAAATCTTTGCAAAATTTTTAAGGTTAAAACAAATTCGGATATTATGAATTTACGGATATAGCGAACTGATTTTGAGTCCCGTAGATGTGAATAGTAACGAAACTTAAGACTTTTATAACGAATTTCTTTTCAGTTAAAAAGTTTGCATTACAATTTAACATATTTTACATATTATACATTATATAAATAGTGCCTGTTTGGGAGGGTTACAGTTGAAATTGACACCCCCGAGAAAACCATTGTCAACCGACGCGAAGCGGAGGTTGACAATGGTTTTCGAGGGGTGTCAATTTCAACTGTTATCCTCCCAAACAGGCACTATTTATTTTGTTATACTGAATGTCTTTTTTAAAATTTTTAAGAAAATTTTACTGCTTTTATATAGGAATAACGGTAATTCTACAGCGAACCGTACGCGCATAATTTTCGCGCATGTAACATTTTTTAATGTTACCCGTTGCCAAGTGCGTTGCTAACGCTGAGGGTAATAGTAAATATTATTAACTGCGTCTTAACCAATCAGATTTCAGTATTTAACATGAAAGTATAACAATACAATTTAACATATTTTAATAGTTTGAAAGAATTTATTTTCGCAAAAATTCTTCAATTTACAATCCGATTTTCAAAGGTATCAAAAGAATGTTTTTTTTTCATTCTTAGCCTCAATTAGCAAAAATTGTACTCTTGTTAAAGAAAACATGTATACAGTGAATTCGCTATAGTTAATATTACGAATTCGTTTTATGGATATAATGAATTACAGTTATAACGAAGTAAATCCATTGTTCCCTAGGACTTCGCTATAACAGAGTTTTACTGTAATTAGGGTACATATATATTGTACTTCTCTGGTAACTAAATCATTGTAAAAACCTCAAAAACAGCAAGATTGTATTATATCACTACATCTAGTGCATACTCGTTTACTATCAAATTAATAATTTAAAATATCATGATTTTATGCACAAAATCTAAAAATTGTTGGGTTTTTTTATTTTAACTCAGCTATACATATAAAATCAAATAAATCTTTATAAGCAAATTATATCAAAACTATCACTTATAATTTATAGATACAATACTATTCTAGTAATTGTTATTGTATCATATATCTTACCTAGTCTCACTTGAGAGTCATCAGAGGTTACAACGAAGGCCTTTGCAGGGTTTGTGAGATCTCCATGAGAAATCACGTTTACTGTGTACAGCTGTCCAGACATCAGACCACTAGACACAGTAAGGCTGTTTACCGATTTGTTTAGTCGCCCTGATGACTTATCTGAAGAACCAGGTACTTTCCATTTCACTTCATACTCAGTGACAAGCTCTGAGTCAATGTTCGGAGGATTCCAGAAAACAGAGAAGGAAGATGTTGTGCTGGTTATACTAGTAATGGTCGGAGCCAGTCTAGATTCTAAAAATGTAAAAAAAAAAAATATTCAATTATTAAAAAGTTTTTCTGTTCTAAAAACTGAATTATGAATTTCTTCATAAAATGGTATAAATATATTGGTCGTCTAGTTATATCACAAAATTAAAGAAATATAACACAAAAGAACTTTAAAAAATACCGAGATTTTATGTTAACATTAATCCAAGCGACAAGCAATAATCACATGCTATGATCATTGTGACGTCACAAAAAAGTTCATACAGAAATAAACTTTTTCATCAGGGTGTCAAAGTCAACTTTTACCCTCTCAAACAGGCACTATGTATATAATGTTAAAAAGTTTACTGGGATATGAAGTTGGTTGGTACGTGATCAAATCTACTCAGAAGCCTTTTGGGCCTCACAAGATTTGTACACGTGACCAACCAACTGCATATCCCGGTGAACTTTTTAAAATTGCTGTTTATTTCTTACATAACCCACATTGTTCAACCTGAGCAAATATGTCACTTTGATCGAAGCAGCCAACTAGAAAAGCTATACTGTCAAATCACTAGTTTTATGCAATACCATATAATTTGATAAACAGGTAATAACATAATAATACTAACCAGACATCATTGAGCATCTAAAAAATGCCCAACTTAAATAAAGGACATTAGAATATAAGCATTTGAGGACTTTGCTTAAACCCCCATCTTTGACATAGAATCAATATTTACAAAGTCACTGTACATACTTTACCAAACAAGCAAACTAGGGTGAATAATGCATACTGTGACGGTTGAGCAGAGAAAAAAATACGGCATGGATAGAGTGGTCTGCTATGACCTTGACATTTCACAAAAACTTTGACTATATTTTAAGTTACTATATATGCACATGTACCTCTTTTCTACAAACAGGTTTTGGTAAAATCTGACCAATATCAGTCAGGGAGAGAAAATAATTTCTTATTCTTGAATATTATCTGTTATGACCATGTCATTTGACCTTCAAACCTGGTTCAAGGTCACTGCACACCCTATCACCTGCAGGCACTTTTTTTAGTTCTTTAACAAGATTTTATAATGTAGAACTTAATTATCCAAAACATGTCACTGCACACCCTCTTCTTAAAGGATTTTGTTGGATGATGTATAAGCTAGTCAGATTAGGACAATTTAAAAGTGTAAAGAAAATATGCTCTTTACAAGTGACGTTGGAAGGACAGATGGATGGATACTGATCACTTTCATGATGCCTGCAGCGCGGACATCTTACAATATATATTAACACATATACATGGGAGAAAGGTATCTGAACAATTTTTTTTGTGATAGAAAACATTAATAGCAAACTTGTGGAAAATGTTTACCCAAGGTGTTATGGTTAGGTAAACTTGAATATACCTTATGTAAAAGTTTTGATACATCTGGTTTTTATGTTTATCAAGATATTTAAAACACCCCATCCTATTTCATTCACTTGAACAAACTTTTAAAGCTCTTCACTCAATGTGTTTTAGCTGAATTTTGAAAAATGAATCTAGAAAAGTTCCTTATCATGCCTTTATTTCTTTACTTGAACATACTAAAGCTGCTAAAGCTCTTCACTAATATGCTTTGGCTCAATTCTGACCAATTCTTCTGGAAATTTGAAAACAATTTTAACAAGCAAATTGATGACGAGCAATGGGTAATCAAAGAACTGAACCTTCAGTTTAGAAATTAAGCAGAAATATTAAAAAGATGTATACACATACTTGCATAACACACTTGCTCCTTATGGTAGTAATCGCTCACACAGAGACATTTATTGTTGCTAGTAGTACATTCAAGATGTATGGAGGAATTACATGAAACTGTGTTGACACAATTGTCATTAAACTCTAGAGCTACAAAATACAAGTCATTATTTTTAATTTTGTCAACATATACATGAATATATAAATACATGTACACGTAAAAACTGTATAAAATTTTCATTTTTCAGAGAGTTGTTCCATTTACCTTTCACGTTCAGCGACACCTGGTTACTAGTTTTGGTGGTTCCTGCAGCATTGCTGACTTGGACTTGGTAATTACCAGAATCTGTGAAGTCTACCTTTTTTATCATTAATGTGACTGTACCAGAACCTGAACCTGTTTGTGTGTACTTATCCAGGTTTATATTTAAGTCTGATGTAGATCCCCCTGACACCTTCTGCCATTTGATATTAGTTACATTTGCAGGTGATTCAACCGTTGCTGTTAAAGTTACATCTTCTCCATACTTCACACTGATTGTTGGTGGTGTTAAGGTGACCAAGATAGAACCTGTTGAAATTGATCAAGTGTCCACACATATACAATCATCGACAGTAGAATATCAAATAAATTAATGTTTTAATTTTTTTTTTTGTATGGATAAAAAGATATCAGTGGAAATGATTTTTTTTCTGAAATGACTTAGTCTACTATTTTCATAGCCCATATGCACCAGGCCCGATATAAAACATTTTACTCTTTAGGCATAATAATACATGTGATATTTAACTTAAGAATTTTTGTTGTGTAATAACATTGTCTTTACATTTTATAATATAGTCTTCAATATATATTAAATAATTAAAAAGTTAAATTTATTCACATTAGTCTACAACTGAGCAGCATATAGTTCCTATGAAATTGTAACAGTTATAATAATTATATTTCCATTTTTATGTGCAAAATTAATTTAAAATAAAGTTTAGATTAGATATTTTAAATGAATGATCTATTAAATAATAAATGTTGAAGTATTTCTCTTTCAAATCAAATGCAATTTCAACTGCACTTTTTTATCCAAAACCCTAGCTTTCATTAAAAAGATTAAAACTGAAAGCTATGTGTAATATTTTAACAAGGAAAAATATATATTTTATCAACTTTCAAATCTGCATTAAAATAAATATGTCAATTTAAAACAAACTGAAAAGGAGTCATTATTCCATACATGTATAATACCCAAGTAGAAAATTTCATACAAACCGTCTACCACATTTAATACGATGGAATCACTTTGGTTGGAGCCAACTTTATTGGTGACCACGAGTTTAAAAGATGTTCGATCAATGAGGTCTACTTTTGTAATCACAAGTTTAGGAGTGGGACTTGCGAGGGAGCTCCCTGCATATCGCCCATCTGTGATATCAATATCTGTGAACTCTGCTCCAATCTGTTTCTGCCACTTGTTTTCTGTACTTAGTTTTGATGAGAAGGATCCATTAATTGTGATGCTGCTTCCATTATATATTGGATCAACAGATTGTGAAGCTGATATATGCACATTAGATGGAGGAGCTTGATAGGAAAAAAAAAGTTATGGCACTATAACTCAAGTTATATGTATTCTAAATAACTTCTTGTTGTTTGAATTAAATATGACTGATTATCATATTAAGGAATATCATTTTCTATACAATGAGAAAATATTTTAAAGCAATAAAGGGAATAGACTTATTTTTTTAGATTTGCTACTTATTGTGCTTAACAACAGCTTGGCATAATTGGTTTATACTATAATGTTAACATCAAATCTACAAGTATTTTTTAGAACACAATAACTACGTGTAGCTAAAACATAATCCTCTATCTCAGGGTAAATGAATAATCTTTAGGATGATCTTACCCAGAGTTACAGATTGTGAACTTGTGGAAGATCCAACATGATTGGTTGCCCCACAATGATATTCACCAGCATCCGCAGATGCTATATTATTAATGGATAGTGATGGGTTGCTCACAATTCCTCCAAAGTATTTGGCACTATTCGTGATATCAAGATTTTTTCCATTTAACAACCAATAGACAGATGTAAGTGGAGGAGAACCCTGGATGACACTGGCAGTACAGTCGATGGTTACAGTGGTGCCTGTCTCTGTTATTGTCCCAGGTACTGTTACATTTGGCTCCTCTAAAATGTTACATTAAAATATATTTTCAAAAAATTGCTTTCAAGCCTGAGTCAACCAAAATACATATTTTTACCATCATCTTGCTGTACAAATGTATTCATTTAACCCAACCCAAATTTCAACATTGACTACCAGGATATTGTATATTGTATACTTAGTATGCTGACAATACATGCATGGTCATCAATATAAATCAAATCATAGTATTCTACAGAATCAACAAAATTGACCTCAATATCAATCAAACAAAAAAGTAAATCAAAATGTTATTTACTAGATATGGATATGACAATAACAATCAACGGTAATATTTATCAATACTGAGTCAGACTATCATTTATGCTATGTAAAGACTTTCATCAATATGATCATTATGGACCATTACTAAAATACAGGTATGAATGAAATATACATGTATATTATCCGTATTTACATTTATTTACAGCCCCTGAAATGTTCCACTTTCCTAATTTTTTGTAAGTTCACCATGTGCTCATAGTGTGCTCCTCGTGCGTTCACTTGCGCTCTCCATTCCGCTCAGTATGCGCTCACCTTTCACACTATGCATTCATGCATTCACCTTGCGTCCACGCTTCATTCAGCATTCACTTTTCATTCCGCCCCTTTTCATTCATTTACATTCCGAACATCAACTCCAAAGTAAATGGATCGGTCTTTGCAAGTCACAACAAGGAAACTTAATTCATTTCACATCAGAAACATTACAATAATCAGACTCTGATTTGTAGAATTTGAAATACACATTATTGAGCAAATCCATAAATACAAAAAAAAACCTCTTTTTTTTCTTTTTTTTTGGACAACAATACCCCTTTTATGCTTTTTGTTATTGTAACAATGTAAGTTAACAGTAAATAACTAGGCACTGTATTTCTTGATTAATGCTAATTCATTATCAACATCAGTCTACATGTTTAATTCTATAATTTTTTTTCTTATAGTTCCCAGTTGTTGAGCATGCAGGAAATGAATTAAATGTTACAGTACTGTATAGTTCATATAAAATGCACATCAGTGGTACTATTCATATGTACACTGTTCAATAGGAGATGTATTCAGCCAACTGAAAAAAAAATTTTCCTTGTTCATTGACTGATTTTGGTTGGATTGTAAAAATAGCATCACTTCTGATGTCATATACTGCCAGTGATTGCAAATAAATAAAAAAAAATAGGTGAAAAATATATTTTATAACAACTCTTCTAAAAATAACATAACAATTTATTGTACCCAAACCACTTTAAAAAATGGCAAATTATGGGGGCCAAATTTGACTCATATCATATATAGTTCTTTTTAACGATATTACAGCTAGGATAACTTTATACATGTATTTCGACTGATAACAATACATACATGAAGTTCATTTGTAATTTTTTTGGATAACTGACAAAATACATTGTAAGGATAACTCCTGAGGCACTCTGATTAAATCTTTCATCTTGCGCTCACAAGCCATTCACATATTCTTAAATGTGCGTTCACTTTGCGCTTACGTTTGCACTTTGCACCCATTCACCATTCACTGTTCATAAGCACTCACCAAATTACATTCAGCATGAGCTCACCGTTCACTCACTGTTCAAGTGGGAAGTAGAACTGTTCAGGGACTGTAATGCATGGATTGATGACCAGATATGATGTTGAAATCAACAACAGCATCAAAAATCATATTAGTTTTTAAAAAATTATATATGAAAAAAATGATATATCATTCAAATCTATTTTTTTCCTTACACTTTTTACTGTGGCTGATAATTGACATATCTGCATATGTCAAAACTTTTCATCCGAGTTATTTGCATCTTCACAATGTCAAGGTTTTGTGATTACAGAACTTCACACAATTAAACCCTTGACATAAGTCGCTATTTAAAAGTCGGGCTCATATGGAGGGAAATCGTGTTCAAAAATCCAGACCTGTAAACTTGCAAATTTTATTATGCAATCATGTTGGTGTGTGAGCCTGAGTAAGAATGAGTGTATTTTTTATCGTATAACCTATAAAACTCAGGCATAAACAATCTAGAGTTGACCCCACAGGCCTTCAATCTATTTTTTTCTACAGATGTACAATTGCAGCTGTAAAACGCTGTTTGTTATTTACATGTAACCTGCCACTATACTACACACTTTTCAACTGTAGTCTTTGCATAATTCTATCTCCTTTTTCTGAAATAGCACGGCTGACATGTTACAAATCAACAAATGTTAAGTCTACAAGTTTGTCGAATTTTGAAATGACCAAATATGGACACAGTGAGGTCACCGATAGAAAAGGCTAGCTGCAGGTAAAGGCATGCCGTAATCGTCGGAATGGGAGCGGAATAAATAAAAAAAAATACATTAGGTAGGCCTACAATTATATTATCTCTCGATAACAACATTTCTTAGGAAGTATGATTTCTCGAAAAAATAAGTAATGAGCTTGGTGTACATTTTATCAGAAGAATGTATAAAAGATGCGAGTGAAGAATTGGATTAGCTTCAGATATCTTCTTAGAACTGAAAAAAATTACATATAATGACTTTGTTTGAATAAACATGAATTAGATGTACACACATTAGAGTACATGCAAGAAATTGTTAACGTATACAGCTCGGCTGAATGAAGAAATTATCTCAAAAAGCATCCTTATCGCTACCACAAAGTTGGGACAATAACCCAAGGGGAATTAAATTACTGAGTTTCAAAGTTATAAATAAGAGAAACAAACTATTAAAAGATATTGGTTTGGAAATTTTGATTAATATGAGAGATACAAAGCGACACCCCCCCCCCCCCCTTTAAAAAAAAATAAAGAAAAAATCCAAAGATAAGGTTAACTGTTGTGAAATTAAAATGTGTATAAATTATTTTTAAAAATGTTTCATTTTGCATTGTCGGAAATATATAGGGAAAAAAGCATGCAGGTGAAAACTGGCAAATTTTTTTAAAGGAATTATTAAGGAATAAGAGTATGACGTCCTGAATGTCAGTTCAATACAGACTCACTAAGTGAAGTTCACAGTTGATAAAAATTTTCCAGAGAGCTATTATAATACAGCTTTAAAGCCACTTGTGAACATGTACTGTTTACCATATAGCAGCTACTTACTTTTGTAAAATTATCGTCATTACGTATATATTTTAAAATATTTTATAATTAAAACTCTACCAGTTCATATACGATCAAAATCATCTGCCAGACCTGGTTTCTTAATTTCAGAAATCCAATTTCCGAAGAAAAAACATAATTACAAAAACATAAACATACATGAACTAGTATATTACCCTCACTATATCTTCAAAACCTTAAAATTTTTAACAAAACTTTGTGCTTTAATTGATAATTATAAAACTTCTTTTTATAACAATTTTAGATTGTTTAATATTTATTTTGCACTTGCACAGCAAAATCATATTGATATTTTAAAAAAGTATAAATACAATGTACATGTATACATTTAGTTACATACATTTTTCCGCGAAAAATTACGAAATCTTTGCAAGTTGTTTAATTCTAACGAATTCAGAAAAATAAAAAAAATATCAATTGAAAAGCTGTCAATGTGACAGAAAACCATGTTTTCTTTTACATGAATCATGAATTGTATCCATAATCCATTTGTCAATCCTGAATTGATAATTACTACATATCCAGAGATATGCAGTACTCTATATGCAATATTTTTGCCAATATTGATTGAGTTCAACAGCTGGTATTTTTTCCCCATAAATTATCAGAAATCAAAATTTGCAATACGTCTGGTATAATATGTATAATTGATCTGCAAAAGAACAACTACGTGTCTTGAAAACTGTACGAGGAGTTATCGGTACAATAATCATTTTCACTATTTCAATAACCAGAATTCAGAAGCAATGGAGCTCCATGGGACCTCATGGGGGTCTCCGAACCCCTACCACTCAAAATATATTCACCCCCTTATGAAATTTCTTATATGTCAAATTATTTTAGAGAAATAAGATATTAGGCATTTCTTTTTAACCCTTATCGTATAATACCAATAGAATATAGCGCATTAATCACATCGGCAACGATTTTTATATATTTGTACCTCTTCCTGTTTGGTCCAGTTTCAATCATACCTCAATAATTTTTCTAAAAATAATACCAGTATTTTTAATAGAAATGCAAATGCAGAAACTACGGATTGAAAGTGTGCAAAGTTGAAGGTTTAATTAACTAATGAAAACAATAAAGCTGCAAAATGTACATCATACGAACTAACTGAGTCAAATCTTACATGTGTTTATGCTCAAGGGTTATAGGTTACACAATCAGAATTACACACTTTTATACTCAGGCTCACACACTAACACGATTGCATATTAGGATTTACAAGTTTAGATGTCTAGATTTTTTAACATGATTACCCTCCATAGGCTCAGGCCATCGTATTTCATAGGTTCCAAGTCTTAATTTGGAGCCAATCAGAACGCGGTTCTCATTCATATCAGAAACGATGTAAACTTATGTTGATCTAGGAATATAGCAAGTTCTCAATCTTCTTGTTCATTTGTATGGATAATAACTTATACAAATATCGCTGAATAATTTTTTTGAAATCATTCACTGTGTTAAAACTTTCTGAAGTTAAAAATATGTTGCATACCTATGGAAAATGATAGAAAGTCACCATATGTATGTAAAATGTGCTTAGTTCCAATTAATGCATCCCGATTATCTATTAAAGTAAAATATGATATTGCATGCTTTTGATTTTCAGTGAGACAATTAATATTGAATTTTTCACAAATTTTTTGTTTGAGATCTGCCATCCTTGTGTTCAACCCAAACTATGTTTCAAAAGAAGTAATTTTATTGGATATTCTATTTTTAGAATTATTACACATTGTTGAGCGTGAGCCCAACTTTTAAATAGTGACTTATGTCAAGGGTTTGTGTGGAGTTCCGTAATCACAAAACCTTGACATTGTGATGAGTTTTTTGGGGCAATATCACAAATGACACCATCTGTATTGTATTCATTTTGAAAGTATACAATGTCATGTACAATATAAAGGATGATAGCTTAATATCTATAATCATAAATATTCAAATGTACCTCCAGTCACAGTAAGTGACACCTGGTTACTAGCATTGGTGGTTCCTGCAATGTTACCGACTTTCACCTGGTAGGCACGCGTGTCATCAAAGTTAACACTTTGTATGGTCAGTGTGACTTGGCCTGGGCTTACATCATTCTGTATGTACTTAGATGGTGTTAATTCAAACTCTGTAAGGCTTCCACTTGTTTGTCCTTTAAGCCATTTGATAGTGTTTGAAAGGTTTAAAGGTACTTCTGATGTGATTGAAGCTGTAAGTACCACGTCTGATCCATATACCACACTGGTAGATTGTGCTGAAAGGCGGACTGTTATGGAACCTGAATGGAATAATATATTTTAATTTAAAATACACTATCAATCTATAGTGATAAAATTAGAATAAAGGCATCTAATACAATATGTCATTGTTGCCAAATCATATCCATGCACATGTATATACATGTATACATGTACATTATGTATCATACATTTCGCATGCAAAGAAACAAACTTATGGAACTCTCATATGAATAAAAGTTATTTACCTTCTTATGTTGAGAAACAAATAATTATGAAGTTCAATAAATCAGTACATATCTTAAGGTAATAGTTATTCTGATACATATAAAATTTCCCATGTGGGAATCTGCTCTTATTCGAATTTTAAAATGAACTTCAATGTCAACAGATCACAAATGCCATCTCAATTCTTTTGTTCCAACAAGAGGCCCACGGGCCACATCGCTCACCTGAGCAACAATAGGCATGATAAAATCAGCTTCATGGAGTCATAATACAAAATATCTGGACAATGTGGTATAATACATGTAGATCCTATACAAAAAAAATTCTGTTCCCCCTGGATATTCTTATATTTATATTCATGTCCCTTTTCTAATAGGATGATTTTATAGTCATACCACATTCAGCATGGCAGTTCTCAAAAAGACCCTAAACAACCAGGGGTCAAAGTTTTAACAACTTTAAAGAATCAGCAATATATAAAAATGCTTGCATAGAAGTAAAAGCATATATTATAACATTTCAGTTTTTGTGAAAAATTAAAATGTTTTCCTTTGTACAACTGAATCCCCAATGTGGCCCCACACTACTTCTAAAGATTGTGATTTGAACAAATTTGAATCTACACTATCTGAAGTTGTTTTCACTAAAGTTGCAGCTTTTCTAGGCAAATGTTTTTTTAGGAAAAGATTTAAAGATATTTTTCTATATATTCCAATGTAAAATTTTGTCTCCCCCCAACCCCCCCCCCCCCTTATGACTCCATCCTAAACTTGAAATCTCACTACCTGATGATGCTTCCAAACAAGTTTAAGCTTTCTTGCCCAAATGGTTCTTAAGAAGATTTTTAAAGATTTACTCTATATATTCCTATGTAAAAAGTCGACCCTCCCCCCATTGTGGCCCCACCAAACTTGAGCTTTCAGCTCAGGTGAGCTAAAAATGTAGAATGAGTTGTTCAAAGGTTATGTAAGTGTATTGAATGAAACTTACTTGATTTGCATACATCACTGACATTAAAATATCCACTATTACATTCACAATTGCCATCAGTACAGATTTCAACAGTCGTTGTACAAATTTCCGTCACATTGCAGCTTGCCCCTAAAGTAGCTTCACTTACTGAGAAAATGCACAACCAGGACACAATCTACAAAATAATAAATGATTGAAAAAAAAATTCTATAAATAGTTTATATTGTTACATACATATATTATTTATATATATTTGTATATGCAAGTAGATTATTAGATTATATTATTAATAGATCAAATCTATTAAATGAATTGTTTCAGTAATCATTTTATTACCAATAGGAGTGTGCCTACAACATGATTATAAATGTAACTGTCACCTATTTTAACCTGAATCTCAAACGTGAAAAAGCTTCATGCTATTCAAGCATAATGATAACTGAGGACAAATTTCATCTTATATTGTAACCGTTCATCCAGCTTAAATCAATATCACAAAGTGTAAACAAATTGACTTTAACTTAAAATAATCCCTAACTTCTGACAGGATTTCTCAGCTTGCCCATCTTACATGAAGATGGCATTCCTGCATACACCTTTATCAAAAATTTCACATCCAAATATCATTACAGAACTTATAGTACAATGTATCACAATAGTGGTAAAAGAATTTAAAATTCCAAAATAAATTACTAGTAACACTCACATCTTCCATCAGACCATCACCAATAAATAAGCCTCCATTTTCCTTATCAGATTTTTTATAGTATTTCTATGTAAATTTGAAACTTACCCTATGCTAGTTAATATGGTCTTTTTATGCTCCATTCTTAATTTTTAAAAATCATAGCCTCCTTTTTCTGCATAATTCTTAGTTAACATACCAAAGATAAGGAAGTGTAGAAGGAAGGAAAGGAAGAATAAGCAAATACACATTATGAAGATATATGGCTTAGACCATGAATCAAACCCATCCAACTCAAGTCAGCTCTACTCCAGAGATGTATGTATATGCACCAGGTACGTATAAAGTATGGCATCTTTCATCATTTAGCTGATTTAAAAAAAGGATAGAAAATCATGTGACGAAAAAAATCCTGACTTTTGATAGCATGATATGCCAAGGGTTTGTGAGAAGTGGTGCGGATCAGAAAACCTTTGCTAGCAAAGATGATCGGTGGACCAAGAATCAAACTCTAGACCCAGCAACTCTTTAGTCAGGAGCTCTAATACTGAGCTACTACATGTTCCAAAATGGATCTGTACATAGTGTACAAATCATATAACCTCAAGCGTATGTAAAAGTTTCGATATTTCAGATTATTTGGTTCCTAAAAAAAGTAAACAGACATGATGTCATTGGTCTTGAATTAATTTCATGTCCATGGGCTAAAGTGTTGTTGGGCTGATGTGTCTTAAAAATTCTCACAAATCATCCTACAGTACTTTCATTCTTTCTGAATCAATCCCTGCTTTGATAGGGGACTGGTCCTTCAAGAAAGTTCTTAACTAAAATGCTTCTTGGTTGAAATTGGTTACTGAGAAAAACAAGTAATGTGAAAATTGATGACGTCAAAATCAAAGATAAGTACAGACAAAAGACACATTCTTAACACAAACCCTCAGTTCAGATTTTTCTTATGTGGTCATAAAAAAATAGAAACAGTCATTTTTCCTTACTTCCAGGCATGTTCAAGGATGAGGACAGAATTAAAAGTTATAAAGCAGGAGATTACATAGGAAAAAGATAAACGTATCTGATAAAGAGAGAAGGGGCTATGGGGTGTCATGTCTACATCAATAGTTGTCAAAAATTTTAAACTGCATTTCTACTTTAAGAAGTTGGAAAAGGTCCAAGTCAATTCTCAAATAACGTTTGCTCAAGAACCAGGAAGCAGATTAAGATTCCTTCTCCCCACCCCCACCCAAAGATTTGTCAACATGTGAAATAAAAGTTATAATGGCCATTTTTAGTTTTTTACCCACCTTGTTTGCCCTTAATTAATATTGGTCCGTTATATTTCTAGTAAATGTCTTATTTTGCTTAATACAGTAATAAAAAAAAGTTGACAACAGGTCTTACCAAAATCCCCACTGTCCAAGACATGTTTACTTTTTGTCCACACCCTCCTATTTTCGTTTTCTTTCAGCCGAACCCTGCCTATCGTTATCACAATGGAGAAAATATCAATCGGATTCCATTTTCGATGTTTAACTTCCTAATCTAACAAACCAGGAAGTTCTATTCTTGAACTATTAACAAGTTAAAGACTTTATTTTCGGCAGACCTGTTTTGTTGTGACCTATGACATAAAGCGGTATCCCGATCCCGATCTTAAGCTGCATAATACGGAAGTACCACATTAGAGCTTAATTAGTTTTTATTAGCATGATTAGCCAGACTTTGATGAGTAAAATTAATATTAATATTATAAATATATTAATATGTTATTTTTGCACATTAATCAGCAACTTTCACACCAATTTCAGTGTGTAAAATTTACACTTTTTTAATAGTATAAAATACACATGTAAGATTCTTTCTTTACTTTACTTTTAAAAATTAACATGGCATGATTTTCTTTTAAGGCAATCTGATGCAATAAATAGACCTTATAATACATGTACTTCTTTCACCAAAAAACCCCATAATACATGCACGTGAAGCAAGCTTCTGTGCCATCTTTTTGAAATTATAATATGAAATATACAACAATTAATTCATTAATTTTCTTATTTTTAAAGACATGTTGGGGGTACACAGAAAGGCATCAAATCTTGCTGTTTTATGTGAATTAGGACAATTTCCTCTGTATTATCTATGCAATGAGAATATGTTCAAATTTTATAAGAGACTGAAAGATATGGAATACAAAAATGACTATAATAATTACTTAGTAACATCTGCATTCAAAGAAGACCAAAAAATTGTCTTCTAGAGTATCTTGGCAAAGAAAACTGTCTTCATTGCTACACAAATTAAATATCAATTCTTTGAATATCTGTCACAAAATTTTAAAGAACAAGTTAAAAGAACATTTGAACAAAATACATGAACAACTAAACAATATATGTAAAGCTGACTCTGGAAAATTGTTTTTTTATAGCAAAATTGTAAACCAAAATGAATATGAACTACAACAATACTTAAAATTACCTTTAAAAAAATGTTACAAGACAGGACAGATCGTCCTATAACAAAACTAAGAATCAGTACTCATTCATTATTTATTGAAACTGGTAGATATTCTAAACCTCCTATTCCAAGAGAAAAACGTCTGTAATTTTTGCAAATTTTTTATTGAAGACGAGAAACACTTTGTATTGTATCATTCAAAATATGACCAATGTAGATTGAATTATAATGAGATATTTAATGTGAACACATATACATGTACAAATGTCAATCCCATGAAGGAACTTGTCAATCCTAAAAACATTACAGCTGCTAGAAGGATATATGTTGTTTTCTAAAAAAAACTGTTTCAATGCTAGAAAGGAAAGTCAACAATGAACACTTATACAATTTTATGAATACCAATAATAGTCTTCACACAAGCCTAGTTTTGTTCACCCAATGTTTTGTCCATTGTAGATGTGTAGTGTAGATTTATTAGTTAATGTTTAACTTTTGCATGCTATGTTTTATGTTTTGTTTTATGTAACTCATATTCATGACTGTATGCCGACATGGTAATTGTCAATAAATGAATTGAACTTTAATTCCATTGTCATATTATCTTTTCTGAAGTTTATGAACTGCTGTGCAATTTGATTAGGGAAAGCTTGTTCAAGTCCTCTTTAAACAATGCTAGTAGTTTAAATAGTTAACTTTTTGATGATTTTATTCGTGAAAATTCAATCTGTGAAAATTGTGTGTATCATACTGAAAATGCATATCATTTTTTTCTTTGACTGTCCTAAATATAATGAAGAGAGATTCAGTCTCTTTTATCAAATATCAATGTTAGACTTACAAAAACCAGTAACTTCAGATTTGTTGTTATTTGGAGATGATGACACTCCTAAGATGTGTTCTTAGATTGTTCCTTAAATTAGACTCGTAGGAAGAAGGTAAATAGGAAATCCTAATTAATTTAGTTCGACTTAGGAAACATCTTAATTAGGACGTATAGATATACGGTATATTAGGAACTTCAGTGAGCTTTAATTATGTACATAGAATATATCTTAAAATATCAGGCACCTGTCGTTAAAAATGTATCTTTTTATAGTTAAATAATTTCCTCAAATAGAGGACATTTTTTTACTATTTTAACGCCAGGTCCCTGAGCTTAAAATACTCAAGTTATTAATAAGAACATTCCAAAACACGTTTCTTCACATCGATCTATATATACATGTGTTTTTTACTGATTACATGTAATAATTTTTAATTGTCAATGAGTCCAGACACATGTATATTATGGGAGACATTTGCAGCTTAAAAGCAATCAATTCAATTTCATACATGAAGAAATAATTAATTTGTAATTATGATGTCTTCAGTTCTGATAATATACACACTGTATTCTATACATTGATTAATACGTGGATACATGTAAAATGCATGGGAATCTTATAATAAATGGAATATTAGTTGGAAGATCATATCGAGTGCATGTTTCCACATTGCGTGATTAGGAGTTTTTATAATCGGTACTCTTGGAAAGGAAATAATTTCAACGAGAATGATCGATAAAATCGTAAAATATCCTTCCCGTTTATGCAATTTAGCGTCCGTTTTCTGTAATTTATCTCCAAGTTTTGAATTTCTCCACCGTTCTTCTCTATGGACAATTTAGCGAAAATCTAGCTGTTTGTATTGTGATATATAGAATAATTCTTCCCCGTATGTTATATATTTTCTAACGGTATTGAAAAAAAAAAGATTTAAGATATAAAACGAGTTAAAAAAATTAATACATGCATACATGCAAATTTGAAGCCCCTTCAGCCTACTTTATACGGATGTTTTTAGTTCATTTTTTAGTTTGTACAAGCTCAATAGCGAATATTGTAGATTGCGATACAGTCAAATCTCTTATAAATAAATTTTCATGTAGCTACCACTAGGGTTGGGATCGATTACTTTCAAAAGCATTTGAGTAATTACATTTACCTTGGATTTTAAAATCAAACAGTTATACAAGCTGATTACGTCCAATTATAGAAGTATTAGATTACATTTCCTTCTTGTAATCACGATAACTTGTGATTACTTTAGATTACATTACGATTATTTGGGGGGGGGGGGGTTCTTTGTTTAAATGTTAAGGAGAGAAAAAATAATACATTTTTTACAGGAGCATTAATTCGGATATCAGGTTATCAATTTTTACAAGCTTTTTTCATTAGATTTTATCATCAACATTTTGGTGAAGATTAAATTGTATTTGTGTGACATTAGGCATTTGAGATTTTGGTGTTTTTTTTTTATTTAAACCATCTTTTTGAGTTTTGTAGATATTTCTGTGTATGTTCTAAAAAGAAAGGACAATAATTTATCCATCAAATAAGACACATTTTTACTTATATGGATTAAACAGAAAACCACTTACATAAGATTGACTGTGTTGACATGTTGAACTTACATCAAATTGTCATTTGTTTTTACTACATTTAATTACAACAAAATGGTAGACAATATGGACATGCTTTGATATATCATTAAACAAACCTGTATCACTTTAGCTGCTAAATCACCTGCTTCATACCCATTTCTTACTACCATAATTAACTTAGGTTGAAACTCTTTCACCTAGTATCTGATCATGAATTATGAGTTCAAGCATTTTAACCTTACTATTGTAATCATAAAAAAAGTATTGTTTAAAAAAATATCTTTATATTACAGGCTTAAAAAAAAAAGAGTAATCGATTAAATAATACATGTACGATTACTTATAATCAGAAAAATGAATGATTACTGATTTCTCAGCAACCTGTAATTTATTACAACTGCTTACGGCTACTGATTACAATTACCCCACCTCGCCCCGGAAAATTGGCATGGGTATATACATGTATGTCCCTGTCTGTAACAGCCCAACACTGTAATAAGAAGGTGCATGCATTTAAAAATAAAATGTCAACTACACTTAGTCTCTCCTGATCCGTTTCCCAGTTACTTTACACTGTCTGGATTTAATTTGTTTTTCTGCAACCCTGCATACACATGTACAATATAATGCAACGTGCTTTTCTTTCCTTTGGTTCAGTTTCATGCGGACATATTGAATCAAATGTAAGATAATATACTATGTAATACGTAAATAAAAAAAAAAACCCTTTAATTCGATTTCTTTTTTTCCCCTTAACATTATATTTTTAATACCCAAGAGTTTATTTTGATTGATGTGTTTTTAATAGGTGAAGAATTAGGGTAATGTTAAATTTTCATTGTAAAACCAAAAACACTTTTAGATGTTTTTAGACATGTGGACTATGTTTATTCGGCTAGCAATTGTAAATTTGCAAATATATTTTATGATGGCCGCATTTGTTTATGTGAAGAACCGTCATAAAACTTTAAAACACCTCGCACGGCTGTTAAAGTGACACTGAGTATATAATTTACAACCAAAAGTAACTTCCTTAGTGACTAATAGTACAGCTATATATCGAATTACACGTTCTTTACTCTTATGTTCCGGGTTTTTAAAATATCATTTACGTTGCCTAATACTTGTTCTACATGTGCGCGGATCAACTGGAAGGGGCTTCCAACCCCCTCTGGCATTTAATTAGTGGTATTCAACTGTACAACGCGCATTCCTTACACGACTTTATCCAAATGATTGGAGAATCCGGTAGTACAGTTTTCAAAAAAGTTTTAAGTTGCCAATGGAAGGTTTAGTTTACATTATATTGAATATTTTGGATAGTTTACCATTTGGGGCACAAGTATACGGTACATTTTCTCCAACACCACACTGAGCTCGGGATATTTATTTCCTTAGAATTCATTGTTCTGAAAATCTCGTTACAGTTAGTCTCAACATTTGCAATTTATTTGCTGAACTTACTTTTCATGTCCCGGATCTTTTAAATAGAAATATAAAATTTCAGCTAATTAAACATTGAAGATTACAATGAAACTGGTAGAGCTTTGAATCGGCTTTCTGTTATATATATATATATATATATATATATATATATATATATATATATATATATATATATATATATATATATATATATATATATATAAATATATCTATCTATCTATCTATCTATCTATCTATCTATCTATCTATCTATCTATCTAACTATCTATCTATATATATATATATAGTAAATAGCCGAAATAAAATAACAATTCGATCAGACTGCAAACATTTTCGCCATTCCTCATTCTTCAGGCAGTTATGTACAAATTACAAACATGTGTATAGAAGTTCTGAATGAATCATGTAAGCTATTAAGCTTTTTACAGTTTATACAACTGTTTTTAGTTGTTTCCTAATAAGATACTAGCATACAGCGTACTCTATATACATATTGCATGTAAAAAATCTAATTGCATACGCCTTTTCATAAACACCAATAAGTCCTCGAAGAAAATTAGATGATTGTCTGTGCAAGATTTTTGTGTCCATTAATTTTTGTTTAATAATCCGTTTTTCGATATTCAGAAATACATCCATATTTATGTGTAAAATACAAACATTCACAGAATAAATAAAACAGTCCTTGAAATCAGTTTTAAAATACCCTTTCCATCACTTTAGGAGAATTCAAATCCCTGTAAAAGATATTTTATTCTAGAATTTTGCACCGAAAAAAACCGCAACGATTTGAAAGTACCCGGATGACAACGGATGACGGCACTATGCTAGCTCCTATAGGAGCGAATAGGAATACGTCAAGCAAGTCAAGTCAAGGATGACATCTTGAAAAATTGTGCGAAGTGTTACATGTAAACTCCTTGCGGATAAATAAAACCACATCAGATTTCCCCATGATTTTAAATTTATAAAGAGATATTCCTTTTTATTTGTCAGCGTAAACAGATGGTACATAGGGAAAAAAAAAATTCTTGGAACTTTTGCCTCTGATCGGTTTCACATATTCTTCACCGACTGGCATGCTTTGATAATGAAACGACAGAAATTGATAAAAAAGAGGACCTAAGACGAGCATTTAACGCAGAACGTCAAAACCGACCCGCATATTGCAGATTCGTCCATGTTGGTATGGAAATAACTCAAGAGTTTATGAAATCCTTTTAATTGTTTGGAATCAATAGCATCACTAAATTATTATAAAAATAAAAATTATCTAAAATAAATAGGCACATCTAGGCTCAATTGTCCAAATTTTACATGTACATTTTTTTACAACTTGATAAATAACAATATCCAGACTTATAGGTCAGTATGCACATATATTCGTATAAAAAATGGAAAATCGTTCTATAACTTAGAAGTTTGGAAATCTAAGCTACAGGTTTTCTAAATTACAATATTATACGTGGATAATTGACTCAGAAGTAATATTATAACAAATATATTAGTTTATGTATTTGGCTACCTCAAAACTTTGATTTACACACAGTCTTGGATAAAAATGGCACTTTAAGATAAAATACAATGTTCAGACATTTACATTAAGGTATACTTCATTATTTATTTATCAAAAAGTTTTTGCAATGTCTTGCAATGTCTTTTTCAGGTTGGCGTTTAAATTCAGGGTAAATATTCGTAAGCGCCTGTCGCATCTGTAATGAAATAAATGCAATAAAAGTCGGATACATGTACCATCAGAGGATAACTATCAAAAAAGGTTTATTAACATTTCTTACTTATTTTAAAGAAAATATATGGATAAAGAATCATACCAAAATGCGCAACGTCAAAAATAATATATTTATAGCAGTACCGTTTTTACAGGCAGGCGAGTTTTGTACATATTTCTGGAGACAAGTGTATATTGCTGAATATTGTTCCTAAAAGTAAATCAATGGGAAAATAACATAACTTAATTTTAACTCAAATTGAATTTTCATGAATTAGAACTTTAGTATTCGAGACCTTATACTAATGCGACCAAAAAGAATTAAAAATAATTTTTATGTCTTATCACAATTACATGAAGGCAATATTTGTTATTAGTTGTGTAAGATATTGCATAATTATATAACATGGCGCTTCTAATATCGGCATGATTATATATTGGTTGACATATCTAAAATTATATAAATTATTCAAATAAAAAAAGTAAATGCAAATCATTAAATAAAAATACACATATTAAAACATACTGCATTGATTTATATTTACCAACGAGGAAATAGAAAACATTCTTTCTTTCATCACTGTCCGTGCAGTTCCATACACATCAATTTCATTACCACCGGAAACTACAGATTTCACTGCATGATCAACCGCAATATAAACACCACTATTATCGATCCCAGTGCTAAAAAAAGGTAACAAATTTAAAAAAAGTTAAATTGTTAGTTTTTTAAAAGCATGAATGTAAATGATCTATGCACATCAACATCATTATTATTATTTACTCAAAAGTAAAAAATTGACATTTCTATTAACATTTCAACATTAGATGGTGCTTTATTGAAAATTTTAAAAAAATAATTTATGATACAATTTTATCCAATTGTTAAAGGATGTGAATTATTCCCTGATCCATTCTATTTTATTTTTACAATAATGGCCTTCATATGCTTCTCTAGAAAAAAAAAGATTATAGTTAAGTAGATTGAAACCAAAGTATATTTAACAGATGTAGAGATGAATAACAAGATAAAAAGGAAATGGTTGGACAAGGCGATTGACTGCTTTGTTAAATTGCATCAATTTATTTAATACTGACTTGGTTTTTTTGAAGAAGAATGGGTTAAGTATTTAAATAACTGGTACCAGATAATGAAAACAAGAAAAGGGAATTGCCTTAAAAATATCAAAGGTCACTGTTGGACGGTAATCTTCAAGCTTGATCAATTGAGGCTTATTATCAGACGTGAAATTAAATAAGAGAAGAATGCACAATATAAACCAAAATCATACAACCCTAATTCATGATTATCTTTATCATGGTGACCGTGAACGATCAAAATTAAAATGTACTGGAAACATTTTACACGAATAGAACATGTTACAATAATACCCATATTGTATAAGCACATACAGTACCGATCAGACCCAACCTAACACCAGAGTAAACCCCAACTAAACCCCGGGTTTACTTTTGGGGTTTACTTTGGGTTTACTCTGGATTTACTATTTGAAAATTTTGGTCCTCTCGGGGTTAACTTTCGGTTTACTCGGGGTTTACTTTTGATATACTTGGAAATTGCTTTTGAGGTCAACTGTACACACTGAAGTGTGAAGCAGACCCGTCTTTTATCTTAGCATCCTACTGCCTGTTATTCCTGCCCCTTGTATATTCCAAATACACAGTTAGCGTCTGTTTTCAGGGGTATACTTATGACTGAGTTTACTCCCTGTGTCCACTCTGGGATTACTTTGGGCTTACTCTGGGTCCACTCTAGTAAACCCGGAGTTATTAACCCAGAGTAAATCCAGAAAGTAAATCCAGGGTTTAGTTGGGGTTTACTTTCTGTTAGGTTGGGTCTGATCGGTAGTGTATATGTATGACAACAATGACGGCATCGAAGTGTATGTAAAGCGTCTGTTTTCAGGGGTATACTTATGACTGAGTTTACTCCCTGTGTCCACTCTGGGATTACTTTGGGCTTACTCTGGGTCCACTCTAGTAAACCCGGAGTTATTAACCCAGAGTAAATCCAGAAAGTAAATCCAGGGTTTAGTTGGGGTTTACTTTCTGTTAGGTTGGGTCTGATCGGTAGTGTATATGTATGACAACAATGACGGCATCGAAGTGTATGTAAAGCGATACATACCATCCGCCATGTACAACCTGTGGTCCTATGTTCTTTACATTATTTTGGGTAACAGTATTGATAAGAGTAAGAACCTGATCCGGTAGGTCAGTCATTTCCAGGCTTATCACATGGAAGTGGTTGACTACCTTTGAATGTTTTCCCTAAAAGTTGAAAACATACCTATGATTCAGCAATGTCATTCAGTTAAGTGACAGGTCTGGCTTCAGAACCTTGAAAGAGACTTAAGGAATGCGTTTACTCAGGGTTTTTAGTTTTCAATTTCAACATCTTAAATCAAATATTGTCAAACCGACACAATAACAATGCTATTAAAAGATATCAATTGTTATATCATGATTGATTAATTCCTAGCGCTCTGATTGGCTGATATCTAACAATCTAGAAAAAAATCAAACGATATATTCACCTACATGTGACCTATGAGGTCATTACATATATAACATTTGCATTTATCTACATTGGACTAAAAATAGATACTCTAATGAAATAGCGCGTTTCTTAATTTGTATGGCTATGGGTTCAAATTAAAATCTTCGTTTGATAACACTCAATTTGATAAGTCTGTATAAATTCGTCGCTAAATCATATAATAAAATAATCATTGCCTTCGGATCGGTGAATATTATACTTCTTGGTAGGTAAATCATTGTATTGACCTTAAAAACACCAACGATTGAATAATATCCATATATTGTTTATTTGAGGAAGATATGCAAAGACAATTAAAGATAGAATTAAAGTGAAACAACGGGAATTTGGACAACATTTTTTATTTTCTTTTTTTCGCCAAATTTGTTTTCAGCAATATAATCACAAAAGTGGGATTTTAAATATCGTTTTGCATAATTTTTGCCCGTAAAATATCAGTAACATTTTGTGATAACTGTTTTACACAATATTTTTAAAAAAAAATAAAATAGGATCAAACAGCAGGCATGACCTATTTTTATCCTCTCCATACAAACAAGATCATGATAACAATGTGTAATCAATTGCAGATTACGATAAGAAAAGTTTTTCTCATTTTTTCTATTTACCATTTGCAAAATTTATTTTACGATTTGTAATTTTTTTCAATAAACATTCAAATGCCACAAGCAAAAAAGTAGGTCATTGACCTGGTTATTTGAAAGTGAATTTTAGCATTTCAGAAGTAGGGTTTCAATGTATATTTGCTGGTTTTCTGTTCCTATTAGTGATAGTTTTGCGACCCATGAGTAAACGTTATCCATAAGTTAAAATTACAATTACTCTCCAAATTTTTATTTATCATAGATTGTCACATGAAATGTGTAGGTAGTAACAAGATAAGGAAAATCTTAAAAATGTGTCCAATTTTGCTTGCCTATTATTATAAATCTTATATAAGGCATTGGAATTATTGCTTAAGTCTAAGACAGCTTCATGATCCTGGGACCTGCAAAAGGGACTGAAAGACAGCGCTATGCCAATCAGTCACCATTCAATTACCTTTCATACATTGTCTGAATTGTCTGAATGGCAGACCTTCATTCTTTAACAATTAGTTACAGTTGAAAAACATTGTTTGTTTCTCGAGTTATCATTCTAAAATATACCTTACCCTGGACAGTTTTATTTTCCTCATAGTGACACTCTCAGATGATTGGAATTTGGCAAGCAACTCGACATCAATTCTTTCCATGGTACGGACAGTTCCCTCATTATCCGAGAAGTACCATGACTAAAAGGAGAAAGTGACTATAACCATATTATGTCAAAATATGAAGTTGATCAATATGTTTAATTCTTAATAATCACTCTCAAATCAATTTGCAAGATCGATACTGCAAACATACAGGATGTCACAGAATATCTGATTCCATTTGTGAATTATAACTCAAATAAAAGGTAAATCTTTTAATTTTTTTCCACAAACTTTGGGACAACAATGTGCTTTTTTTAACAAGAGATGTTTGTGAAACTTTTATGTCCCCCTCCCTTGGAACATCCACAAAGAAAATGAACGTAAACTGCAAATATTTGGAATTCTTCTAAGTCGAAAGGGCATAACTCTGTCGAAATTTGCTCTATCATACCCACAATTAAACTTGACCTAGATGTTATTATGATTAACCTGTATACTAAATTTCATATCAAACTGCAAATAACTGGAATTTTTCTACGTCCAAGAGCAATAACTCTATCGTCAATTGCTCGATCGTACCCAATATCAAAGTTGACCTAGATATTTTCATGAAAAACTGTATACCAAATTTCATTTCAATATGTTCATCCTCTGCGACGAAAATGAACGGAACTGCAAATGACTGGAATTTTTCTACGTCCAAGAGCCAAAACTCTGTCGAAAATTGTTCGATAGTACTCAGTATCGAACTTGACCTAGATATAATCATGATACACCTGTATACTAAATTTCATTTCAATATGTTTATCCTCTGCGAAGAAAATGAGCGAAAACTGTAATACACTGTAACTGTAATTTTTCTACGTCCAAGGGCCATAACTCTGTCGAACATTGCTCGATGGTACCCAGTATCGAACTTAACCTAGATATTATCATGATAAACATGTATACAATATTTCTTTTCAATATGTTTATCCTCTGCAAATAAATGAACGGAAACTGCTGATCGACCGACCGACCGACAAACCGACCAATAGACCGACCGACCGACAGTATCAAAGCAATATGCCCTCCCTTCTTCGAAGGGGGCTTAAAAATATGATGCTACAATATTAGCATCATGTTGTTTTGGTTGAATTGAATTTCAATCAAGCTAAATCGGACAAGAGAGCAGGCATCTTCCGTTTCAAACTGCATTATATATCACCAACTTCTTGTATGGTTGTATAAATTTTCAAAAAAAAATACCCAAGGGGGTTTCAACTCACCAAGCAACACATTCTTTGAATTGTGAGAGGATTAAACAAAATGGGATCCGTGCTGCTGTGAGTAATTATAGACATCAACTTGAGGTTGTCAATGATAAAAAAGAACGTCATTTTGATCATTCTATCATGTACAGTCAGCGCATGTCCCTTTAGCAGTAGTTGTATATTTGCATTATCAAAGTTGTCTTAAAGGAAGATTAATAGACAAACATGCGTTCATGGTTTAAATGAGAAAAATATTGCTTCTTCTTACTTTCGATTTCACTGTTGTAACCAAGGGTTGATGCATGTACAATATTATAATTCACCACGTGATTTCTCACCTCAGGTAACTTTGTGAATACAAAATTGTATCACGTGACGTGACAGATAGCATGTTCTGTGCTAACTAGGACAATGTTTTCGAACACGTTAAGTTGTCAAGCATTGATTTAAAGTCATCTGTACTAACATGGGCGTGGTCTAATTGTTAAAAAATAGTAAATAGTATACTTGTACCATATAGAATAGATAGAGTTATGGTGAAATATCTAGAATGATCACATAAATTGTATACATGGCATTGTTAATCATGCAAGTCTAATTTTAGTTTCATTCTGATAATGTCAGCCTCACCTCTCATAATAATATCAATCTTATGTTTGATCAAGGGCAGATAAGCGAATAAACAAAGAATGAGCTTATTGTATCATAGTCTAAAATCTTAATTGATGTTGAAAATTGACTAGACTCTTTAAGAATTTAACAAAAGTGATAGTAGGTTAGGAAATAAACGCAACAGAAGCAACCAAAAAGGGTCCAAACCCGGCGCTAAGTGCAGTCATCCTTTGTTGTTTTTTTTTTTATCAACAATGCTCAATTTTTAAAAAATATTTGAATTTTAGTGAATTTGTTGAGTGACCTATGAAAATGCATTTGACTTTTTGGTAATTAAATTAATAAAAAGGTATTCAACGAGTCCAATGGTATCAGATATTATATAATATATATACATAATATATATGTATATGTATGTCTCATTCGATATGAGAAAAATGTACATTATTCCAGTCGTTCCGTACACAGGCAACAGTGGCACATATGAATCTAGTACGAAATTTGCATAAATTTTATGTGTGTATTGTGCATGAGAAAGAGAGGAAAATAAGAAGCAAAACAAATCATGCAGGCATTTTTTCCAGTGAAAGAACCCAAATAAAGAGGCTTGTCTGATATGTTGTGACCTACACAAATTATCTAAGGCTGCTATCTATCTTACATCTTAGGAATTAAATTATTTTTTGATTATTATATAGTATGTTTAAGAGGGCTAGATATTGGTCTCCTTTAGAAGCAGAACTGTAGCTATGTAAAGATGTCAATGGTGGCATATACTAGTATCTGCCCCTTATGTGCAAGTTATTTTTCAAGATAAATATGTTAAATTGCAAGATAATTATTCCAACATACAACATTACTATGTTGACATGCAAGAAAATTGAAATCAAACCTAAAAAACCCCCTCAAATATGCAAAATAAATATGCTGATATGCAACTTATTTATGCCAACACGCAACTTTGTTATGTTCATATGCTACTTATCTATGTTAAGATGCAACTTAGTTAGGTTGACATGCGAGATAGATATATTGACATTCAACTTAAATATGTTCACATGCGAGATAAATATGTTGCATATCAACATAACTAACTTGTATGTCGACATAAATAAGTTTATGTCAACATATTTTTCTCGCATGTTAACATAAATAAGTAGCATCCAGCATCTTGGATGTCACCTGTCGGCGATATTTGAGATTTTTAAAGATTTTTTATAATTCTTTTTTTTTGATTGCAATTTTCTTGCACATAGTTATGTTGCATGTTGACGAAACTATCTTGCAAGTGAACATATTCATCTTGCATGTCGACATAATTGAAAGAAAAATAACTTGCACACAAGAGGCAGAAATATGCAACCATAGATACATGTATAGGAAAACATTATTTTTAAACCTTAAATTCATTTTTGTCTTAACCAAATAATACTGAGTGATTTTATTCTTAAACAAACATATATTATAGATGAAATTTTTAAAGTAGATCGACCAGCTAACCATTTGACCACCAGCCTTCTTCAATGACGCTAATAGGTAATTATAATATTTCATGTACTTCTCTAGCAGCACTCTGTTCCGTGATCACAACTATTGTGGAGACACTTTGTTCCCATACCATTTGCCAGAAAATCCCAAATGTTTTTGCAATAGGGTAGCTCGTCAAAATGTAACATTTGTCCTAGCAATAAAAAAGGTTAAAAAAATTTTAACAATATTGAATATTATCGGAAAAACAAAAATATCATGTCAGGATTTTCAACTTACCAACATAACACTAGCATCGATGTAGTCACTTGCCCCAGGTAAACATAATTTAACACGATTAAAGTCATCTAAAAATAAAGACAATTCACAAACTTGAAGAAGTTGACGTTTGTTTTTAAAAATCACACTGAAAAGAAAAGGTGAAGTCCACATTTATTGGTAACTCACATGGAATGATATTGCCTCTGTTTTTTGAGATATTATTTTTAGAAGTAGCAGCAGTCGAGGCGGATCTTTCGGTATCTTGTAGTAAATCCTAAAATGAATTGTAAGGCAATGGATTTAGGTGAGGTTATTTGTTAAAAACAACTTTAAATAAATGCATTATATGTCTTTCTCCAGTTCCTTTGCATGTTATTATATGTTGTTTACCAATCTATAATATTTACCATGCTTATTCTGCGTAATTGTTGAGAAATTTTCGTTCGATTACTGCAATTTGTGGCATTACATTATTTTGCTTTTCTCAATATACTTTCTCATTTACTAAAAACTGTGTCATTCCTACATATTTTCTGAGATTCCAAAATAATTTATTGTACGTATGGTTAGAAATATAAGCGACCATTTAGCCAACGATATTTCAAATAAGTTAAGATATTAACAACAAATTATTTTAGAATATTAATAAAGCTATGAGAGAGAGAGAGAGAGAGAGAGAGAGAGAGAGAAAGTCAGAGTCTTACATAATATTCTTTCGTCAGTTTTTGTCGATTGTTGTTCAAAAGATCCACCACATTATCATAGAAAGAATTCAATGGAACTGACCTACACATGTTCAGTTTAACTAGTTAATTTCCTTTGGTCTTAGGGTTCATGAATTTTTCAAATTGACAGTTAGCTTAATCTTACTGTTTATATACTGTTAATACATTTCAATCATTTGTAAACGACACGTGCAACTTGAATTGGTAGACATCTGAAATACCCACTTGTTCTTTACAGTTCTTTCATGCTCCAATAATGAATAAGGTTGATCTCTTAAAAAAAAATACTATAGTCTTAAGTATGAAATAAAAAATAACCAACTTGTCAAAGGTGTAACACAGTATAAAATAAAAATATCTAAATGCAAAGTGTTCTATATAGCTCACTTGAACCTTTAGTTTAGATAAGCTAAAATAAAATCTTTGCTTACATATTTATATTTACTTTTTCTCCACGATAATAAATAATGATACAATTTACAGCACAAAACAGACTCCACGATTGATTAATTACATTCACAGATACTCACACTTTTGTACGTTCATCAAGGTTCAGATCTGCGTAGGTAATAGCCTGTTCTTTATATTCTTTATGTCTTAAATAGAGATATAGAAATTATATTTTTAGTGGGTTATTCAACAGTATACCTAAAGGCAAAAAATTAAAAGCATTCCATTATTATCTAAGAAAATCCTTTTTCTAGTAACGTCGCTTTTTATCGCTTGATAATACAAGTAACAAATTCTCTCAAGGTAACAAAAAAAAAAACTAAAATAAAATAAAAATAAAATTGATATGGACATGAATATAGTACGTGATATTATATCAACAAAGTAAATTATATTTTTGTCATTTCTACTATACATCAAAATAAAAAAAAATACTGTAGTGCTAACTGATCATCTGATCGTAATAAAACATGTATGTTCAAAATTGTAAAAAAAAAATAAACATACCAGTAATATGCTACAGTTGTAGCTTGATAACTTTTTCTACAGTATAACTGAATTATAGACTTTTTAAACGAGGAGGGATTTGGTTTCCGCTCAGACAGCTAGACTTTTAGTCTTATCAGACGAAATATCGAAACATCAATCTTCTTCATGTAACTAGACATGTATCTGCTGCTAATTTAAGTTTAAAATTCAGCATATAGGTCCTTATTAATATTTTAAAAGGAGCAGTTAAAATTCAAAATACTTGTTTTCTTCTCACATTGTCTTCTAAACAAAAATAAATCCCAAGTAAGAGAATATCTAATTCAAACAGGTCTGCAAATACCTTTATGGTAGTAAACAAAGTTTAAATTGCTAAATCAAATTTAATAATGAAAATACCTTCGATTGCGTTTCCATATAAAGATGCCGATCACAACCACAGCTACAACTAAGACAACAGCAACAATACTTCCAATGATAGATGAAGTACTGGTTGTTTCGTCATCTTTTATCATTATAAGAAAAACAATTGAAATTGTACACTCAAAATTATCAAAAATCATGTGGTAAGATTGGTAATCCACATACCTACTAGCATTTCCTACTACAACTAATTGCACAAATTAATACCAAACTCTAAATATTGTGATTTAAACGTTCTTTTAAGTTTATTCATGTACACTATCAACCAAAAATCCTTTGGCCTAACACTAAAACACCTGACCCTGAGCTATATATCTTAGAAGTTTCTTTGTTTTTTACTAATTTGTACTAAATATTTACTTCATAAAAACACTTACTACATAAAACACTAACTAGAGTGCCCCAACACAAGACACTTTACCTTTGGGGCATGAATTTCATATTTTGAGGAAAGGCCTTTTTGTATGATATACAAAATTTGTCTAAAATGTGAGCTCCCAACAACTAAAAACGTAATGAATCGGACCTTAAATTGGAAGCAATAAATATCTAACAGACCAGTTCCCCTATCAAATATTTCTAAATATTTCGACAAAAAAACACGAATTTTTGTCCCGTCAAGTACACACACTGGCCGCAAGAACACTTTGTATGACGATCTCGTCTCAACAATTACTAAGTCAGCCAGACATAATATTCCGCATTCTAGCTACAATCCCCATACCCGTCCTCGTTAGACAAAAGATATAAAGCATCTCCACACTAAAGAGCGAGAAATGCACCGGATTTGGCTAGCGGAAGGTAGACCAAGAGACATGTTATTCGAATCCTACCGGAACTACAAGCGCGCAAAGAGACACTTTAGAGTTGCGCTAAACAACGAATTTAATAACTATATGAAATCCGTATACCATGACCTTGACAACGCAGCCGAATGTGATATTAGACTTTTCTGGAAGTTAGTTAAACGACAGAAGAATAGAACCTCTCGCACCTATCCGGAAATTCAAGGGAAAATCCCTTACTCTTGGAAGAAGGGCTTTATAGTCCCCATATTCAAAGGAGCAGACAAACCAAAAACTTGTAATAGTTACAGATCGGTCGCTTTATTATCGTGTTTCCTCAAAATATTCGAAAGTTTTCTCAACAATCGTATAAAACATCATATTATTGACTTCAGCCTGTTTCCTTGTACGCAACAACAGGGATTCCAGGAAAACCTCGGCTGCTTAACAGCCTCCTTTAATTTACATGAAACTGTTTATCATAACCTGGAACAAGGAAATAGTGTGTATGTCAGCTTTCTGGACAATACCAAAATTTTCGATACTGTGTGGAGGCATGGGCTCCTAGTTAAGCTCTTTAACATGGGTATAAAGGGACAATTGTGGTCTATTCTACATGACTGTAGTATATATAGTTGTAAATCAAACACAGTCTAGATGGTTTCCTGTTCAACAAGGAGTTAGACAAGGGGGTGTTTTGTCAACCTTTTTCTATCTAGTAAACATTAACGATTTGAATTAAGCTCTTGAGCAGTCATCTAAGAACATAGGGATACTTAATATTACAAGTAACTGTCCTTCATTGGCTGATGACATCTCGTGCATTGGTTTAACGCCACGATCACTACTGAACATGCTTAATATCGCTTATGAATACTCTACAAAGTGGCGGTTTAAATTTAATGCGTCAATATCATGCGTCCTCGAATTTCACCCCAGCAAAAGGAATTCAAATTCGGATCATGTGTGATATTTAGGCAATGACACGATATTCCCCTAAGACACATACAACTATTTAGGTATTCTAGTGAACAACAAGTGTTACTTCTCTGACCGCATCAATTCTGCTTGCCGCAAGGGTTATAGTACCTTTTACGCACTTTCTGATATCGGTTCTCCCTACCTTAATCCACTGAAAATAGCACATATGTACAAAACTGTAGTAAGAACCTTTGTGCTTTACGGATGCGAACTTTGGAACAACTTGTCAGCAAAAGATACTCAGCGGTTACATGTATTCCAACACTCGGTGTGTAAAACGGCGCAAAATTTACCACGCAAAACAAGGTCAGATATTTGCGAAAGCCTCTTTGGTGTGTACCCCATCAGTTCTGAAATTGACATAAGAAAGCTCCTCTTCTTGGGACGACTTTGTCTTCTTAACTACGAGATTCTAGCAAACAGAATTTTCTTAACCCGCTTTTCCTCCTTCCTAGAAAACCTATTTAAATATCAACTTTGATTTATACCCGATATTCTGAATTTGCTTACAGAATATAAGCTCCTAGAATCTTTACAACAGTGGTTGGATACTGGAACATTTCCCAGTAAGCCAACCTGGAAAATAATCGTGAATCAAGCAGTTTACCAAATATTCCAAAACGAGGATCCAGCTAAGTTTTGGCGTTTTCCTTCAAATTGCTACGAAATCTCTCAGTGTAAATTTATCTGCAATTTAATTTCGGATAAACCTTACGAAAACTCATGTAACATGTTCCTGTTCTGTAACCTACGCAATCCGTAATGCCTGGTGGACAGAGATCTCGAACTTATTTAATGTCTATTTCTGCAGCGAACTCTGTGCTCTTTCATACGATGACCTTTTTTGTGATCGGCTTCGGCCGATCACTATTGTGTCCATATGAAACATCCGGCAAATGCTTCCACACATTCCGCTTGCATAAGTAGTTTTTATAAAAACTTGAAGTTTGGTTTAGTATTTATATAACATTTTACTCAGTTTTATTTCAGTTCATTTACCTTAAGAGATGCAAACATACATAAAATACAGTTCGACCTGTTAATTCAAGAATGCACATTTTGTCTCACGCGTAAGAATTTCGACCGAAAGATTCATTCAGTAATGCAGTTGACCTCGATGAACTGACCTCAATCATAAGATGCTCCATGAACTGACCTCGATCTATTGATGTTGCATTATAGTAGCTAGGAAGACGGCTTGATTTATAAACAAAGTCACGTTGTAATGCGACCTCAATAGCAAGTTATGATAGCATTCAATGTTTTTCAGTCGCATTAAATTATTTTAATAAAACTCTTTCTTTGTATACGTGTTAATGCTCTTTTAGAGCCCTACTCAGTATTCTGAAGAAGAAGATACGTTAACATTTAATAATTACTTAATAATTACTAATAATTTAGGTGTCCAAGTAGCGTAGTGGACAATGCACTCGCTTTTCACCGCTGCGGCCCGAGTTCGATCCCCGTGATCGACAGTGGTTGTATGTGATAGGGTATGGCGGTCGCCCGCTTGGACACGTTGGTTCTCTCCGACTCCGGCTTCTTCCCACACCAATGACCCCCTCGCGCTAACATCCGTGCCAACGAGAGATATTAATATAAGTTGTAGAACTTGCTTATCAATCGTTGTAAAATAAATAAAGGTCAGGGATTTAATGATTACTTTAAAAATATTAAACTAGACAAGGAGTTTACGAACGGCTTTCCCCAAATTTATTTCAAAATTAAATTTGTTGACGGTTTATAATGATGAAATTATGGTGTACAGATTCAAAATATTCTATATTTTTTAGAAATACAATACTTTTAAAATTATTTTACATCAAACTGATCATGTTGATTGCTTCTTGCTATCAATATATCATTATTGCCGATCATTCCTTTTAAAGGAATACTTGTTTAATACTCCTGGGTCGCAAAACGTGTGCGCATTTAGATGAAAATAACACAAGCAATTTCCAAAAACTCAATTATCATCTAGTGCTAGATTGTGCCTCGCTCTACTATCGGACCCTATCACGAGTCGCCCGCTGACAAGGTCAGCAACTCGAAAAAATCTCAGAAATTAATTAATTAATTAATTTATTTGTTTATTTATTTATTTATTTACATACTGTGTGTAGATATATATAATACTTGTATATAGATTAACTTAATATATTGTTTGATGTTATATTACTAATAAATTTTTTATATGTATGTGTTGACAATCTCTGGGAAGAGGAAATAATGAATGAAAAAATATACGATTTTATTAATGTTAGATTGTCTGGTGAGATTGCGCGATATTTTATGTCCTCACATGAATCTACATTTGTGATTCTAAACCATGCTTGTCGAAGGAATCTACCGTTCAATGGCTAAATTTAAAGTTGCTCAAGGTTAAAAAAATAAATAGAGTTTGGGTTAAAAAAAAACGAGATTTACCTACCTGCTAATTTCGTTTTAAAAACACTTGAAAAGTCTGATGTTCTATTTCCTTTCACTGTAGCAGCGTTAACTTGGAATTTATACGGCCAATACTCCTTTAAACCTGTCACTGATAGCATCTTTGTCTCAAACCCTGAAATATAAAAATGTATTGCCTTCAACCTTAATATTACATAATACTGTTAAGATATCTCACTCGTCATCTATACTACTATATTAAAATAAGACTGCCCCAAGATATTGCTTCCATTACGTTTTAATGATCTTTAATTAAATATAAACATACCTGCCAATGAAGTACAATTCAAATCGATAAAAGGGAAAAATCCAAGATTTCTGTATCGATACATCATCTGTTTTACCCGGTGAATTTCACAGGAACAAAAAAACATCGTATGGAGATTCAAATTAGGAAATGTTTTTCTTTGCTTTTTTTTTTAATCAGGACACCCATTGTTTTAACCTTAATATCAGGGGTACTTTCAAATCTTTTGTAATGCAAAGTCCCCATAGACTTTCTATTTTTGGTTGTGTATTGAAACCTGAAGCAGTTGGGGGTGAGGGGAGGTTCAAAACAGATAATCTGGCCTGTAATGTACATGTAGTTTTGGCGCAAAAGTATCTATGATTACCGAGTAAATTGGCAAAAAGTGGTGAAAACGGAAACTTGGGACAGAGTATAGTATATATTTGAAACAACCCCAACCTCTTCCCCAGGGACAAAGACCCCCCCCCCTTTGAGGATTTATACAAAATATGGTAATTTATCTTCTTATCTCATTCTTCATGTTTCAGCTTTTCAGTATTCAACCTTTGTAATAATGACATTGTCTGGCTTTTTCCAAATATTATTGTGTATGTACTGCACATCAGTTGTGTTGGCAGGCCAACTGTTATTTTACTATTAACAAGTCTAGTTCTTTATTTAAACACTTCAAACACTACTTAATTGTTTTGTTTGATATACTAAAAATACTTTTGTTTTGAAAATTCAAATCTTATTTACATTATTTACTGTACAATGGTCGATTATGAAATATGAAAAGGCGATTACGAACAATGTTCTAAATCAAAAGGCCAAAGGAAAAAAAGAAAACAGGGGCAGAGCAAACACAAACCTCTACAAAAATAAGAGTTAGGGTCGGGTGCCATGGAGGAGTAAGCATCCCCCGCTGACCGGTCACACCCACCGTGTGTGTGAACAATCACGGGAAGATAACTACATTTATTCCCCCCTTCCTAAAAGAAATCTTGCCCAAAGTTTCAAAATATCATAACTTTAATAACTTTATCCTTTTTTTCCAAAATATGTACTAATTTCGTTTTTGAAATTTAAGATCAAAATAAAACGATAAGACGTAAAAACACCCAATCAGAACCCTGTTTAAGGTGTCATGAAATTTAATTTCATTGACAAAAAGACACAGACCAGGTACATGTACTTTGTACGTGGTGCTTATATTATTTGTCTTTAAATATACTGCATTGAATTTCATGCTTAAACAAACTAAAAAGTGGTTCATACCATACACTTTTGTGGAATCCTTCATTAAAAAATTTGATCCTACATCATCAGTGCCTTCATATATGTAAATAGTGTATATGGTATTTCCAGGGGATGGATCTGGTAAAGTCCAAGCTAATGTTAATGACGAAGATTGTACATTGCTTGCAGTAATCTGTCGAGGCTGCAGAGGAACTAAATAGAAATGAAACTGTAAAAAACCTATTGTTCACAGTTATCCACAGTTCATCAGAAGGGAAACCAAAATAGTGTACGAAAAAGCATTTCAGATATTTGTTTGTGACAGATTAGGTTAAACATGTCAGATATTTTATAAAAGTTATATAAGAAATACTTTAAGAAATAAAAAAAAATAGTTTTTGGCACTTGCTTTTAGATTAGTGCATGAATTTGAACTGAATGTATTTCAAAATTAGAAGATTTAAGAAGGCCGATTAGGGTTTTTTTGCGGAAACTAGCAAAACTATTTATTTTTTAACCATATGTAATTTAAACCAACTCTAGTTTATTTGCGAAGGTTCATGAAAATCGACCGTCTGGTTCTTTTTAGGGACCATCTCAAAATAGAGGTACATTTACTATAGGAATATATAGGAAACTGTCATTTTCCGCACATCAAAGCAGTTTTAAAAAAAATACTACAATAGTTTTTTTTCTCAAATTGTTATATATGATTAGTAATATCATTTCCTACCTTTTATGTAAAAGACACAAAATTCTACCGTCTGGTTTTTAGTGGGGGCCATCTCAAAATATTAAAATGCACCAAATTTTGCTATATATTTGGATCATCACGAATGATGATTGGTATAATGGATTCATTCCAAAACTAAGGAAAATGTCCTCGAGGATAGCATCATTCTGTATATAAAATTTCAAGAGCGTACAATTTCTACTTTTTCTTTTCTGTTATTTCTTCTAACGTACTCCTACAAAGCTTCATTTTATCATTACGTCATAAAAGCGCAATGGCAATGCTCCCCTACCGCACAACGTAAAAATCGTGTTAAAAATAAAAATGTCCTTTAACAATCTGAATATACTTATCTGTATTTTGTTTATTGTGTTCAATTTTGTAAATGATATCGAAAAAAATTCATAAGAAGTATAAATCAACTGTATTATATTAGAATGCGCAAAAACATGCGCAATATAAACTAAAGTCGGCCTCCTTAAATCGTAAAGTTGTACCTTCTTCATCAGTCCAGACTGTTTCGTTCACAGGATGTCCTTCACCCTTTCCATTAATAACCACTACCTTCACCAGATAATGGGTGTATGGATCCAGACCATCCGCTGTGTATGACACATCATAGTTGGTAATGTTGGGGACAGTATAATTTATGAATGGTGGGCAGCCATCTGTGCTCTTCAATGAAAAATACCAATAAATCAAACTGATTTTATTATTACGCTATATATATGACACATAAAGTGTATTTTCATTAATTGACTCCTCATTGTACAAATCCGATTCAATATTATTCAAGCATGAAACAAAATAATTGTAGTGCATTACTGCCAATTATAATTATTGTTTTGCTGGGTACGCAAGTGTAACATTAATAACATAACAGGCTGTTTAAGTTTTATAATATCAATTTTACATTTATCAATTGAGCATTGCAGAGAAAGGAAGAGATTCATGAGCACAATAAGTTTTCTCGCAAAATTTTAAGAGAATAAAGAGAGGAAAAGAAGGTGCAATGTTGAATTTTAAATGGTAAACATGCATTTTTGAAAGATTTTATACGAATTCAAGATCGTGGATATTGCGATTGCGATTTCGATCTACATTGTCGAATAAAGACAGACATTAACTAAATGAATGTTTTGTTATTTGACAAATTGCAAATGTAGAATTTTCAGTGACGCTTTATTAGAATGTCAAACCATAACCTTATCTTACATGAATAAGGAACCATTTTAGGAAGATAATGAGTCGTTACTTAGAAATACTAAGTTCTAAGTAAAAGTACTAACATCATAAAAAAAAGATACTTAGTAATGTTTCTAAACGATACATACTATGTCAATAAAACATGAGGAATTACAAGATTCTTGAAAGACCCTATGTTGTCATAAAATATAAGATCCTAATATTGCTGAGTCCCCTTTTGGTATATTTTAAATGCATAATAATCATCGAAAAAACGGCTTGAAATTAATTGTTATGATTTAATGATAGTTTTATAAACATCAACTGAATTGATAAATAACATTTAAAAAACCCTTCAAATTAGTTACCACAATATCATGAATGTACATAATATATGTACATGCATTCATTACACCGGGTGATCTTCTGAATCAAAATAATAAATAGCTGATTAGAATAATTATCAAGAGTTCTAATAGAAAGACTGTAAAACATGTACTTAATTTGTCAAAGAAAAAGAAAGCTGTTATTATCTTCCAGCCCAAAACTACTGGTTTATGAAGAAAAAAATCGGATCTTTCGATTTGTTCCTCCTTGCAATAAGTCATTGACTAAAATGTTTGTCGATGATCGTCATGTTCCAGTTTTTAATGACATTCCTGAATTAAAGTACTGAAGTACTGAAAGCCGGGCTCTTTTGGTGTTTTTGTGCGTATTGTGTTGTAAAGACTGAAAATCTCTCTCTCTCTCTCTCTCTCTCTCTCATGCTTTTTAATGCCGGCAAAGCGTCAGAGAGCGACTAAATTTTGTAGGCGGCTAAAAACAAAAATATGTTTGTCTAGTAGAAAAAAGTTCAACAGTTGCTGCCTTGAATTTTGCAACAAGCGTTATATATTCAATCCCCATTTCTTCAACGCGCAGCAAAGTAATTCATGGAAATTCATGCGCATTGTATGTGTCCAATATGCATAGTCTTGTTTTTAAAATACGTTATTAATAAGAAAACTAAAAAGATAGACAATTCTCTCGAAATTAAAAAACGAAACAAAATGCCAACACTTTTGACAAAACGTGGCTCTTTGTGTAACTATTTTGTATAGCGGACGCTTTTACTTTGACGCAGTTTGTTTTTTTGTTTACTTTTGAAGTTGTGCTATTTATAGTAACATTGGCGATTTGCCTGCCTACAGCCAGGACTCTGCTTTCAGCAGAGCCCGGCTAAAAAGTACACAAGTGACATAAAAGCTAGTTTGCGGCAAGACAAATTTGCTATAACCATCTTGTTAACCTCTGAACTTTCTTTCAAATTAGGATTACGGCTGTTTTTCAAGTCACACCAAACACTTAAAATTAAACACTAAAGATTCAGTACTAGCTTTAGGGTTTTAATGATTTTGTTTTACCATACAGATGGAGCAATGACAATGGACTAGTATCTGCTGAACACAATTTCCTCCTTTTGTAATAACTATCTTGTAAGCTGCTAAGAAGCCATTGACATTGTCTGGTCTGTTGAATATAATTCTAAATCTTCTGCTTCGAATTTCGTCTATGGCCAAGTTTGTTGGAGCTGAGGACACTAAAATTCAAAGTACACGTAACAGATCTGCAACATTTTTAACAGTCTACATTACTCAAATTCACTAAATTTCGTTCTTGATTACGTAATATCTTTAATTGTCCAAGGGACATGACCAAATTATATAACTGGTAAATTTGTAATGCAATTGAAAAGAAATTTTCCTCGAATGAATGTGTTTATTTCATTATTTTTGTCATCAAATTGTTTTGGAATGAAGTTTTTTGAAATTTGTATATTATGATGACGTGTCATGAAAACAAACTAAAACACTAGATGCTGTCATTAGACAGTAATACCCGCACCAAGTGTTTGCCTCTAAATAACACTGTTTTGAACCATGCAGTTTAATTCAAAATGAAGGCCACATGCAAGTTCCGGTAATACATTTTAAAAATTATAATTTTCATAACTGAAGGATGAAATCCCTTCCCATATGATAATACACATGAGCAACAATTGATGAGCAATTTGGGGTTAGAACTGTTTGCATGTGAATTTTAAGTTAATCAATAATCTTAACATTTCATGTCATAGAAAGTATATGGCCTATAAAATTATTACAAACAAAATTAAATTATGCCCCCTCTCCGTGGAGGTTGCCGGCTTTAGATTAGCAACTGTGTGCCTACATTTACAAAATCGTGTGCATGGATTTAGAGAAGGGGTTAGAGTGAGGGGTCCAGACCCTCCCCCATGGCAATTCATTTATATCGATAGTAAAATAACCAAAAATACACCTCGGACTCCAATGCCCTTACAGACATCTAATTGTTCTAACCCATTGCGCTTCAATGTTAGGTAACACTATTTGGGGGGAAAATATTATATTTATACTTTATTGTTTATTTCAATAGGAAGTTTTCATCACAATGTGCAGGTGTCCTGTACCACCTTAAAGCTGTTATTTACCTAATAAAATAGTGCAAGGGGTTTTGAAGAATAGGATATAAAAATGCATGCATGTTACAAATAACTGATCTTTGTCTGAGGTTACGTACACAACAAAGGTCTTCAGGTCTACAGGTCATGTTTATCCTCTGCGAAGTAAATGAACGGAAACTGTTGGTGGACCGAACGACCGACAGACAGCAGCAAAGCAATATGCCCTCCCTTCCTCGGAGGGAGGCATAAAAATGATACATGCTCTAAATTTCTTAAACGAAATTATTTGGGTCTTTTTAAGAGAAAGTGAAAAATATGTTTTCATTGCAAGTAACAAAATGCAGAGTTTAAAATTTGGTGTGAACAAAGGCATGCTATTAAAATCTAATAAATCATGGTCAGTTATGTCAATAAGACGTTTAATTTTTCTAAATCTAAAACTATTTATGGAAATAAAAAACAACTTTTGTTCATATTTTTCAAACCATATGAGAAAAAATTATAGCAAATTCTCGGATATAGCTAAGTTTTTTTTAGTCCTAGGGAAAATTCTCAAGAAATCTTTGCAAACTTTTAAGGTTAAACGAATTCGGATATAATGAATTTACGGATATAGCAAACTGATTTTGAGTCCCGTAGAGGTGAATAATAACAAAACTTAAGACTTTTATAACGACTTTCTTTTCAGTTAAAAAGTTTGCATTAAAATTTACCATAATACCGGTAGTTTGAAAGAATTTATTTTCGCAAAATTTCTTCAATTTGCAATCGAATTTTTTAAGGTATCAAAAGAATTGTTTTTTTTCATTCTTAGCCTCAATTAGCAAAAATTGTACTCTTGTTAAAGAAAATATGTATATAGTGAATTCGCTATAGTTAATATTACGAATTCGTTTATATGGATATAACGAATTACGGTTATAATGAAGTAAATCCATTAGTCCCTAGGACTTTGCTATAACAGAGTTCTACTGTAATTAGGGTACATGTATATTGTACTTGTCTGGTAACTAAAACATTGTAAGAACCTCAAAAACAGCAAGATTGCATTATATCACTACATCTAGTACATACTCATTTACTATCAAATTAATGATTTAAATATCATAATTTTATGCACAAAATCTAAAAATTGCTGGGGTTATTTATTCTAACTCAGCTATACATATAATGTTGTTAAATCAAATAAATCTTAATAAGCAAATTATATCAAAACTATTACTTATACTGTAGAAGCACATATATTCGTTGGGTTAAAATTTAGTTGTTTTTAAACCAAATAAAATTTCGTTGGGATTTAATTTCGTCATATCGTAATCTATTAAAAGTTTTAAAAATGATTTATCACGGTCTTATACGTATATAACGAACGATAACTCTGTATACAGGTATCGTATAAACCGAGCGCGTGGAAATATAAATTCCGATTTGAGTGTCTCTTACCTACGGCAAAATTCAGTAGTGACTTGAGTAGTTTTAACGATTTAATTTACTACACTTGAATCGAATTCCCGGTCATTCTATAGATCATTCCTGATGTGCAAACATGTCTCTGTTGAAGTGGGTAAAAAGTTCTAAAATAACTGAACCTTCATCCCCTGGACTTCCTTCGCCGAGTCGAGCTTCAACCGAAAAGAAAGCGATTGCTATAACTGCAGCCAATAATGCAATAGAAAGTTTGGCTGATTCTCCAAAATCATCGCCGTCTAGACCCTGCAAACGTAAACGGGGGGAATATGGCTCTTACACACCTGAACAACGGGCGAAATATGCAAAACTGGCCGAGGAAGTTGGCGTAACAAAGGCATCAAGGAAGATTTCTCAGGAAATTGGAAAACAAGTTTCAGAAACTACAATTCGTAGTATGAGAAATGATTATCGAAAAAAGGTGAAAACTAATTTAGAACAAAGAATTTTGGCTGAAATAAAAACCCTGCCAACAAAAGTGCGTGGCCGTCCGCTTATGTTAGGCGAAAAAATTGACGATGAAGTAAAACAGTTTATTAAAAATTTACGTTCGTCCGGAGGTGTAGTCAACACAACAATCGTTGTTGCCGCTGCCCAAGGAAAAGTCGGCGCTGAGAACCGGGCGCTTATGAAAGAAAACGGTGGACACATGGATATAAACCGTGATTACGCCCGTTCATTAATGAGAAGAATGAATCTCGTCAAAAGAAAAGGTACAAAAACCGCTCGCAAACTGCCCGATGATTTTGAAAAAATAAAAGGAGATTTTCTAGATAAAATTTCAAAATGTGTGAAAGAAAATAACATTCCACATGAACTTATCATAAATTTTGATCAAACAGGATTAAAAATGGTCCCAACTAGGCAATGGACCCTCGAGGTGAAAGGATCGAAAGATTGTAGCATTGTTGCCTTGGATGACAAAAGAGAGATAACCGGTGTTGTCGGAATTTCGTTGACGGGATCGTTGCTACCGTTTCAGTTGATTTACAAGGGATTAACGGATAGATGTCATCCTTCGTTCTCATTTCCAAAAGACTGGAACATCACTCATTCTCAAAGCCACTGGTCGACAGCCGAAACTATGATTGAATATGCGAAGAAGGTTCTTATCCCGTATGTTGATAAAGTTCGAAAGGAAATTGGACGTGGGGGAAGACAAAAGTGCACAGCGCTGGCATTATTCGATGTCTTTAAAGCTCATCAAGACAAGGAATTTATTAACTTGTGTATCAATAAAAAAGAAACATTACAACTCTGTATTATTGAATACCTGGGTTAAAAATTCGTTATGGATTTAATTTCGTTGATTTATATTGTCAACGAAAATAACGAAATTAAATCCTCTACGAATATTTCTGCTTCTACAGTAATTCATAGATACAATAGTATTCTAGTAATTGATGGGTTTTTTTTGGTTATTGTGTCATATATATTACCTAGTCTCACTTGAAAGACATCAGAGGTTACAACGAAGGGCTTTGCAGGGTTTGTGAGATTTCCATGAGAGATCACGTTTACTGTGTACAGCTGTCCAGACATCAGACCACTAGACACAGTAAGGCTGTTTACCGATTTGTTTAGTCGCCCTGATGACTGTCCTGAACCAGTTACCTTCCACTTCACTTCGTACTCAGTGACAAGCTCTGAGTCAATGTTCGGAGGATTCCAGAAAACCGAGAAGGAGGATGTTGTGCTGGTAATACAAGTAATGGTGGGGACCAGTCTAGATTCTAAAAATGTAAAAATATTCAAAAAATTTCTGTTCTAAAAACTGAATTATGATTTTTTTCATAAAATGGTATAAACATATTGGTCGTCTAGCTATATCACAAAATAAAAGAAATATAACACAATTAATGTACCTCATGATTTTATATATTGATAGTATCTGTACAAATAATATAAAAGCTGAAGAAGTTTACATTATATTAGGAACATAATCATATATTTACATTTGCAAATATGTTTCCTGATATGAACCTAGAGAATAGCGAAAACGTTCATTTCTGTATGAACTTTTTCGTGACTTCACAATGATAATAGCAGGCGCATATCGCTTGTCGCTCGTATTATTTTAAACTTAAAATCTAGGTCATTTTTTTAAGTTCTGAACAATTTGTCTTTTTTCAAACGTATACAGCATTATTATACTTTCTTGTTAAATACTGAAATCTGATTGGTTTAGACGCAGTTAATAATCCGTTCTATTACCCTCAGCGTTAGCAACACACTTGGAAACGAGTAACACAACAAATTGTTACATGCACATACAGTTTGCCGTAAAATTCACGTCAAAATATGATAAATAAAAGTAAAATAATGCTGTTTAAGTTTGAAAAAGACAAATTGTTCAGAACTTTCAAAAGTTACCGAGATTTTATGTTAACAATAATCCAAGCGACAAGCGATAATCACATGCTATGGTCATTGTGACGTCACGAAAAAGTTCATACAGAAATGAACGTTTTCGTCAGGGTGTCAATTTCAATTTTTACCCTCTCAAACAGGCATTATTTACATAATGTTAAAAAGTTCACTGGGATATGAAGTTGGTTGGTACGTGATCAAATCTACTGAGAAGCCCTTTGGGCCTCACAAGATTTGTACACGTGACCAACCAAGTTCATATCCTGGTGAACTTTTTAAATTGCTGTTTATTTCTTAAATAACCCACATTGCTCAACCTGAGCAAATATGCCACTTTGATCGAATCAGCCAACTAGAAAAGCTATACTGTCAAATCACTAGTTTTATGCAATACCATATAATTTTATAAACAGGTAATGACATAATAATACTAACAAGACATCATTGAGCACCTAAAAAATGACCCACTTAAATAAAGGACATTAAAATATAAGCATTTGAGGACTTTGCTTAAACCCTCATCTTTGACATAGAATGAATTTTTACAAAGTCACTGCACATACTTTACCAAACAAGCAAGCTAGGGTAATTATGATGCATACTGTGAGGGTTGAGGAGAGAAAAAAATACAGCATGGATAGAGTGGTCTATTATGACCTTGACATTTCACAAAAACTTTGACTATATTTTAAGTTACTATACATGCACATATACCTCTTTTCTACAAACAGGTTTTGGTAAAATCTGACCAATATCAGTCATGGAGAGAAAATTATTTCTTATTCTTGAATATAACCTGTTATGACCATGTCATTTGACCTTCAAACCTGGTTCAAGGTCACTGCACACCCTATCATCTGCAGGCATTTCTTTTAGTTCTTTAACAAGATTATGTAAGGTAGAACTTCATTATCCAAAACATGTCACTGCACACCCTCTTCTTAAAGGATTTGGGTAGATGATGTATGAGTTAGTCAGATTAGGACAATTCAAAAGTGTAGAGAAAATATGCTCTTTACAAGTGACATTAGAAGGACAGATGGATGGATACTGATCACTTTCAGGATGCCTGCAGCGCGGACATCTTAAAATATATATTAACAAATTTACAGGGGAGAAAGGTATCTGAACAAATTTTTTGTGATAGAAAACATTAATAGCAAACTTGTGGAAAATGTTTACCCAAGGTGTTATGTTTAGATAAACTTGAATATACCTTATGTAAAAGTTTTGATACATCTGGTTATTATGTTTATCAAGATTTTTAAAACAACCCATCCTATTTCATTCACTTGAACAAACTTTTAAAGCCCTTCACTCAATGTGTTTTAGCTGAATCTTGAAAAAAGAATCTAGAACATTTTCTTATCATGCCTTTATTTCTTTACTTGATCATACTAAAGCTGCCAAAGCTCTTCACTAATATGCTTTGGCTGAATTTTGACCAATGCTTTTTATCTGGAAAAGTTGAAAACACTTTTAACAAATTGATGACAAGCAATGGGTAATCAAAGAATTGAACCTTCAGTTTAGAAATTAAGCAGACATATTAAAAAGATGTATACACATACTTGCATAACACACTTGCTCCTTATGGTAGTAATTGCTCACACAGAGACATTTATTGTTGCTACATTGAAGATGTAAGGAGGAATCACACGAAACTGTGTTGATACAATTGTCATTAAACTCTAGAGCTACAAAATACAAGTCATTATTTTTAGTTTTCTCAACATATACATTAATATATAAATACATGTACACGTATAAACTGTATAAAATTTTCATTTTTCAGAGAGTTGTTCCATTTACCTTTCACATTCAGTGACACCTGGTTACTAGTTTTGATGGTTCCTGCAGCATTGCTGACTTGGACTCTGTAATCACCAGAATCTGTGAAGTCTACAATTTTTATCATTAATGTGACTGTACCAGAACCTGAATCTGTTTGTGTGTACTTATCCAGGTTTATATTTAAGTCTGATATAGATCCCCCTGACACCTTCTGCCATTTGATATTAGTTACAGTTGCAGGTGATTCAATCGTTGCTGTTAAGGTGACATCTTCTCCATACTTCACACTGATTGATGGTTGTGTTAAGGTGACTGAGATAGAACCTGGTGAAATTGATCAAGTGTTCACACATAATAGAAATACAATCATTGACAGTAGAATATCAAATAAATAAATGTTTTTGTGATTTGTATGGATAACAAGAGGCCCATGGGCCACATCGCTTTCCCGAGGAACAATAGGTATCATGATTAAATCAGCTTAATGGGGTCATAATACAAACTATCTGGAAAATGTACAATAATACATGTAGATCCTGTATAAATAAAATCCATTTTCCCCCTGGATATTCGTATGTTTATAATCATTATTCACTTTTCTAACAGAACGATTTTATAGTCATATCACATGTTCAGTATCGCAGTTCTCAAGAAGATCCTTAACAGTTGTTTATATATGGGATATAAACTTACATCAAACTCTGAACCTTCTTGTGAGGCCGAAGAATTGTCCTGGGGGCAAAGTCTTAACAATTATAAAGAATCATCTGGCTGATTAGTTTCTGAGAAGATTTTTAAATATTTACTCTATATTTTCCTATGTTAAACTTTGACCCCCATTGTGGCCCCACCCTACCCCCTGGGGCCATGATTTTCACAACTTTGAATCTACACTACCTGAGGATGCTTTCACACAAGTTTCAGCGTTCCTGACTGATTAGTTTCTGAGAAGAAGATTTTTAAAGATTTACTCTATATATTCCTATGTGAAACTTTAACATCCCTCCATTGTGGCCCCACCCTACCCCCGGGGGTCATGATTTTCACAACTTTAAATCTACACTACCTGAGGATGCTTCCACACCAGTTTCAGCTTTCCTAGCTGATTAGTTTTCGAGAAGAAGATTTCTAAAAATTTACTCTATATAAACATTTACTCTATATATTCCAAGGTATAACTTTGACCCCCCCATTGTGGTCCCACCCTACCCCTGGGGTCATGATTTTCACAACTTTGAATCTACACTACCTGAGAAAGCTTCCACACAAGTATCAGCTTTCCAGGCTTAATGGTTCTTGAGAAGAAGATTTTTGAAAATTTCTCAAAATTTTCATTAATTTCTAATTATCTCCCCTTCAAAAAGGTAAGGCCCTCAATTTTCAAAACTTTGAATCCCCTTTGCCTAAGAAAGATTTGTGCTAAGTTTTATTGAAAATGGCCGAGTAGTTCTTGAGAAGTTGTAGAAGATGTAAAAAGTTTACGGACGGACAAACGAACGGACGGACGGATAATGTGATAAGAAAAGCCCACTTGAGCTTTCAGCTCAGGTGAGCTAAAAATATATCAGTGGAAATGATTTTTTTTCTGAATTAACTTAGTCCCCTATTTTCAGAGCCCACTTGCACCAGGCCCAATCGAAATCATTTTACACTTTAGACATAATAATACATGTGATATTTAACTTAAAAGTATTTGCTGTGTAATAACATTGTCTTTACATCTTAAAAGATAGTCTTCAATATATATTTAAAAAATTAAAAAGTTAAATTTATTCACATTAGTCTACAACTGAGCAGCATATAATTCCTATGAAATTTTAACAGTTATAATTGTATTTCCCTTTTTATGTGCACAATGAAATTTAAATAACGTTTAGATGAAATATTCTAATGATCTATTACATAATACATGTTGTAGTATTTCTCTTTCAAATCAAGTAGAATTTCAACTGCACTTTTTTTATCCAAAACCCCTTTCATAAACAAGAGGCCAATAGGCCTGAACGGTCACCTGAGTAGCATATAACCCATACACAAACTTGTCGAGGAGTCTCATATATTTATTTAATTGGGTTTCATTCTGGAGTAGACAAAATATAAATTTATAATGACGACCACCTCCCTGCCTGAAATCTTTCAAAAAGAACTGTGAAACTTATGATTTTGGTGAAAAACTTGAAGATCTGGTCCACATATCATGAATTCAGTTTTTCTTTCAGGTTTGTAGGAGTAAAGAAGATAATTTTTATTAATTATAGTTTTGATGTGAAGGATCCAGTAACTGTGATGCTGCTTCCATTAGTTATTACAGATTGTGAAGCTAATATATGCACATCAGATGGAGGAGCTTGATAAGACAAAAAAGTATTGACACTATAACGTAAATATATGTAAATAACTTGTTTGAATTAAATACGAGGGTTGTTCGGAAATTATTGAGACAGCACAAATATCTCTCTTTCTAAGCGGCAGATTTTAATGAAAATTGGAATTAAAATTAAAGAAACATAATCAAATAAATGAGCAAAGTAAAACTACACAATATATTAATAGTTTGTTTATGACAGGGCATAAACAAGTCGGTGGTCAAGGTACCCAGCGCAGGCACAAACTCGAGTTTCAAATAGTTAAACATCTTTATTTTAAATGTTGTTAGACCTACAATTCTTAATAAAATAAATCAAATTATGTATGTTCATTTTGCTAATTGGTGTGACTAACTTTTGACCAACGAGTTGAAATACGAAGAGAGTACTTAAATATTTAGCAAGCAATTGAAATCTGACTGAGACGGTGTATTGAATTTTTACGTCATGGCGGCGCAGCAAATATGCATGAATTTGGTGTGAACCTCAGAAATGGACTTTTATTGGCCAAGAAATTGCTTAAATAAAAACTAGTCGATGGAAAACAGCCAAAAGCAAACAATGAGATTAAATATCAAGTACTTTTTCACACAAATTGATTTTAACAGTTCTAAGATATATATACGGAATGAATGTAAGAGAAGTATCACAGTTAGTTGACTTTCGGTAAGACATAGTTTGGTTTTTTTCACACAAAAATCAAGAATGGAAAATATATGTAAATGTTGCCATTTTAAAATAAAAATAAAGAGATGAAAATTAAAGAATAGTTCATGTATCCGTACGTTTGTAAGGTATTTATAACATAGGACCAAGAAGAACGTTCAAACGACTTTGCGATGAATTTGTGGTTGCGCCAGGACATTCGCGATTTTATGTTCTCGCGATTTGATCGAAAACTGTTGAATCGCGGAATTAAGTTCTCGCGTAAAATAAGAAATTAACAGTATTATTAAAATCTTTTTGTCTCTATTTCAACTATTCATTTTATTTATTATGTTCAAAAACATTTTTTTTTCTTACGTGTTGGAATAATTCTAATCTTCTCAGCATGTGCAGGGCTTCTCTTGACAAGTGTCTCACCACTTACAGTAACAATCTTAACGTTGTAGTATGATCCAGGAGTGAAACTCTTTCCATTAAACTGTGCCAACGAAATACTATTACTACTTGTAATATATGTAGCATCATCTGATTCAATGGTTACTTCATATCTGGTCACAAACGTGTTGTCTGGTGCAGTCCAGATTATTCTAAGGGCAGTGTGATCAAAGTTACTTTCATTCAGTATTGGGCCCGGAGACAGTGGATCTGAAAAATACAAACAAATCACTTACTATACTTTTAATAGTTTTAAACATTAAAGCTTTTAATATAGAGTGTTTTAGGGGGCTGAACCCCTCAATAATACTATTTGATGGATTTACATTTCAGGGTTGGGGTCAATTACTTTGAAATGTAATTAATTACTTTCAAATACATCACTAATTTTGTCAATTACTTGCAATTACAATTACATTGATTTTTTCAAATATAGTTAATTACTTTCAATTACTTTAACAAATGTAATTAAATACATTTCAATTACTTCAATATCTTAAGAATAAATACATGTCTAAACAGCATTGAGACAGTCACACACAACACTTTTTTACGGTAATGTCTTTAAAGATTTGCGTTTATTTTAATCATCATTTATAGATTTTGCTTTAAAATTTGTATTTCAAAATACATGTTATATATAAACACGAGAATGTGTACTAAACCCAGTGTCATTTGGGTTCATGTTTGGTTCTGAACAAGATTTTTAATACTAAATGTTTATTCATTTGTTCTTGGGTATGAGAGAGCTTCAGGCCTGAACAAATTAAACCTTTTCTAGAGTGTCATGTTGTATATACACATCAAACATAATGAGACACTTAATTGGTGTTTAAACACCAGCCAATAGGTATATAACCTAAATATCATTATTTAATTTTGTCTGTCAAATTTCCTGTTTACATTATATACATGTACATGCATATAATTGATTATATTTACTTGTACTGATAAAATGTACTGCTTAAAGCTTAAAGTTAATCAAGAACTGTATGGACTGAATATGAGACCTAAGTTTTTAAATTTTTAACTTGAAAAAAGTAATTAAAATGTAATTGAAAAGTAATTGAAAATACATGATATTTTTTGCAAAGTATTTAAATACATTCAATTACTTGTAATTGAATGGAGACTCAATTACAAATTACTTCCAATTACTTTGAAAAATGTAATTAATTACACTCAATTACAAATACTTCTTTCAATTACCCCATCCCTGTTACATTTATATTATTTTTTTAAAAATCATTTTACATATAAGAAACCAAAATCATTTTTTAACTATTTTTTACTGATGTCATATAATATTTTGATACTGCAAAATATTAATTTTTGAAATATGATGCGATAATATTCTGCAAATGAATTCAACATTTCGCATCAAAATACTGAATTCCTCCCTCCCCATTAAAATATCGAACCCGGGGTTCAAAATACTATGAGCGTAAAATATTGAACTCCCCTCTGATTTTCCATTCCCATTAAAGAGGGGATTCAAAATATTCTGACTGTGAGATACTGAACCCTTCCCCTTCCTACCATATTTTCCTTTTGGTTTCAAAATATCATGGACAGGAAATATTGAAAATATCCTCCTCTGATTTTAATTCCAATTTTCCACATTTTGAACCCAACTTTTAGTTTCATTTCCTTTTGGAAAGGGGCTTCGAAATATTATGGCTGCGAAATACTGAACCCCTTCTGATTATCCATTTCTAATGAGTAGGAGGCTAGAAATATTTATAGCCAAAATAATATTATAACCCTCCTTCTGATTTTCAATCCAATTGTAAAGAGGGTTCAAAATATTATGGCCCTGAAATTATGACCCCCCCCCCTTTCCCATTTTCCATTCCCACTGAAGAGGGACATACATATAATTCAAAATATTTTGGCAGCGAAATATTGAAGAAATATTGAACCCTTTTCTTATTCTCCATTCTGATTGGGGAGGGGGTTCGAAATATTTAAAACTAAAAATAATAAACCCTTCCCCCAACTCCAATTTTTCTTCCAATTTTGATACGGTTTTTATGCCCCCTCCCTTGGAAACATCCACAAAAAAATGAACTTAAACTGCAAATATTTGGAATATTTGGAAGGGCCATAACTCTGTCGAAAATTGCTCTATGATACCCAAAATCAAACTTCACCTAGATATTATTTAAATAAACCTGTATACAAAATTTCATATAAATATGTACACCCTTTGCAAGGAAAATGAGCTGAAACTGCAAATAACTGGAATTTCTCTACGCCTAAGAGCCATAACTCTGTCGAAAATTGCTCAATCATACCCCATATCGAACTTGAACAAGATATTATCCTGATAAACCTGTATACTAAATTTCATTTCAATATGTTCATCCTCTGCGAAGAAAATGAGCGGAAACTGTAAATAACTGGAATTTTTCGACATCCTTAGGCTATAACTCTGTCGAAAATTGCTCGATCATACCCAATATTGAACCTGACCAAGATATTATCCTGATAAACCTGTATACCAAATTTCATCTAAATATGTTTATCCTCTGCGAAGAAAATGAGCGGAAACTGCAAATAACTGGAATTATTCGACATCCAAAAGGCCATAACTCTGTCGAAAATTACTCGATCATACCCAATATTGAACCTGACCGAGATATTATCCTGATAAACCTGTATACGAAATTTCATTTAAATATGTAGTGATAATTCCTCCCTTCTTCGAAGGAGGGGGGGGGACATAAAAACGATATATGCTCTAAATTATTTTAAACGAAATTATTCGGGTCATTTTAAGAGAAAGTGAAAAATATGTTTTGATTGCAAACAACAAAATGCAAAGTTAAAAATTTGGTGTGAATAAATGTATGATAAAATATCTAATAAATCATGGTCATTCATATCAATAAGACGTTTAATTTTTCCAAATGTAAAACTATTTATGAAAATAAAAAACAACCTTTGTTCATATTTTTCAAACCAATGTAAGAAAAAAATTGAGTCCACTATAAACTTGATATTAACCAAGTACAGTAAAACTCGTTTAGTACGAACACGGATATAGCAAATTCTTCGATATAGCTAACTTTTTTAGTCCCCGGTAAAATGCTTAAAAAATCTTTGCAAAATTTTAAGGTTAAAACGAATTCGGAAATAATGAATTTACGGGTATAGCGAACTGATTTCGCAAAAACTCTTCAATTTACAATCCGATTTTCAAAGGTATCAACCGAATGGTTTGTTTTTTTCATTCCAAGTCTCAATTAGCAAAATTGTACTCTTGGTAAGAAAACATGTATATAGAGAATTCGTTTAGTTAATATTTCGAATTCGTTATATAGATATAACGAATTACGGTTATAACGAAGTAAATCCATTGGTCCCTGGGACTTCGTAAGAACAGAGTTTAACTGTAATAAGGGTATTACATATCACTACATCTAGTACATACTCATTTACCGGTACTATCAAATTAATAATTTAAATATAATGATTTATGCACAAAATCTAAAAAATGCTGGGGTTTTTTTAATTTTAACTCAGCTATACACATAATGTTGTTAAATCAAATAAATCTTTAATCGTTGTATCAAAACTATTACTTATAATTCATAGATGCAATAGCATTCTAGTAATTGCTATTGTATCATATATCTTACCTAGTCTCACTTGAAAGTCATCAGAGGTTACAACGAAGGCCTTTGCAGGGTTTGTGAGGATTCCATGACAGATCACGTTTACTGTGTAAAGCTGTCCAGACATCAGACCACTAGACACAGTAAGGCTGTTTACCGATTTGTTTAGTCGCCCTGATGACTGTCCTGAAGAACCAGTTACTTTCCACTTCACTTCGTACTCAGTGACAAGCTCTGAGTCAATGTTCGGAGGATTCCAGAAAACAGAGAAGGAAGATGTTGTGCTGGTTATACCAGTAATGGTGGGGGCCAGTCTAGATTCTAAAAATGTAAAAAATATTCAATTATTAAAAAGTTATTCTGTTCTAAAAACTGAATCATGAATTTGTTCATGAAATGGTATAAACATATTGGTCGTCTAGTTATGTCACAAAATTAAAGAAATATAACACAATTCATGTACTTCATGCTTTTGTATATTGATAGTATCTGTACAAATAATACACAAGCTGAAGAAGTTTACACTATATTAGGAACATAATCATATATTTACATTGGCAAATATGTTTCCTTTTATGAATAGCGAAAACGTTCATTTCTGAATGAACTTTTTCGTGACTTCACAATGATAATAGCACACGCTAATCGCTTGTCGCTTGGATTATTGTAAACTTAAAATCTAGGTCATTTTTTTTAAGTTCTGAACAATTTGTCTTTTTCAAACGTAAACAGCATTATTATAATTTCATGTTAAATACTGAAATCTGATTGGTTTAGACGCAGTTAATAATCCGTTCTATTACCCTCAGCGTTAGCAACACACTTGGAAACGAGTAACACAACAAATTGTTACATGCACATACAGTTCGCCGTAAAATTCACGTCAAAATATGATAAATAAAAGTAAAATAATGCTGTTTAAGTTTGAAAAAGACAAATTGTTAAGAACTTAAAAAAATTACCGATATTTTATGTTAACAATAATCCAAGCTACAAGCGATAATCACATGCTATGATCATTGTGACGTCACGAAAAAGGTCATACAGAAATGAACGTTTTTGTCAGGGTGTCAATTTCAACTTTTACCCTCTCAAACAGGCACTATCTATATACTGTTAAAAAGTTCACTGGGATATGAAGCTGATTGGTACGTTTGGGCCTCACAAGATTTGTACACGTGACCAACCAAGTTCATATCCAAGTGAACTGTTTAAATTGCTGTTTATTTCTTAAATAACCCACATTGCTCAACCTGAGCAAATATGTCACTTAAAGCTCTTCACTAATATGCATTGGTTGAATTTTGACGAATGCTTCTGGAAAAGTTGATAACACTTTTAACAAGCAAATTGATGACGAGCAATGGGTAATCAAAGAATGAAACCTTCAGTTTAGAAATTAAGCAGACATATTAAAAAGATGTATACACATACTTGCATAACACACTTGCTCCTTATGGTAGTAATTGCTCACACAGAGACATTTATTGTTGCTACATTCAAGATGTATGGAGGAATCACACGAAACTGTGTTGATACAATTGTCATTAAACTCTAGAGCTACAAAATACAAGTCATTATTTTTAGTTTTCTCAACATATACATTAATATATAAATACATGTACACGTATAAACTGTATACAATTTTCATTTTTCAGAGAGTTGTTCCATTTACCTTTCACGTTCAGTGACACCTGGTTACTAGTTTTGATGGTTCCTGCAGCATTGCTGACTTGGACTTGGTAATTACCAGAATCTGTGAAGTCTACCTTTTTTATCATTAATGTGACTGTACCAGAACCTGAACCTGTTTGTGTGTACTTATCCAGGTTTATATCTAAGTCTGATACAGATCCCCCTGACACCTTCTGCCATTTGATATTAGTTACAGTTGCAGGTGATTCAATTGTTGCTGTTAAGGTGACATCTTCTCCATACTTCACACTGATTGATGGTTGTGTTAAGGTGACTGAGGTAGAACCTGGTGAAATTGATCAAGTGTTCACACATAATAGATATACAATCATTGACAGTAGAATATCAAATAAATAAATGTTTCTGTGATTTGTATGGATAACAAGAGGCCCATGGGCCACATCGCTTTCCTGAGGAACAATAGATATCATGATTAAATCAGCTTAATGGAGTCATAATACAAACTATCTGGAAAATGTACAATTAACATGTAGATCCTGTATAAATAAAATCCATTTCCCCCCTGGATATTCGTATGTTTATAATCATTATTCACTTTTCTAACAGAACGATTTTATAGTCATATCACATGTTCAGTATCGCAGTTCTCAAGAAGATCCTTAACAGTTGTTTATATATGGGATATAAACTTACATCAAACTCTGAACCTTCTTGTGAGGCCGAAGAATTGTCCTGGGGGCAAAGTCTTAACAATTATAAAGAATCATCTGGCTGATTAGTTTCTGAGAAGATTTTTAAATATTTACTCTATATTTTCCTATGTTAAACTTTGACCCCCATTGTGGCCCCACCCTACCCCCTGGGGCCATGATTTTCACAACTTTGAATCTACACTACCTGAGGATGCTTTCACACAAGTTTCAGCGTTCCAGACTGATTAGTTTCTGAGAAGAAGAGTTTTCAAGATTTACTCTATATATTCCTATGTTAAACTTTAACATCCCTCCATTGTGGCCCCACCCTACCCCCTGGGGTCATGATTTTCACAACTTTAAATCTACACTACCTGAGGATGCTTCCACACCAGTTTCAGCTTTCCTGGCTGATTAGTTTTCGAGAAGAAGATTTCTAAAAATTTACTCTATATAAAAATTTACTCTATATATTCCAAGGTAAAACTTTGACCCCCCCCCCATTGTGGTCCCACCCTACCCCTGGGGGTCATGATTTTCACAACTTTGAATCTACACTACCTGAGAAAGCTTCCACACAAGTATCAGCTTTCCAGGCTTAATGGTTCTTGAGAAGAAGATTTTTGAAAATTTCTCAAAATTTTCATTAATTTCTAATTATCTCCCCTTCAAAAAGGTAAGGCCCTTAATTTTCAAAACTTTGAATCCCCTTTGCCTAAGAAAGATTTGTGCTAAGTTTTATTGAAAATGGCCGAGTAGTTCTTGAGAAGTTGTAGAAGATGTAAAAAGTTTACTGACGGACAGACGAACGGACGGAAGGATAATGTGATAAGAAAAGCCCACTTGAGCTTTGAGCTCAGGTGAGCTAAAAATATATCAGTGGAAATGATTTTTTTTCTGAATTAACTTAGTCCCCTATTTTCAGAGCCCACATGCACCAGGCCCAATCGAAATCATTTTACACTTTAGACATAATAATACATGTGATATTTAACTTAAAAGTATTTGCTGTGTAATTACATTGTCTTTACATCTTAAAAGATAGTCTTCAATATATATTTAAAAAATTAAAAAGTTAAATTTATTCACATTAGTCTACAACTGAGCAGCATATAATTCCTATGAAATTTTAACAGTTATAATTGTATTTCCATTTTTATGTGCACAATGAAATTTAAATAACGTTTAGATGAAATATTCTAATGATCTATTACATAATACATGTTGTAGTATTTCTCTTTCAAATCAAGTAGAATTTCAACTGCACTTTTTTTTATCCAAAACCCCTTTCATAAACAAGAGGCCAATAGGCCTGAACGGTCACCTGAGTAGCATATAACCCATACACAAACTTGTCGAGGAGTCTCATATATTCATTTAATTGGGTTTCATTCTGGAGTAGACAAAATATAAATTTGTAATGACGACCACCTCCCTGCCTGAAATCTTTCAAAAAGAACTGTGAAACTTATGATTTTGGTGAAAAACTTGAAGATCTGGTCTACATATCATGAATTCAGTTTTCCTTTCAGGTTTGTAGGAGTAAAGAAGATCATTTTTATTAATTATAGTTTTGATGTGAAGGATCCATTAACTGTGATGCTGCTTCCATTAGTTATTACAGATTGTGAAGCTAATATATGCACATCAGATGGAGGAGCTTGATAAGACAAACAAGTATTGACACTATAACGTAAATATATGTAAATAACTTGTTTGAATTAAATACGAGGGTTGTTCGGAAATTATTGAGACAGCACAAATATCTCTCTTTCTAAGCGGCAGATTTTAATGAAAATTGGAATTAAAATTAAAGAAACATAATCAAATAAATGAGCAAAGTAAAACTACACAATATATTAATAGTTTGTTTATGACAGGGCATAAACAAGTCGGTGGTCAAGGAACCCAGCGCAGGCACAAACTCGAGTTTCAAATAGTTAAACATCTTTATTTTAAATGTTGTTAGACCTACAATTCTTAATAAAATAAATCAAATTATGTATGTTCATTTTGCTAATTGGTGTGACTAACTTTTGACCAACGAGTTGAAATACGAAGAGAGTACTTAAATATTTAGCAAGCAATTGAAATCTGACTGAGACGGTGTATTGAAATTTTACGTCATGGCGGCGCAGCAAATATGCATGAATTTGGTGTGAACCTCAGAAATGGACTTTTATTGGCCAAGAAATTGCTTAAATAAAAACTAGTCGATGGAAAACAGCCAAAAGCTTCAGGTAATTGAGCTTTTTCTGATTGTTTAACTAGAAGTTAAACAATGAGATTAAATATCAAGTACTTTTTCACACAAATTGATTTTAACAGTTCTAAGATATATATACGGAATGAATGTAAGAGAAGTATCACAGTTAGTTGACTTTCGGTAAGACATAACTTGATTTTATTCACACAAAAATCAAGAATGGAAAATATATGTAAATGTTGCCATTTTAAAATAAAAATAAAGAGATGAAAATTAAAGAATAGTTCATGTATCCGTACGTTTGTAAGGTATTTATAACATAGGACCAAGAAGAACGTTCAAACGACTTTGCAATGAATTTGTGGTTGCGCCAGGACATTCGCGATTTTATGTTCTCGCGATTTGATCGAAAACTGTTGAATCGCGGAATTAAGTTCTCGCGTAAAATAAGAAATTAACAGTATTATTAAAATCCTTTTGTCTCTATTTCAACTATTCATTTTATTTATTATGTTCAAAAACATTTTTTTTCTTACGTGTTGGAATAATTCTAATCTTCTCAGCATGTGCAGGGCTTCTCTTGACAAGTGTCTCACCACTTACAGTAACAATCTTAACGTTGTAGTATGATCCAGGAGTGAAACTCTTTCCATTAAACTGTGCCAACGAAATACTATTACTACTTGTAATATATGTAGCATCATCTGATTCAATGGTTACTTCATATCTGGTCACAAACGTGTTGTCTGGTGCAGTCCAGATTATTCTAATGGCAGTGTGATCAAAGTTACTTTCATTCAGTATTGGGCCCGGAGACAGTGGATCTGAAAAATACAAACAAATCACTTACTATACTTTTAATAGTTTGAAACATTAAAGCTTTTAATATAGAGTGTTTTAGGGGGCTGAACCCCTCAATAATACTATTTGATGGATTTTTATTTATATTATTTTTTTAAAAATCATTTTACATACAAGAAACCAAAATCATTTTTTAACTATTTTTTACTGATGTCATATAATATTTTGATACTGCAAAATATTAATTTTTGAAATATGATGCGATAATATTCTGCAAATGGATTCAACATTTCGCATCAAAATACTGAATTCCTCCCTCCCCATTAAAATATCGAACCCGGGGCTCAAAATACTATGAGCGTAAAATATTGAACTCCCCTCTGATTTTCCATTCCCATTAAAGAGGGGATTCAAAATTTTCTGACTGTGAAATACTGAACCCTTCCCCTTCCTACCATATTTTCCTTTTGGTTTCAAAATATCATGGACAGGAAATATTGAAAATATCCTCCTCTGATTTTAATTCCAATTTTCCACATTTTGAACCCAACTTTTAGTTTCATTTCCTTTTGGAAAGGGGCTTCGAAATATTATGGCTGCGAAATACTGAACCCCTTCTGATTATCCATTTCTAATGAGTAGGAGGCTAGAAATATTTATAGCCAAAATAATATTATAACCCTCCTTCTGATTTTCAATCCAATTGTAAAGAGGGTTCAAAATATTATGGCCCTGAAATTATGACCCCCCCCTTTCCCATTTTCCATTCCCACTGAAGAGGGACATACATATAATTCAAAATATTTTGGCAGCAAAATATTGAAGAAATATTGAACCCTTTTCTTATTCTCCATTCTGATTGGGGAGGGGGTTCGAAATATTTAAAACTAAAAATAATAAACCCTTCCCCCAACTCCAATTTTTCTTCCAATTTTGAGACGGTTTTTATGCCCCCTCCCTTGGAAACATCCACAAAAAAATGAACTTAAACTGCAAATATTTGGAATATTTGGAAGGGCCATAACTCTGTCGAAAATTGCTCTATGATACCCAAAATCAAACTTCACCTAGATATTATTTAAATAAACCTGTATACAAAATTTCATATAAATATGTACACCCTTTGCAAGGAAAATGAGCTGAAACTGCAAATAACTGGAATTTCTCTACGTCCAAGAGCCATAACTCTGTCGAAAACTGCTCAATCATACCCCATATCGATCTTGAACAAGATATTATCCTGATAAACCTGTATACTAAATTTCATTTCAATATGTTCATCCTCTGCGAAGAAAATGAGCGGAAACTGTAAATAACTGGAATTTTTCGATATCCTAAGGCTATAACTCTGTCGAAAATTGCTCGATCATACCCAATATTGAACCTGACCAAGATATTATCCTGATAAACCTGTATACCAAATTTCATTTCAGTATGTTCATACTCTGTGAAGAAAATGAGCCGGAACTGCAAATAACTGGAATTGTTCTACGTCAAAGGGCAATAACTCTGTCGAAAATTACTCGATCATACCTTATATTGAACTTGACCAAGCTATTATCCTGATAAACCTGTATACCAAATTTCATCTAAATATGTTTATCCTCTGCGAAGAAAATGAGCGGAAACTACAAATAACTGGAATTATTCGACATCCAAAGGGCCATAACGCTGTCGAAAATTACTCGATCATACCCAATATTGAACCTGACCAAGATATTATCCTGATAAACCTGTAAACGAAATTTCATTTAAATATGTAGTGATAATTCCTCCCTTCTTCGAAGGGGGGGGGGGACATAAAAACGATATATGCTCTAAATTATTTTAAACGAAATTATTCGAGTCATTTTAAGAGAAAGTGAAAAATATGTTTTGATTGCAAACAACAAAATGCAAAGTTAAAAATTTGGTGTGAATAAATGTATGATAAAATATCTAATAAATCATGGTCATTCATATCAATAAGACGTTTAATTTTTCCAAATGTAAAACTATTTATGAAAATAAAAAACAACTTTTGTTCATATTTTTCAAACCAATGTAAGAAAAAATTTGAGTCCACTATAAACTTGATATTAACCAAGTACAGTAAAACTCGTTTAGTACGAACACGGATATAGCAAATTCTTCGATATAGCTAACTTTTTTAGTCCCCGGTAAAATGCTTAAAAAATCTTTGCAAAATTTTAAGGTTAAAACGAATTCGGAAATAATGAATTTACGGGTATAGCGAACTGATTTCGCAAAAACTCTTCAATTTACAATCCGATTTTCAAAGGTATCAACAGAATGGTTTGTTTTTTTCATTCTAAGTCTCAATTAGCAAAATTGTACTCTTGGTAAGAAAACATGTATATAGAGATTTTGTTTAGTTAATATTACGAATTCGTTATATAGATATAACGAATTACGGTTATAACGAAGTAAATCCATTGGTCCCTAGGACTTCGTAAGAACAGAGTTTTACTGTAATAAGGGTACATGTATATTGCACTTATCTGGTAACTAAATCATTGTAAGAACCTCACAAACAGCAATATTCTATCATATCACTACATCTAGTACATACTCATTTACCGGTACTATCAAATTAATAATTTAAATATAATGATTTATGCACAAAATCTAAAAAATGCTGGGTTTTTTTTAATTTTAACTCAGGTATACACATAATGTTGTTAAATCAAATAAATCTTTAATCGTTGTATCAAAACTATTACTTATAATTCATAGATGCAATAGCATTCTAGTAATTGCTATTGTATCATATATCTTACCTAGTCTCACTTGAAAGTCATCAGAGGTTACAACGAAGGGCTTTGCAGGGTTTGTGAGGATTCCATGAGAGATCACGTTTACTGTGTACAGCTGTCCAGACATCAGACCACTAGACACATTAAGACTGTTTACTGAATTGTTTAGTCGCCCTGATGACTGTCCTGAACCAGTTACTTTCCACTGCACTTCGTACTCAGTGACAAGCTCTGAGTCAATGTTCGGAGGATTCCAGAAAACCGAGAAGGAGGATGTTGTGCTGGTTATACCAGTAATGGTGGGGGCCAGTTTAGATTCTAAAAATGTAAAAAAAATATTCAATAATTAAAATATTTTTCTGTTCTAAAAACTGAATTATGAATTTCTTCATAAAATGGTATAAACATATTGGTCGTCTAATTATATTACACAATTAAAGAAATATAACACAATTCATGTTCCTCATGATTTTACATATTGATAGTATCTGTACAAATAATACAAAAGCTGAAGAAGTTTACACTATATTAGGAACATAATCATACATGTACATTTGCAAATATGTTTCCTTATATGAATAGCGAAAACGATCATTTCTGAATGAACTTTTTCGTGACTTCACAATGATCATAGCACGTGCTTGCTTGTCGCTTAGAATATTGTAAACATAAAATCTCGGTAATTTTTTAAAGTTCTGAACAATTTGTCTTTTTCAAACGTAAAAAGCATTGTTATAGATTCATGTTAAATACTGAAATCTGATTGGTTTAGACGCAGTTAATAATCAGTTCTATTACCCTCAGCGTTAGCAACACACTTGGCAACGGGTAACACAACGAATTATTACATGCACGTACAGTTCGCCGTAGAATTCACATCAAAAAAAGATAAATGAAAGTATTATAATGCTGTTTACGTTTGAAAAAGACAATTTGTTCAGAACTTTAAAAAATTACCGAGATTATATGTAAACAATAATCCAAGCGACAAGCGATAATCATGTGCTATGATCATTGTGACGCACGAAAAAGTTCATACAGAAATGAACGTTTTCGTCAGGGTGTCAATTTCAACTTTTACCCTCTCAAACAGGCACTATTTATATAATGTTGAAAAGTTCAATGGGATATAAAGTTGGTTGGTACGTGATGAAATCCACTAAGAAGCCCTTTGAGCCTCACAAGATTTGATCACGTGACCAACAAATTTCATATTCCGGTGACTTTTAAATTGCTGTTTATTTCTGAAATAACCCACATTGCTTAACCTGAGCAAATATGTCAACTTTGATCGAAGTAGCCAACTAGAAAAGCTATACTGTCAAATCACTAGTTTTATGCAATACAATATTATTTGATAAACAGGTAATGACATAATTTGAGGACATTATACTAACCAGACATTATTGAGCATTTAAAAAATGCCCCACTTATATAGAAGACATTAGAATATAAGCATTCGAGGATTTTGCTTTAACCCTCATCTTTGACATAGAATCAATTATTACAAAGTCACTGCACATACTTAACCAAACAAGCAAACTCGGGTGCATATGATGCATACTGTGAGGGTTGAGGAGAGAAAAAAATAGAGCATGGATAGAGAGGTCTTCTATGACCTTGACATTTCACAAAAACTTTGACTATATTTTAAGTTACTATACATGCACATGTTCCCCTTTTCTACAAACAGGCTTTGGTAAAATCTGACCAATATCAGTCAAGGAGAGAAAATTATTTTTTTTATTCTTGAATATTATCTGTTATGACCATGTCATTTGACAAGGTCACTGCACACACAATCATCTGCAGACATTTCTTCTAGTTCTTTAACAAGATTTGTGGGCCTAAGGTATAACTTAATTATCGAAACCATGTCACTGCACACCCTCTTCTTAAAGGGTTTGGGTGGATGATGTATGAGCTAGTCAGATTAGGACAATTTAAAAGTGTAGAGAAAATATGCTCCTTACAAGTGACGTTAAAAGGACATATGGATGGATGCTGATCACTTTAAGGATGCCTGTAGCGCGGACATCTTAAAATATGTATTTACACATATACAGGGGAGATAGGTATCTGAACAAATTTTTTGTGATGGAAAACATTAATAGCAAACTTGTGGAAAATGTTTACCCAAGGTGTTATGGTTAGGTAAACTTGAATATACCTTATGTAAAAGTTTTGATACATCTGGTTATTATGTTTATCAAGATTTTTAAAACACCCCATCCTATTTCATTCACTTGAACAAACTTTTAAAGCCCTTCACTCAATATGTTTAGCTGAATTTTGAAAAATGAATCTAGAGAATTTCCTTATCATGCCTTTATTTCTTTACTTGAACATACTAAAGCTACTAAAGCTCTTCACTAATATGCTTTGGCTGAATTTTGACCAATGCTTCTGGAAAAGTTAAAAACACTTTTAACAAGCAAATTGATGACAAGCAATGGGTAATCAAAGAAATGAACCTTCAGTTTAGAAATTAAGCAGAAATATCAAAAAGATGTATACACATACTTGCATAACACACTTCCTCCTTATGGTAGTAATTGCTCACACAGAGACATTTATTGTTGCTACATTCAAGATGTATGGAGGAATCACACGAAACTGTGTTGGTACAATTGTCATTAAACTCTAGAGCTACAAAATACAAGTCATTATTTTTAATTTTCTCAACATAAACATGAATATATAAATACATGTACACGTATAAACTGTATAAAATTTTCATTTTTCAGAGAGTTGTGCCATATACCTTTCACATTCAGTGACACCTGGTTACTAGTTTTGATGGTTCCTGCAGCATTGCTGACTTGGACTCTGTAATCACCAGAATCTGTGAAGTCTACAATTTTTATCATTAATGTGACTGTACCAGAACCTGAATCTGTTTGTGTGTACTTATCCAGGTTTATATCTAAGTCTGATGCAGATCCCCCTGACACCTTCTGCCATTTGATATTAGTTACAGTTGCAGGTGATTCAATCGTTGCTGTTAAAAACACATCTTCTCCATACTTCACACTGATTGATGGTTGTGTTAAGGTGACCAAGATAGAACCTGTTGAAATTGATCAAGTGTCCACACATATACAATCATTGACAGTAGAATATCAAATTAACAAATGTTTTTGTACTTTGTATGGATAGTAAGGTATCAGTGGAAATGATTTTTTTCTGAAATGACTTAGTCTACTATTTTCATAGTCCATATGCACCAGGCCCAATAGAAAGCATTTTACTCTTTAGGCATAATAATACATGTGACATATAACTTAAAAATACTTGTTGTGTAATTACATTGCCTTTACATCTTATAATATAGTCTTCAATATATATTAAATAATTAAAAAGTTAAATTTATAACTGAGCAGCATATAATTCCTATGAAATTGTAACATGCACAATGAAAATAAAATAAACTTTAGATATTTTAATGATCTATTAAATAATAAATGTTGAAGTATTTCTCTTTCAAATCAAGTGCAATTTCAACTGCACTTTTTTTTTTCATCCAAAACCCCTTTTATAAAAAAGATTAAAACAGAAAACTGAACGTAACAATGTGTAATATTTTAACAAGGAAAATATATCTTTTATCAACTTTCATATCTGCATTAAAATAAATATGTCAACTTAATTAAAACAAACTGAAAAAGAGTCATTATTCCATACATGTATACCAAAGTAGAAAATTTCATACAAACCGTCTACCACATTTAATGTGATGGATTCACTTTGTTTGAAGCCAACTCTGTTGGTGACCACGAGTCTAAAAGATGTTCGATCAATGAAGTCTACTTTTGTAATCACAAGTTTAGGAGTGGGACTTGTGAGGGAGCTCCCTGCATATCGCCCATCTGTGATATCAATATCTGTGAACTCTGCTCCAATCTGTTTCTGCCACTTGTTTTCTGTACTTAGTTTTGACGAGAAGGATCCGTTAATTGTGATGCTGCTTCCATTATATATTGGATCAACAGATTGTGAAGCTGATATATGCACATTAGATGGAGGAGCTTGATAGGAAAAAAAAAGTTATGGCACTATAACTCAAGTTATATGTATTCTAAATAACTTCTTGTTGTTTGAATTAAATATGACTGATTATCATATTAAGGAATATCATTTTCTATACAATGAGAAAATATTTTAAAGCAATAGAGGGAATAGACTTATTTTTTTAGATTTGCTACTTATTGTGCTTAACAACAGCTTGGCATAATTGGTTTATACTATAATGTTAACATCAAATCTACAAGTATTTTTTAGAACACAATAACTACGTGTAGCTAAAACATAATCCTCTATCTCAGGGTAGATGAATAATCTTTAGGATGATCTTACCCAGAGTTACAGATTGTGAACTTGTGGAAGATCCAACATGATTGGTTGCCCCACAATGATATTCACCAGCATCTGCAGATGCTATATTATTAATAGATAGTGATGGGTTGCTCACAATTCCTCCAAAGTATTTGGCACTATTCGTGTTATCAAGATTTTTTCCATTTAACAACCAATAGACAGATGTAAGTGGAGGGGAACCCTGGATGACACTGGCAGTACAGTCGATGGTTACAGTGGTGCCTGTCTCTGTTATTGTCCTAGGTACTGTTACATTTGGTTCCTCTAAAATGTTACATTAAAATATATTTTCAAAAAATTGCTTTCAAGCCTGAGTCAACCAAAATACATATCTTTACCATCATCTTGCTGTACAAATGTATTCATTTAACCCAACCCAAATTTCAACATTGACTACCGGGATATTGTATATTGTATACTTAGTATGCTGACAATACATGCATGGTCATCAATATAAATCAAATCATAGTATTCTACAGAATCAACAAAATTGACCTCAATATCAATCAAACAAAAAAGTAAATCAAAATGTTATTTACTAGATATGGATATGACAATAACAATCAACGGTAATATTTATCAATACTGAGTCAGACTATCATTTATGCTATGTACTTTCATCAATATGATCATTATGGACCATTACTAAAATACAGGTATGAATGAAATATACATGTATATTATCCGTATTTACATTTATTTACAGCCCCTGAAATGTTCCACTTTCCTAATTTTTTGTAAGTTCACCATGTGCTCATAGTGTGCTCCTCGTGCGTTCACTTGCGCTCTCCATTCCGCTCAGTATGCGCTCACCTTTCACACTATGCATTCATGCATTCACCTTGCGTCCACGCTTCATTCAGCATTCACTTTTCATTCCGCCCCTTTTCATTCATTTACATTCAGAAAATCAACTCCGAAGTAAATGGATCGGTCTTTGCAAGTCACAACAAGGAAACTTAATTCATTTCACATCAGAAACATAACAATAATCAGACTCTGATTTGTAGAATTTGAAATACACATTATTGAGCAAATCCATGTAAGTTAACAGTGAATAACTAGGCACTGTACTTCTTGATTAATGCTAATTCATTATCAACATCAGTCTACATGTTTCTATAATTTTTTTCTCATAGTTCCCAGTTGTTGAGCAGGAAATGAATTAAATGTTACAGTACTGTATAGTTTATATAAAATGCACATCACTTGTACTATTCATATGTACACTGTTCAATTGGAGATGTATCCAGCCAAGTGACAAAAATTTTTTCCATGTTCAAAGCGTCGCTCTTTATTTCCCATTTGTAAAACTTGAAAAAAAATGTCAATTTTTGACTTATTTTGATTGGATTGTAAAAATAGCATCACTTCTGATGTCATATACTGCCAGTGATTGCAAATAAATAAAAAAAAATAAGTGAAAAATATATTTTATAACAACTCTTCTAAAAATAACATAACAATTTATTGTACCCAAACCACTTTAAAAAATGGCATATTATGGGGGTCAAATTTGACTCATATCATATATTATAGTTCTTTTTAACGATATTACAGCTAGGATAACTTTAAACACGTACTTCGACTGATAACAATACATACATGAAGTTCATTTGTAATTTTTTTGGATAACTGACAAAATACATTGTAAGGATACATGTAACTCCTGACGCACTCTGATTAAATCTGTCATCTTGCGTTCACTAGCCATTCACATATTGTTAAATGTGCGTTCACTTTGCGCTTACGTTTGCACTTTGCACCCATTCACTATTCACTGTTCATAAGCACTCACCTAATTACATTCAGCAAGAGCTCACCGTTCACCCACTGTTCAAGTGGGAAGTAGAACTGTTCAGGGACTGTAATGCATGGATTGATGACCAGATATGATTTTGAAATCAACAACAGCATCAATAATCATTTTGGTTTTTAAAAAAATTATAAATGAAAAAAATGATATATCATTCAAATCTATTTTTTTTCCTTAAATTTTTTTCTGTGGCCAATATGACATATCTGCAGATGTCAAAACTTTTCATCAGAGTTATTTGCATCTTCACAATGTCAAAGTTTTGTGATTACAGAACTTCACACAATTAAAGCCTCGACATAAGTCGCTATTTAAAAGTTGGGCTCATATGGAGGGTAATTGTGTTCAAAAATCCAGACCTGTAAACTTGTAAATCCTATTATGCAATCGTGTTGGTGTGTGAGCCTGGGTAAGAATGAGTGTACTTTTGATCGTATAACCTATAAAACTCAGGCATAAACAATCTAGAGTTGACCCCACAGGCCTTCAATCTATTTTTTTCTACAGATGCACAATTGCAGCTGTAAAACGCTGTTTATTTTTTACATGCAACCTGCCACTATACTACACACTTTTCAACTGTAGTCTTTGCATAATTCTATCTCCTTTTTCTGAAATAGCACGGCTGACATGTTACAAATCAACAAATGTTAAGTCTACAAGTTTTTCGAACTTTGACATGACCAAATATGGACACAGTGAGGTCACCAATAGAAAAGGTTAGCTGCAGGTAAAGGCATACCGTAATCGTCGGAATGGGAGCGGAATAAATAACAAAAAATATATTAGGTAGGCCTACAATTATATTATCTCTAGATAACAACATTTCTTAGGAAGTATGATTTTTTGAAAAAATAAGTAATGAGCTTGGTGTACATTTTATCAAAAGAATGTATATAAAATATGCGAGTGAAGAATTGGATTAGCTTCAGATATCTTCTTAGAACTGAAAAAAATTACATATAATGACTTTGTTTGAATAAACATGAATTAGATGTACATAAATTAGAGTACATGCTAGAAATTGTTATGTATACAGCTCGGCTGAATGAAGAAATTATCTCAAAAAGCATCCTTATTGCTACCACAAAGTTGGGACAAGAACCCAAGGGGAATTAAATTACTGAGTTTCAAAGTTATCAATAAGAGAAACAAACTATTTAAAGATACTGGTTTGGAGATTTTGATTAATATGAGAGATACGAAGCGACCCCCCCCCCCCACTTAAAAAAAATTAAGAAAAAATCCAAAGATAAGGTTAACTGTCGTGAAATCAAAATGTGTATAAATTATTTTTAAAAATGTTTCATTTTGCATTGTCGGAAATATATAGGGAAAGGGGCTATCGTGCAGGTAAAAATTGGCATTTTTTAAAAAAGGAATTATTAGGGAATAAGAGTATGGCGTCCTGAATGTCAGTTCAATACAGACTCACTAAGTGAAATTGGTTGATAAAAAAATTCCGGAGAGCTATTATAATACAGCTTTACAGCCACTTGTGAACATGTACTGTTTACCATATAGCAGCTACAGTTTGTACTTACTTTTATAGAATTATTGTCATTACGTATATATTTCAAAATATTTTATAATTAAAACTCTACCAGTTCATATACGATTAAAATCATCTGCCAGACCTGGTTTCTTAATTTCAGAAATTCAATTTCCGAAGAAAAACATAATTACAAAAACATAAACATACATGAACTTGTATATTACCCATACTATATCTTCAAAACCTTTAAATTTTTAATAAAACTTTGTGCTTTAATTGATAATTATAAAACTTCTTTTTATAACAATTTTAGATTGTTTAATATTTATTTTGCACTTGCACAACAAAATCATATTGATATTTTAAAAAATAGTTTAAATACAATGTACATGTATACATGTAGTTACATACATTTTTCCGCAAAAAAATTACGAAATCTTTGCAAGTCGTTCAATTTTAATTAACGAATTCAGATATGCAGTACTCTAGTATATGCAATATCTTTGCCAATATTGATTAAGTTCAACAGCTGGTATTTTTTCCCCATAAATTATCAGAAATCAAAATTTGCAATACCTCTGATATAATATCATAATGTATATTTGATCTGCAAAAGAACTACCGGTACTACGTGTCTTGAAAACTGTACAAGGAGTTATTGGTACAATAATCATTTTCATTATTTCAATAATCGGATTTTTCCCCGTTGAAATTATCTCTCAAATTCTTAGAATTCAGAAGCAATGGAGCTCCATGGGAATTCAGAAGCAATGGAGCTCCATGGGAACTCATGGGGGTCTCCGAACCCCTACCACTCAAACTATATTCACCCCGGCCCTTAAGAAATTTATTATATGTCAAATTATTTTAAAGAAATAAGATATTAGGCATTTCTTTTTAACCTTTCTCGTATAATACCAAGAGAATATTAGCGCACTGATCACATCGGCAACGATTTTTATATATTTGTACCTTTTCCTGTTTGGTCCAGTTTCAATCATACCTCAATAATTTTTTCTAAAAATAATACCAGTATTTTTAATAGAAATGCAAATGCAGAAACTATGGATTGAAAGTGTGCAAAGTTGGTTTAATTAACTAATGAAAACAATAAAGCTGCAAAATGTACATCATACGAACTAACTGAGTCAAATCTTAGATGTGTTTATGCTCAAGGTTTATAGGTTACACGATCAGAATTACACACTTTTATACTCACACACTAACATGATTGCATATTCGGATTTACAAGTTTAGATGTCTAGATTTTACAACACGATTATCCTCCATAGGCTCAGGCCATCGTATTTCATAGGTTCCAAGTCTTAATTTGGAGCCAATCAGAATGCGGTTCTCATTCATATCAGAAATGATGTAAACTTATGTTGATCTAGGAATATAGCAAGTTCTCAATCTTCTTGTTCATTTGTATGGATAATAACTTATACAAATATAGCTGAATAATTTTTTTGAAATCATTCACTGTGTTAAAACAGCTTTCTGAAGTTAAAAATATCTTGCATACCTATGGAAAACGATAGAAAGTCACCATATGTATGTCAAATGTGCTTAGTTCCAATTAATGCATCCCGATTATCTTTTAAACATGATATTGCATGCTTTTGATTTTCAGTGAGACAATTAATATTGAATTTTTCACAATTTTTTTGTTTGAGATCCGCCATCCTTGTGCTCAACCCAAACTATGTTTCAAAAGAAGTAATTTTATTGGATATTCTATTTTTAGAATTATTACATATTGTTGAGCGTGAAGCCCAACTTTTAAATGGTGGCTTATGTCAAGGGTTTGTGTGGAGTTCTGTAATCACAAAACCTTGACATTATGACACCATCTATATTGTATTCATTTTGAAAGTATACAATGTTTTGTGCAATATAAAGGATGATAGCTTAATATCTATAATCATAAATATTCAAATGTACCTCCAGTCACAGTTAGTGACACCTGGTTACTAGCATTGGTGGTTCCTGCAATGTTACCGACTTTCACCTGGTAGGCACGCGTGTCATCAAAGTTAACACTTTGTATGGTCAGTGTGACTTGGCCTTGGCTTAATTCACTCTGTATGTACTTTGATGTTAATTCAAACTCTGTAAGGCTTCCACTCGTTTGTCCTTTAAGCCATTTGATAGTGTTTGAAAGGTTTAAAGATACTTCTGATGTGATTGTAGCTGTAAGTATCGCATCTGATCCATACACCACACTGGTAGATTGTGCTGAAAGGCTGACTGTTATAGAATCTGAATAAAATTGTTTTAATATAAAACATTATCAATCCAGTGATAAATAAACATCAAAAAGACATTTAATACAATATGCCACTGTTGCCAAATCCTATACATGTGTATATATACATTTACATTTTGTATCATACATTGCCCAAATGCAAAGAAACAAAGGAACTGTCATATAAATAAAACATATTACTCTCTTATGTTGAGAAACACTTAAATATGAAATTCAATGTACCAGCTAGAGCTTATGTTTAAGTAACATTTAATCTAATCTTAATGCACAAAAGATTCCCCATGCATGCTCCCAAATTCATTAAATTAATGGTATATAAGTGTGGGAATCTGCAATTATTCATAATTTGTATAATTTGAATTTCAAAATGAACTTTTATTTCCACAGATCACATGGGCCATCTCAATACCTTTGTTCCAAAAATGTAGAATGAGTTGTTTGAAGGTTATGTAAGTGTATTGAATGAAACTTACCTAATTTGCATACACCATTGACATCAAAATATCCATCACTACATACACAATTGCCACCAGTACAGATCTCAACAGTCGCTGTACAATTTTCAGTCACAATGCAACTTGTCCCTAAAGTAGCTTCACTTACTGAGAAAATACACAACCAGGAAACAATCTACAAAATAATAAATGATTGAAAAAAAATTCTATAAATGGTTTATAAAAAGGAAAGCTCCAAACGCTTATTTTTCTAGTCTTTCTGTTTGAGCCTTCATGACGCATGTATCATTCAATGGTGCAGTAACAAGTACACCAAATTGTTTATCAACAGAGGCATGTACTCGTAGATTTAAGATTTACCAACTGTTTACTGCTCCAAGTCTTTCACCTTTCAAATGAATTTGATCTAATATATGTGACATTTCAATTTATTCCTATTTATTGAATACACCAGGCATTAAAGCGTTCTTCCAACTTGTCAATTTCTGCACCAGGTACGTATAAAGTATGGCATCTTTCATCATTTCGCTGATTTAAAAAAAGGATAGAAAATCATGTGACGAAAAAAATCCTGATTTTTAATAGCATGATATGCCAAGGGTTTGTGAGAAGCGGTGCGGATCAGAAAACCTTGGCTAGCAAAGATGATCGATGGACCAAGAATCAAACTCTAGACCCAGCAACTCTCACAGGATGAATGACCATCTTTAAGTCCTCCTTAAAGATAGCTTAAAGGTGTTTAAAGGTAGCTTAAAGACGATCTTTAAGCCACCTTTAAGCTACATTTAAGCTATAAGTATTGCTTAAAGGTGGCTTAAAGAAAGCGTAAAGATGGCTTAAAGGCAGCTTAAAGACCATCTTTAAGCCACCTTTAAGCCACCTTTAAGGACAACTTATAGGTCCTTAATGTCCAAACTTCTTTAAGCCACCTTTAAGCCACCTTTAAGCTACCTTTAAGCCACCTTTAAGCCTTTAAAAAAAAATTAATTCAATATTGTGCTTAAACTCCAACAAAATTTATTAACTTTATGAAAGAAAAGGTATTAAAACGGTTTTTGTTCTAGAAAGAAAAATGAAAAAAAAAAACACAAAAAAAACCGGCCACGGCGAGATTTGAACCGGGGACCCTTAGCGTACTAGCATCACCACACATCCTCTGCGCCACGGCAACTTACATATATAGGAGCGTTTTTATATCCTATATATCAGTGGATATTGAATCACTGTATTGAATGTGTTTACTTGAAAAGATTTTGACAAACCATTCAGTTTGTAACAATCAATTATATCTAATTTATAAATTAAATAAAATAAAAATGTAAGAAAGAAAATGAAATCATTTCTTTTATTAAATGCATTGATACTATTAGGGTATTTGTTCAATTTCCCGGTTTTCATGATCGCGGCGCCGTTCCAATATGTTTAAATATTTACATGTAATTGTATGTACATGATTTTTAAACTATCAATTCTATAACAAACAAAATTACCAATTACCGGTGACGTATTTACTGCATGTGGCAATTGCAAATGACTTGTACATACAATTGTATGATGTGCCAGGCCGGGTATATTTGACATATTTACCCTTATACATATATTTAAATAATCAACCCCTATTGATGATCACCGGTACATTAATCAATTAGCCTCAAGATTTTACTCTTACATACATGTATCGTTAATTTGTAGACGTAACATCTTTGAAACCCAGAGCTAGGAAATAATACTTTGAAAATGAATTACAAATGTAAATTAACTTTTATTCACTAGACTTATCGTATACTCGTACATACTAAGATTCAACGCCTTTAGAAACCCTGACGTGCACCTGGGCACACGACACACCTGTTGTGTATATCTTGTATATTCTGTGTTAGTTCCAGGGGTTTTCTAAAGTTGGACAAACAATAGACTTTAATTAGATATACACAAACATGCACCTGGGCACACGACACAACTGCTGTGTATATCTTGTTTATTCTGTGTTAGTTCCAGGGGTTTTCTTAAGTTGGACAAACAATAGATTCTAATTAGATATACACAAACGAACAAAACTATGTCTAGACAAACAAAGCAGTAATATCCTGCCCGATATAACAAAGGCAGTTGAGAGTCTTTTCATCTTTAACATGTATCTAGCAGATCTAGAGTTAGAAATAATGAAAATTGAAATAAAAATACAAACCTTAAACCAATTAACAAATTAAATCATGCATTTTTGGTTCATTATCTTTATTTTGTTTAATAACCGGATGAACTGAGAGAGAGAGAGAAAGAGAGAGAGAGAGAGAGAGAGAGATATTTTTCACCGATTAATTTATAATAGGAAACAAACATACTTTAATTAGTTTTACGCACATATTAAGATACAGAGACTGCGCTCATACATGTACCTACAATAATTTTGAACCCCCCCAAAAATTATAAAGAATTTTATAACGGCAATCTGTGTCCATCAGAGCGGTGCTGATGATAGCGATTTGTGTTTAATGGAGCGACGATTAAAACCGCCTGGAACACCCCCCCCCCCCTTCCTTGGAAATTATATTATCACTCGGATGACCCCCTCCCATCTCTATAAAAGAGCTTTTGCATTTAATATATGTTTTTATTGTTCAGCTTGATCAATATTGACTTAAAGGCCACTTAAAGACAGTGTAAAGGCAGCGTAAAGAGAGCGTAAATGCCACTTAAAGATGCTTTAAGGTGGCTTAAAGGTGGCTTAAAGGTAGCTTAAAGAAGTTTGGACATTAAGGACCTATAAGCACTTGCTTAAAGGTGACTTAAAGGCGGCTTAAAGGTTGTATAGCCTTTAAGCTCCTTTAAGTCACCTTTAAGCCACCTTTAAGGACTTGCTTAAAGATGGTTTTTCGCCCTGTGTCTATAGTCAGGAGCTCTAATACTGAGCTACTACATGTTCCAAAATGGATCTGTACATAGTGCACAAATCATATAACCTCAAGCGTATGTAAAAGTTTCGATATTTCAGATTATTTGGTTCCTAAAAAAAGTAAACAGACATGATGTCATTGGTCTTGAATTAATTTCATGTCCATGGGCTAGAGTGTTGTTGGGCTGATGTGTCTTAAACATTCTCACAACTCATCCTACAGTACTTTCATTCTTTCTGAATCAATCCCTGCTTTGATAGGGGACTAATCCTTCAAGAAAGTTCTTAACTAAAATGCTACTTGGTTGAAATTGGTTACCGAGAAAAACAAGTAATGTGAAAATTGATGACATCAAAATCAAAGATAAGTACAGACAAAAGACACATTCTTAAAACAAAACCTCAGTTCAGATTTTTCTTATGTGGTCATAAAAAGTGAGAAACAGTCATTTTTCCTTACTTCCAGGCATGTTCAAGGATGAGGACAGAATTAAAAGTTATAAGGCAGGAGATTACATAAGAAAAAGATAAATGTATATGATAAAGAGAGAAGGGGCCATGGGGTGTCATGCCTATATCAAGAGTTGTCAAAAATTTTAAACTGCATTTCTACTTTAAGAAGTTGTAATTGGTCCAAGTCAATTCTCAAATAACGTTTACTCAAGAACCAGGAAGCAGATTAAGATTCCTTCTCCCCACCCCCCACAAACATGTCAACATGTGAAATAAAAGTTATAATGACCATTTCTTACCCACCTTGTTTGCCCTTAATTAATATTGTTCCGTCATATTTCTTTGTAAATGTCTTATTTTGCTAAATACAGTAATAAAAAAAAGTAGACAACAGGTCTTACCAAAATCCACACTGTCCAAAACATGTTTACTTTTTGTCCACACCCTCCTATTTTCGTTTTCTTTCAGCCGAACCCTGCCAATCGTTATCACAATGTAGAAAATATCAATCGGATTCCATTTTCGATGTTTAACTTCCTAATCTAACAAACCAGTAAGTTCTATTCTTGAACTATTTACAACTTGATGACTTTATTTTCGGCAGACCTGTTTTGTTGTGACCTATGACATGAAGCGGTATCCCGAACCCGATCTAATCTGAAAACAGCTGCATTATTATATACGGAGCTTAATAAGTTTTTATTAGCCAGACTTTGATGAGTAAAATTTAAATATTAATCTGTTATTTTTGCACATTAATCGGCAAATTTTACATCAATTTCAATCTGTAAAATTTCACACTTTTTTTAATAGTATAAAATACACATGTAAGATTCAAGGCTTCCTAGCTTTTTTGTCCGGAAAGACCTAGTTATTTCAAAGTCATTTTTTTTTACTTTTAAAAATTAACATGGCATGATTTTCTTTTAAGGCAATTTGATGCAATAAATAGACCTTTTAATGCATGTACTTCTTTCACAAAAAACAAAACAGAATACATGCATGTGAAGCAAGCTTCCGCGCCATCTTTTTGAAATTATAATATGAAACATATACAACACTTAATTCCTTTATTATATTATCTTTAAATTTATGAACTGCTGTGCCATTTGTTTATGGAAAGCTAGTAGTTTAAATGGGGAACTTTTTGATGATTTTGTTCGTTAAAATTCAATCTGTGAAAATTGTGGGTATCATATACTGAAAATGCAAATCACTTTTTTTTCTTTGACTGTCCTAAATATTATTAAAAGAGAAACAGACTCTTTTATCAAATATCAATGTTAGACTTACAAAAACCAGTAACTTCAGATTTGTTGTTATTTGGAGATGATGACACTCCTAAGATGTGTTCTTAGATTGTTCCTTAAATTAGACTCATAGGAAGAAGGTAATTAGGAAATCCTAATTAAGTTCGACTTAGGAAACATCTTAATTAGGACGTATAGATATACGGTATTTTAGGAACATCAGTGAGCTTTAATTATGTATATAGAATATATCCTAAAATCTCAGGCACCTGGCGTTAAAATGTTTCTTTTTACAGTCAAATAATTTCCTCAATAGAGGACATTATTTTTACTATTTTAACGACAGGTCCCTGTGCTTAAAATACTCTAGTTATTAAAAAGAACATTCCAAAACACATTTATTCGCAGCGATCTATATATACATGTGTCTTTTACTAATTACATGTAACAATTATTAATTGTCAATGAGTCCAGACATATGTATATCATGGGAGACATTTGCAGCTTAAAAGCAATCAATTCAATTTAATACATGAAGAAATCATTAACTTGTAATCGTAATGTCTTCAATTCTGATAATATATACACTGTATTCTATACATTGATTAATACATAGATACATGTAAAATGCATTGAAATCTTATAATATAAGGAATATAAGTTGGAAGCTCATATCGAGTGCATGTTTCCATATTGCGTGATTAGGATTTTATTTTATAATCGGTACTCCTGGAAAGGAAATAATTTCGACGAGAATGATCGATAAAATCGTAAAATATCCTTCCCGTTTATGCAATTTAGTGTCCGGTTTCTGTAATTTATCTCCAAGTTTTGAATTTCTCCACCGTTCTCTAATTGCACTTTAAGCTATGGGCAATAGCGAAAAACTAGCTGTTCCTATTGTGATATATAGAATAATTCTTCCCCGTATGTTCTATATTTTCTAACGATATTGAAAAAAAAAAGATTTAAGATATAAAACGAGTTAAAAAAAAATTAATTCATGCATGCAGGCAAATTTGAAGCCCTCCAGCCTACCTTATACGGATGTTTTTAGTTTATTTTTTTTAGTTTGTACAAGCTCAATAGCGAATATTGTAGATTGCGATACGGTCAAATCTTTTACAAATAAATTTTCATGTACAATGTAGCTACCACTAGGGATGGGATCAATTACTTTCAAAAGCAGTTGAGTAAAGTACATCTACCTTGGATTTCAAAAGCAAACAATTATGCAAGCTGATCACATGCAATTTTAGAAGTAATCGATTATATTAGATTATTTTTCCTTCTTGTAATCACGATAACTTGCCTGTGATTACTTTAGATTACATTAGGTATTTGGGGTTTTTTTTCTTAGTTTAAATGTAAAGGAGAGAAAAATATATTTTTTACAGGAGTATTAATTCGGATATAAGGTTATCAATATCTACAAGTTTTTTTCATTAGTTTTTATCATCAACATTTTGGTGAAGATTAAATTGTATCTGTGTGTCCATTGACATTTGAGATGTTGTATTTTTTTTTATTTAAACCATCTTTTTGAGTTTTGTAGATAATTTTGTGTTCTAAAAAGAAAGGACAATCATTTATCCATCAAATAAGACACTTTTGTAATTATATGGATCATTGGATTAAACAGAAAACCATTTACATAAGATTGACTGTGTTGGCATGTGAACTTACACCACACAGTTTTTTGTTTTCACTACATTGAATTATAACACAATGGTAGACAATATGGACACGCTTTGATATATCATTAAACAAACCTGTATCACTTTAGCTGCTAAATCACCTGCTTCATACCCATTTCTTACTACATGTACCATAATTACCTAAGGTTGAAACTCTTTCACCTAGTATCTTTAACGAATTATGATTTCAAACATTTTAATCTTACCATTGTAATCATAAAGAAAGTAATTTTAAAAAAAATTATCATTATATTACAGGCTTTTTAAAAAAAGAGTAATCCATTAAATTATACATGTACGATTACTTATAATCAGAAAAATGAATGATTACTGATTTCTCAGCAACCTGTAATTTATTACCACTGCCTACGGTTACTGATTACAATTACCCCACCCCGCCCCGGAAAATTGACATGGGTATATACATGTACGTCCCTGTGTGTAACAACCCAACACTGTAATAAAAGGTGCATGCATTTAAAAATAAAATGTCAACTACACGTAGTCTCTCCAGATCCGTTTCCCAGTTACTTTACACTGTCTGGATTTAATTTGTTTTTCTGCAACCCTGCATACACATGTAGAATATAATGCAACGTGCCTTTCTTTCCTTTAGTTCAGTTTCATGTGGACCTATTGAATCAAATGTAAGATAGTATACTATATAATATGTAAATAAAAAAATACATTTAATTCGATTTCTTTTTTCCCCCTTGACATTATATTTTTAATACCCAAGGGTTTATTTTGACGTGTTTTCAATAGGTAAAGATTAAGGTAATGTACCGTAAACTTTTCATTGTAAAACCAAAAGCACTTTTACATGTTTTTAGACATGTGGATTTATATTAATATATCTATGTTTTATCGGCTAGCAATGGTAACTTTGCAAATGTATTTTATGCTGGCCACATTCGTTTATGTAAAGAACCGTCATAAAACTTTAAAACACCTCACACGGCTGTTAAAGTGACATTGAGTTCTTAAATTTACAATCAAAAGTAACTTCCTTAGTGACTAATATTACGGCTTAATCGATAACATGTTTTTTACTCTTATGTTCCGGGTTTTTAAAATATCATTCACGTTGCCCAAATGAAACTGTCTCAACATGTGCGCGGATCAATATGTATGAATTGTTTGGAAGGGGCCTCCAATCCCCTCTAGCTTTTTATTTGTGGTATTCAACTGTACAACGCGCATTCTCTACACCACTTTATCCAAATGTTGGGCGAATCCGGTAGGACAGTTTTCAAAAAAGTTTTAAGTTGCCACTCGAAGGTTCAGTTTACATTATTGTGAACATTTTGGATAAAAAATCATTTGGGGCACAAGTATCCGGTACATTTTTTCCAACACCACACTGAGCTCAGGATATTTATTTCCTTAGAATTCATTGTGCTGAAAAACTCGTTACAGTTAATCTTAACATTTGTAATTTATTTGCTGAACTTAGTTTTCATGCCCCGGACCTTTTAAATAGAAATATAAAATTTCAGCTAATTATTAAACATTGAAGATTACAATGAAACTGGTAGAGTTTTGAATCGGCTTACTGTTTTATATATATATATATATATATATATATATATATATATATATATATATATATATATATATATATATATATATATATATATATATTAAATAACCAAAATACATATACATGTATAGTAAATAACCAAAATAAAATAATAATTCGATCAGACTGCAAACGTTTTCGCCATTCCTGATTCTTCAGGCAGTTATGTACAAATTACTAACATATGTATAGATATGATTTCATGTCAGTTCTGAATGAATCATGTAAGCTATTCAGCTTTTTACAGTTTATAAAACACGAATATGTTCTCGAAGAAAATTAGATGATTGTCTGTGCAAGATTTTTGCATCCATTAATTTTTGCTAAATATTTCGTTTTTCGATATTCAGAAATACATCTATCTTTACGTGTAAAATACATACATTCACAGAATAAATAAAACAATCCTTGAAATCAGTTTTGAGATACCCTTTCCATCACTTTAGGAAAATTCAAATCCCTGTAAAAGATATTTTAAAAAGTCATCTAGAATTTTGCACCGAAAAAAATCCGCAACGATTTGAAAGTACCCGGATGACAACGGATGACGGCCCTATGCTAGCTCCTATAGGAGTGAACAGGAATAAGTCAAGCAAGTCAAGCCAAGGATGACATCTTGAAAAATTGTGCGAAGTGTTACATGTAAACTCCTTGCGGATAAATAAAACCACATCAGATTTCCCCATGATTTTAAAATTAATAGATATTCCTTTTTATTTGTCAGAGTAAACAGATGGAACATATGAAAAAAAAAGAATTCTTGTAACTTTTGCCTCAGATCGGTTCCACCTTTTCTTCACCGATTGGCATGCTTTACTAATGAAACAACAGAAATGGATAGAAATGAGGACCTAAGACGGACCAAAAAAAAAAAAAAACGAATTTTAAGTGCGTCAAACCTGACCCGCATATTGCAGATACGTACATGTACATATAGGTGTGGAAATAACTCAAGACTTTATGAAATCCTTTTAATTGTTTGGAATCAACTGCATCACTGAATTATTATGAAAAACAAAAATTATCTACAATAAATACGCACATCTAGGCTCAATTGTCCAACTTTACATGTACATTTTCTACAGCTTGATAAATAACTCATAAATGACTCATAGGTCAGAATGCACATATATTCTCAGAAAAAATGGAAAATTATTCTGTAACTAAATAGTTTGAAAATCTAAGCAACACCTTTTCTAAATTGCAATATTATACGTGGATAATTGACTCTGATGTAATATTATAACATAATTAGTTTATGTATTTGGCTACGTCAAAACATTGATTTACACACAGTCTTGGATAAAAATGGCACTTTAAGATAAAATACAATGTTCTGGCATTTACATTAAGGTATCCTTCATTATTTATCAAATATTTGTTGCAATGTGTTGCAAGTTCTTTTTCAGGTTGGCGTTTTAATTCAGGGTAAATATTCGTAAGCACCAGTAGCATCTGTAATGAAATAAATGCAATAAAAATCGGATACACGTACCATCAGAAGATAACTATTAAAAAAGGTTTACTAACATTTTTTACTTATTTTAAAGAAAATATATGGATAAACAATGATACCAAAATGTGCAACGTAAAAAATAATATATTTATAGCATTACCATTTTTACAGGCAGGCGAGTTTTGTACATATTTCTGAAGACAAGTGTATATGGCTGAATATTGTTCCTAAAAGTAAATGACATAACTGAATTGAACTCAAATTGACTTTCATAAATTAGACATTCAGTATTTGAGACCTTTTATAAATGAGACCAAAAAAGAATTAAAACATTATTTTTGTCTTATCACAATTACACGAAGCTACAATTTGTTATAAGTTGTGTAAGTTATTCATAATTATATAACATAGCGCTTTTAATATCGTTATGATTACATTTCGATTGACATATCTAAAATTATATAAAATATTCAAATAAAAAAAGTAAATGCAAATAATTAAATAAAAATACACATATAAAAAACATACTGCACTGGTTTATATTTACCAACGAGGAAATAGAAAACATTCTTTCTTTCATCACTGTCCGTGCAGTTCCATATACATCAATTTCATTACCACCGGAAACTACAGATTTCACTGCATGATCAACCGCTATATAAACACCACTATTATCGACCCCAGTGCTAAAAAAGGAAACAAAAAGTTGAATAGTTAGTTTTTTTTAAAGCATGAATGTGAATGATCTGTGCACATCATTATCATTATCATAATTTTACTCAAAAGTAAAACTTGACATTTCTATTAACATTTCAACATTAGATGGTGCTTCATTGATAATTTTTACAAAATAATTTACGGTACAATTTAATCAAATTTTTAAAAGATGGACTCTCTCTAACAAAACCGTCCAGGATGATCAAACCCTACATATCTACTAATACGGGTGTGAACGTTTATTAAAGAAGCAAGTGTATGTGAATTATTCCCTGATCCAATTCCAATTTTTTCTTATTTTTAAAATTATGGCCTTAATATGCTTAAGAAAGCAAATAGATTATAGTTAGTGAGCTCGATAGCAAAGTAAATTAACGGTGTAGAGATGAATAACAAGATAAAAAGGGAATGGTTGGACAAAGCTTGAATTTGTTAAATTGCATCAATTTATTTAATACTAAGTTCGCTATTTTAAAGAAGATTACGTGAAGCATTTAAATAATTGGTTCCAGACAAGGAAAACAAGAATAAGAGGCCCATGGGACCACATCACTCACCTGAGCAACGGATATTGGGCCACATGGCCCCTCGGTAGAATAAAAAAAATACCTAAAGTATCATAATTTTACACTTCTTTTTGCATACACTCAATCTTTGACATCCTACCTTTATGAAATACCATTTTCACCGAAAATAAGAAGATCATATGCAAGATATAAAACTTAATTTTGGTAGGGGTACACTGTTTACTTCTAATTCCCTTTATTTTAGTTCTGCCCCCAATTACTTTATAAAGTGATTAAAATATATGAGCAATTGGGTATATTTTCTTCTTCAACTATTTACTAGTTATTGTATTTATTTTAAAACATTCCTATATGTGAGCGAAGAAAATTGTACCTCAATGCGCTTAAAATTAAAAAAATCCAAAAATTTTATTTGTCTTGCCAATTAATTATAAACGATTGTTGTTTACCTGGCGTGAACTCGTGTGACGTTTTATAACCTTACTCACTTGATCAATGAATACACTAGAATGAAAACTGTTGTCATGTGATATGTGCAAACAAAAGCTTTTATAATCAATGTATTGACAGGCATGTTACTCTATTTTACTATGGCTTACCGATTATTTTCATCTTCATTAAAAAAACAAATGGCTACAAACCAAGATGATTTTCCACTGTAAAATTATTCTTAAGAATAGCGTTAATGCATTTAATCCCATGACAGTAATGTGTCAGAACTATGGAAACTGTTTTAATGACTTCGTTTTTATTTACTTTTGTCTGAAAAGCAATCTAAATTGGTGTAGATTTCATATGATTAATTGTATAAGAAGGAGACCTCAGAAAATAGTAACAGCATATCCATCGTCACTGTGGAAATAGAATAGACAAAAACCCGTGGCTTGCGACGATGCAGGATATTATTATCCTTTAAACTTTCCTTTACAAGTATTTCACGTTTAGCGAGACATTTCGAATGATCAATCAAAATCGCAGCGTCAATCGTAGAATTATAAGCAAGGTACAGAGTTGACAATTCTTCTAGGTTTTAGTCATTTTTTGTTCATTAAACAAATTTTTATTACATCCAACTAAGGTTTTTAAAGATGTATTTCCTATTCAGCATTTGAAATGTAAATGAACAAAAGCAAGACATCAGCGCTCTGTGTGCAAACATAGAGCTGTAAGCGAAGCTCTGTATCTTGCTTATAATTCGAAGCTTGACACTCAAATATGGTTAATAAATAGAAAATTGCAAACAATTAAAACTGAAGAACATGCACTAAAACAAAGAAGGAGCACAATTTATTTTTCAAAATGAATCACATATATATATATATATATATATATATATATATATATATATATATATATATATATATATATATATTTACATATTTCTGTCAGCGATATTAAACTCCCATTTAAAATGAATAGAATAGAGACAATGCTGAGCATCTTAACAAAACATATTGCATTAATCACCATTACGCAAAGATGATACCGAATTGCCGATTAAATGAATTATTTATGTATGTTTTTAATGCATCAGATTTTGCTTATTTTGCGCAGGTAAACAGTCAACTGTCTGACTTACCGAAGTCTATGTTTGATTTGATACGTAAAAATCACAAAATACAGGCGATAGTTCTCCAGGTTACAAAGCATAGTTATTGAAAATGAAACGAAAATGAAAACAAGCTAACATTACCATTAAAGGTGAAAACTCTCAACGCATTGAAATATTCAACGTCAATTTACTTCACAAAATCGGCACCAAAGTATCTGGCATGTTTCAAAGATTGCCTTCGCACGCGAACTGTTGCACAACAAACAAATTCATCTTTGTCAGATCGACCCGTTTTTCATATGCCCTGATATGGTCGCCTCAAAGAGGTTTTTGAGATATGGAATACCGAACCCGAAGTTATGAATTGATTGAAACTCACCCTCTTTCCATTATTATTAATTTCGTAATAACTCAAATATTTTCCTTTCCATAAAAATTAATTATGCATAATTACGTTGAATTTTACTCAGTGGTTATTGAGAAGAAGATTTTTTAGAATGCAACCCCCCCCCCTTTTTTTTTTCTTTTATATTTTCGAGGTTTTCTCCGCTTCGAATACAAATCAGTCTTTCATTTCTGCAATTTATATTCACCATACCATAAGGATGCTTTGTGCCTAATATGATTGAAATTGGCCAAGTGGTTTCAGAGAAGAAGTTCAAAATATGAATAGTTTACAGACAGACAGACGGACGGACAGACAGACGGACGACGGACAAAAGGTGATTAGAAAAGCTCACTTGAGCTTTCAGGTCTGCCTCCACCGTCACCAAAGTTTTCAAATCCCTCAACTCATTCCTCAACTCAAATCCTGTAAAGGAAAGTGCATAAACTTGAGGTCAAACCTCAGATTTGAGGCTCAGTATTGACTTGAGGAAAATTGGTGACGACGGAGCCAGGTGAGCTAAAATGGAACAATGTCACAAAAAATCAGGAGTCATTGTTTGACGGTTTTCTTCAAGTCTGATCAACTGAGGTGGGCGTTTTATTAAATGTGAAATTAAATTAGAGAAGAATGCAGAATATAAACCAAAATCATATAACTTTAATTCACGACTGTCTTCAGAATGCTAAAAGTGAAGGAACAAAAATTAAAATGTACTGGAAACATTTAACACGTAATTAACACGTTCTTATATATAGTACCCATACTGTAAAAACACACACAACAGCAATGACAGCATATGAGTGTAAATTATTAGTTACAAATGTACATGGTTTGTAGTTGACCTAATATGGTTTATACATTGTCAGTAAATTTCATATGGGGCGAGAGCGGTCAACTATAAACCATGTAACGATTATATCTTATCTGCCCTTTTTTTTAATCATAAAAAGTAAATAAATTAATGAATATCAAGCTTTTATCATAATATTACGAGTTTCATTTTGAGTACGTAACCTAACGTCATAATGCTCTAAAATGACGTCAAAATGATCAAAGGGGGTAATATTTTCTACTGACTATGTATGGAATATACATGGTCTCCGCCTGACTGCTGTTAACCAATGCTTCTCTTACAATTTAGCAGGAGGTAAGATATAGAGCAATACGTACCATCCACCGTGTACAACCTGTGGTCCCGTGTTCTTTACATTATTCTGTGTTATAGTATTGATCAGAGCAAGGATCTGATCTGGTAGGTCAGTCAGTTCCAGGCTTATCACATGGAAGTGGTTGACAACTTTTGAATGTTTCCCCTAGGAGTCGAAAATATAGACATGGTACAGCTCTGTCATTCAGTAAAGTTAATGTTAACTGAAAGGTCTGGGGCTCCATATTTCGTAATCATACATGTAGATTGTCACATGAGATATGTAGGTAGCAACTAGATAGAGAAACAATCTAAAGAAATATGTTTCGAAGTTTGCTTGATAAATCTTAAACACACTGCATTAGAATTATTACTTATAATAAGTCTAAGACAGGTTCATGATCCTGAGATCTTGAAATGTGACTGAGAGGCATGCAGAGCTATGTCACCATTCAGTTATCTTTCATACACATTTCATACACATTCCAGTTGCCTGAATGGCAGACCTTCATCCTGTGGCAGTTAGTTACATTTTGAATTTAAAAAATTGTGGTTTGTTTTTCGGGTTATTATATATTTCTAAAATACAACCTACCTTAGACATTTTTATTTTTCTCATTGTGAAACTCTCTGATGATCTTAATTTGGCAAGTAACTCAACATCAATTCTCTCTATGGTACGGACAGTACCCTCATTATCCGGGAAATACCATGACTGTTTGAAGAAAGAAACCAATTATTTCAAGCAGCATATTTGTTTTTACAGTACTTTAAAATGCTAAAATATAAAGTTACCAAAAATGGATTCCGTTAGAAACACTTTATGTGTTAATGTGCAAAGTTGATACTGCAAACAGTTAATGCATCAGGTCTCTTTATATTGGTACATGTACAAAATGTCATGATAAGATTAAATGTAAAGGACACGCGTCGTTATGTACACAGGCTCATATGAATATCATTTAAGAATTTGCATGGATTTTATGCGATTGTTTTTTTTAAATGAAAAGGACAAAAAAAAATATAAAACGCAAGAATAATATATAATCATCTTTTCCCACTATATTCAACTACATGAAAAATCAGGCTTGAGAATTGGATTATTTGTTGTGATGCATAAAATATCTTATAACACCATTTTAAGATAACCATATATCTTATATCCACAAATTATGTCTTTATTGTTACATATTATGTTTAAGAGGGCTGGGTGTTCATGATCATTTTAGACTACTAGACTTTGACCCGTGCGTGCACGGGTTGACATTGCATATGATATCGAAAATTTACGAAATAGATACATCGACACACCGTATTGTTGACATTTACATAACCAAGCTTTAAGTCTACAATAATGCTATTAATATTTTTACAACACCCTGCTTAGTTAGAATAATCTAACTGGGACAGGCTTTCATCACACTTAAAATGCCTCCCATATACCCGTAATGTAGCAAATAATTGCAGAATCGCTCCGAAACGATTTAGGAGAAAATTAATGAAGCTGCATGAAGAATAAAAGTCAAATTATTTAAAACAAACCATTTTTAGGCTGTAAAAAACTTTCATTTGAAAATTTAATTCATATTAATGAAGAAATCAACACTTTTTCACCGATTTTGTATTACACACCATGTTGACATTCAGAACTCTCGGGATTTTTCATGTCAAATGCACTGATTTAATAGTTATCTCCCGTATTTCTGTGATGAACAGATTATATAGCAAACTTGTGATTTCCAATGAAAATTGACACGTTTGTAATTGTATTATCGTTTCTGAGTTAATCCATGCAACTGATATTGTTAAAACATTAACTAAAGAGCCACCTGTGAATTAGCGTGAATGTAATGCGCATAATTGTAAAATCCAAAAAATCCAGGTGATTTCAGGATTTATAAAAGAAATTTTCGTTGATTATTAATTTTTTTTTTTTTATTTGCAGTTTTTCATTTTATAATACACTGTACATATAACACATTCATACACACATACATACAAGTCATGATCTCATAATTTTTGAAAACTATTCAAGTTGATACAATTTTGCATAAACTGAAATGAATAAAGCTCTTGAAGTTAAATATTAAGAAAAAGATTTTTCCATTCAAACCATCTATCATTATGTTTATCATAAGAAGAGTTTCTTATAGCAACACATTTTTCTATTTCATATCTAAAGTTTAAGTGACATAGTAGACCTGCAAATATTGGAACTTTTTTGTTGTACAGACATTGAAAAATATATTGTTTAGTATACAGGATCAAAAAGTTGATGACTAAGTTAGAATTAGAAGGAGGAGTCTCTCCAAATAATATGTTATACTCATTAAAGCCAAGTCTTTTTGAAACAGCATGATATATATGCATACTTAAACTACTCCATAAATCTAAAGCAAAGGAACAGGATGTGAATACATGTTCAATAGTTTCAACTTCATTATTACGAAAAGAACATATATCATTATCAACTATTTTTATCTTTTTTAGATACGATTTTACAGGAAGAATTCTATGTATCTGTAGTATCTGTTGTAACTTTGAAACATACTTTGAAAATATCCTGTAAAATTAGTTCGGAGTAGCCTCTCATGACAATTTTTGAATTCCATCGAATGATTGAGTTTGGAATAATACATTGGACATTTGTATTGATTAAATTATAAATAGGTTTAGTGCATTTCTTGTACAAAAGTAATTCAACACAGTAAAAGGGTAGAAAAGGACCAACAAAATTGACATAGTTCTCCTTTGAAAAATTTGAGTCTTTAACAAACTTTCGAACAGCACTAATTATGCTGTTATATTGCATAAAACATACTTTGTTCAAATGAAATCTTTTTTCAAATTCATATTTTGATAAAAATGACCCATCATCATGTAAAAAGTCTTTAACAATTTTTACACCTTTTTTGTACCATTCTTTATAAAACATAGACTTCTTCTCTACTTTGATGTTCGAGTTATGCCATATTGGAGAAAATATTATATTATTGTTAGAATCAGAAATTTGGTTAGAGTGTACGTTCATAACATTAAGCCAAGCATCAAAGACATCTCTCCAAAATATATTATTGCATTGTTCTATAAGTTTTTTAATAAAATTATCACCAAACTCTAAAAAACCAACCCCTATGTCACCAAAGATAGCTTTAAAAATGCTCATCCATGATTGTCCCCCTTGCACCACTCTTTTGATCCAAGAACATTTAAGCAAAATTATAAAATTTTTAAAATTTAACATTTTCAAACCTCCAGTGCAAAAGTTTTGGGTCACAATTGAACGTTTGACTTTGTCACACTTGGATTTCCAAACAAATCTAAAAAACTCATTATTCAAAAATGTAATTGTATCTTTCTTAGGATTCGGTAGGGAAATGAGTAAATGGTTTAATTTAGGTACAATAAGACTCTTAAGTACTGTAATTCTTCCAATGGGAGTAAGAATTCTTCTTTCCCATTGTTGAATCAAAGCAATAATTTTGGGAATTTGAATGTCATAATTTAAATCTGGAATTTTTTCTAAGTCCACTGAAAAATGAATACCTAATAGTACAAATTCAGTGGCCCCCCAATCTAGTTTCCATCTAGAATGATGGAAAATTTCAGAAGAGAATTTTTTTGATCCAAACCATACAATTTTAGTTTTTGAGCTATTAACTTGCAGACCAGAAATTTTTGAGAATATTTCTAAAGTTTCAAGAGCATTAAACAAGGATGAAGCTGAACCATCAAGGATAAGTGACGTATCATCAGCATATTGGGAAATTTTGTGTTCCCTATCATAGACAAAAATACCTCTTATATCCTTTTTTTGTTTTATAAGTATAGCTAAGATTTCTGCACAGAGAATAAAAAGATATGGGGCTACGGGATCACCCTGACGACAACCTCTCTGTATTTCAAACTGCTGCGATAGAAAGCCGCTTTGAAGGATTGAAGCTTTAAAATTTGTATTTAAAATTTTTACCCATTTTATAATATTGTTTCCAAATCCAAAAAAAGTGCAGCACCTTATAAAGAAAAGACCATGATACCGAGTCAAAAGCCTTTTCAAAATCAATAAGCATAAGTAAACCAGGCAAATTATTAATTTCTGTGTAAGACATTAGATCATATATAAATCTAGTGTTTTCTCCAATATATCTGCCCTGTATGAAACCTGTTTGTGTATTTGAAATAAGTAGGTCTAAGGTGGATTTTATTCTATAACTGATGCATCCAGATATTAGCTTGTATAAAACATTAAGTAAAGTAATAGGTCTCCAGTTTTTTAAAAATTGCCTGGGTTTATCCCCTTTTGGCAGACATGATATGATTCCTAGTCTCTGGGACACTGGCAACTGACCATGCACAAAGATATGATTAATAGCGCTTGTAATGTATATTTTTAGATCATTCCAGAAAAATTTATAAAATTCAGCTGAAAAACCATCACTCCCTGGAGACTTGTTATTTTTCATACCCTTTAAAACATTAAAAATTTCTCTCTCGCTAATATCTCTATCTAGAAAGTCAGCTGTTATATTGTCTAATTTTGGTATGTCTAAAGGCTGGACAACAGACTGTATATCTATATCTACAAGCTCTGAGTCTGAATTTTTAAACAACTTCTCATAGAAGGACTTAACCTCTTCCATAATTTCTGATTGTTTATATAAAATCTTTTCTTCTGAAACAAACACTTTTTTAATAATTTTATTGAGAAAATTCCGGGATTCTAAATGACAAAAATATTTTGTAGGTTTTTCACCCTCGTCAATCCACTTCGCCCGAGAACGTATGAAATGTCCTCGCAATTTTTCTTTTCTTAAAGTTTCTAGAGTTGCTTGTTTTTCTTCTAACAATGAAAAGTCAAAATCAGTGCTATTTTCTAATTCATTAATATCAGAAATTAATTGTTTTTCAATTTTATCATTTTCTCTCTTTCTGTATGATGAATAGGAAATAGTTATTCCTCTGATTTCCATGAGAAGGATGTCTAAAAAGGCAGACTCATCAATAGAGTTATTATATTGATCTTTAACAGACACAATAAGTTTTTTAACTTTTTCAACATATATTTTATCATGAAGTAAATTATTATTAAATTTCCATAAGCCTTTTCCTCGCACAAAAGAATTAAATTTAAGTTCATAAACAACAACAGAGTGATCTGATCTATAGCCTGATTTGATTGAAACAGTTTCAGTAATATTTGAAAGATTTTCTGAAATAAGAATGTAATCAAGACGCCCTTGTTTAAATGGGGTTTTTCTTCTCCATGTAAAGATTTTTTTGTCGGGATTAGGGATTCTATAATAGTCAATCAAACCCAAGTCACTCATAATCTCCAGTAGCTTTTCTCTGGCTTTGGGATTATTTACATGAGAGTAATTATGGGTATCAAGAGTTTGATTGAGGGCTATGTTAAAATCACCACATAAAATAAAAAAATCATTATCAAGTTCCAAAAAACATTCTCGTACTTTATCATAAAAATCTGGACAATCTGAGTTAGGCCCATAGATATTGACTAAAGTGATTCTATTATTATCGATACTCAAATCCAATGCTAACAAGTTGCCTTCATCATCTTTTTTTTCTTTATGTAATTGAAGTTCAAAATTGTTATTGAAAAGAACAGCAACCCCCCTTGAACTAGAGCAGAAAGAATTAAAAACACATTTATATCCCCATTGAGTTTCAACACAAGTTTCTAGTTCTGGAGTGAAATGTGTGTCCTGAAGACATATAATTGAGTAGCCCTTAGATTTATAAAAGTTCAAAACATCCAGTCTCTTAGATGGAGTGCCAAGTCCTTGACAATTTACAGTTGCGATCTTAATTGTATCAACCATGGTCAAAAATCAAATCTAGGTTTACATTCATACTACTCATTCATACAAAACAGAAACTAAAGAGAAAAAAAAAGCGTAACTAAAACAGAAAAATGATCTTAAATGACACTAACTTAGTAGAAAACTACCAAAAAGTACCAAGTACTGAAGTAGATTCGTAACTCATGCAAATAACACGACACCGGAAGTCCACTAGGAAACATGTATAGGAAAGTTTATGGACGAACGGCACACGAAATTCCGGAAAAAGTTTGTAGAACCCGAACGGCTTCAAGAAGTTCCGGAAATGTATGAACGTACACAGTGACTGAATTCGGAAAAAAGAAAAAACGCCAAACACAAGTAGAAGACACTGGTATATGAATCACTTCATGAAAAATTTCACTTTTTCATCAATTTCATCGAAGATATCGAATTTCACACGGCGCTCATTGCTCTTCAACTTCCCAAATACCGATCCGTTAAAATACCAAGCGGACGCTATATCATCGTGGTTGATTAGAGTGGTGATGAGCTCCGAGTTTGGTTTGGTAACATCGTCCACCAATTTGATTCCTTGTCCTCTTCTTCTAATCTCTGATCTTTTTCTCATGACTTTTGACTTGGAGTTTGTGTTTAGCAACTTGACTATTATTGGTCGAGGCTTTCCTCTTTTGCCGGGGATTCTGTGAGCGGCTATAATTTCGCGGTCGTCGATTTCAACATTGATATTTGTTTTCAGAAAGTCTTGTACGAGTTTCCATGTGTTTTCATTATCATTTTCGGTTAAACCCATAATTTTGAAGTTGTGTTTTCTAGAATACTGCTCATTTTGATTGGCTAGTCTCATGGCTTCCTTCGAAATGTGTTCTGTTTTTTGCAAGACTTGTTTCAATTCACGCACTTCTTTGTTTGAATCAACTAGCTTTTCTGTAAGAGTTTCGACATTCTGTTCCAGTTTTTCAATATCATTTTTCATATTGTCTATCTTTGCGTTGTACTGCTTTTCCAGTACCAAACATCTTTTATTTGTTTCTTCCTTTATTTTATTTTCTATCTCTTTGTTATTCTGTTCTATAATTTTCTTAACGATGGAAGACACAAGAGACTCTAGCTTATCATCTGTGATTGTTTTTTTTAATTCTGTTTTGACCTCGGCGAGATCACTTTGTATGATGCGTAGAGATCTGCTTACCTCGGACATGTTTTCTTTATTTTTTTCTGGAATCTTTTCTGGAGTTTTTTCAGAACCCGTTTTGTAAGTCTTTTTTGTGTTGGCTCTGGTCTGTGGTGTTGACATTTTTTTCACAAAATTATCCAGAGTGTTCATAGGAATAGTCAATCGTCACACTGAATTGGCACAATATACGATCCGCACTTTTAGAACACTACTCACGGGACTGAGAGATCGATATTTTTAAATCCAGAAAAAAATCCAAAGGCATAAATCTTTGATATGAAATAAATACAAATTATGTTTTATGAATCATAACAATTCTACCGAGGTAAAAATTGTCCGAAAAAAGTCACTAATACACCGGTACTGTGTCCTTTTTGCCTGAGCACGTCACGCACCTGCTACCTGTCCTAGCGCCATTTTTAAACCTCTCGTTGATTATTAATTAGCAAAGCTTGATTGAGAAACAATTTGGTAATCTTCAAGTACCAATGATGTTTAAAATATATAAAACAAAAGACAGTACTTCTCCTATTTATCGGTATTAAAGCCCAAACATTTGAGTCTATTATTTTAATATAGTACCATAGATAAAACTCTTTCATAAAAAGATCATTGTACATAAAAAAAATTTGACAACTAAGACAAGTCTCCTTAAATGACGCTTTCTGTAACTAACTATTAATGTACCTCCCTGGCATCACTCTGTCCTGTGATGACAACTATCGTCGAGACATTTTGTTCCCACACCATTTTCCAGAAGTTTCCGAACGTTCTTGCAATAGGGTAACTCGTCAAAATGTAAAACTTGTCCTACGAATACAATATGCAAGGTTTTAAACGATATCAAATTTGAAAAGCAAAAATATAATGTGACAGTCATGGTTTTCCACACACCAACAGAAAACTGGCATCGATGTAGTCACTTGTCCCAGGTAAACACAATTTGACACGATTATGGTCATCTAAAATACAAACAGAATTACCCACGCAAAGACTTTACTTTAACTGAGAAGATGAGGTTATGATAAGAAAAGAAATCTACATTTATTGGTAACTTACATGGAATGATATTGCCTCTGTTTTTTGATACATTATCTTTGGAGGAAGCAACGGTCGAGATACCTCTTTCAGTATATTGTAATAAATCCTAAATTGAATTGTAAGACATAGGTTTGAGAAAATAACGAGAGAGAGAGAGAGAGAGAGAGAGAAAGAGAGAGAGAGAGAGAGAGAGAAAGAGAGAGAGAGAGTCTTACATGATATTCTTGTGTCAGATTTTGTTGGTTGTTCCTCAGAAGACCCAACACGTAATCAAAGAAAGAGTTCAATGGAACTGACCTACACATAATCAATGAAATTTACCCAATCTTTTTTATGTTTAAAGTTCAAAAATTTGCGTAATTGATGAATAGCTTGGATTTTTTTTACATAAGTTGTTTATCAAGTAAAATCATATCAGAGACTTGGAAACGACATATGTACATGGTAACTTAAAATATAGAAAAATACGCACTTGCTCTGCACAGTTCGACTTCCGTGTTCCAATAATGAATATGGTTGATCTCTTTAAAACAGATTTTAAAAAATCATTTTTTAAATCTTCATTTTTAAAAAGTGTTTATATATTTAGTTAAACTTTTTTGCAAGGCACATCTAGACAACAAACGGAAAACCAAGCTCACAATCAAAACACCAACAGTTTACAATTGGTAAAACTACGAAATAATATTCGTCTACTTATTATCATTATTTATATTCAAAAAAATGAAATGGATTCCTAGCTAAAAACCACGATTGCACAAAGCGTCCCTCCTTTTTTTCTTTTCTTTTGCTTGATTGCAATGACATAATACTCACGCTTTTGTACGTTCATCAAGGTCAAGATCTGCGTAGGTACTAGCTTGATCTTTACGTTCTTTATGCTGTCTAAAATTGGGATACTAAAATTGATTTTTTCAGTTTGTTCCATTCGAGGATATCGAATGGAAAAAATTGAATGAAACATTCCATATCGATAAAAAATGCCCTGTTTGTCTTCAACTATTGTCTCGTCGTACTGCCTCATGTGAAACCAATGAAACACATTTATCAAAAAACATCTACATAGTGTATATTCAAATTACTAGCTTTGTCCCTAGCAATTAACAACAGGCCAAGGGGCCACATCGCTCACCTGAGCAACAATAGCTATATTTTTGATTAAATGGGCATAAAAGTATTAAATTCAAAATATATTGACAACAAGTTCAAAACAAATTGTCAACTTTTATCCCATGTTACCTAGCCCTTTTGTTGTTTTAAAATTCTCTCTATTCCTATCTAAAACCCCTCTTTGTGGCCCCACTTTCTTACAGGAATTCATGATCAAACTTCAATCTGCACAACCTGTGCTTTCACACAAGTCTCAGATTTTTAGGCTGATTGCTTTTTCAGAAGTTTTTCTAAAGATTTATTTCTATATCTTCCCATGTAAAATTCAACAGTTTTTTAAAAAAGAATTTCTCTATATACTTAGTATTCTATGTGAAAATTCACTCCCTCATTGGGACCCCACCCTACTCCCGCGGACCATGGTTTGAACACATTTGAATCTACATTACCTGAGAATGCTTTCGCACAATTTGAGTTTTGCTGACCTAATGGTTTTTGAGAAGAAGTTATGTAAAGATTTGCTCTATATATTTCTATGTTCAATTTCCCCCCCCCCCCCCCCAAAAAAAAAAAAAAAAATTTTGTCCGCATCATACTCCAAAGGATCATGATTTACACAAACTTAAATTTACGCTATCTGAGAATGCGTTCACGCAGATGTGAGCTTTTTGGCCCAATAATTTTTGAGAAGAAGATTTTGAGAAGAATTATTTTCTTAATTTATTCCTAGTATGAAAAACTTGATCTCCCTGTTGTGGACCAACCTTAATCCCGAAGATCATGATTTGTACAAACTGATATCTGACTACCTTACGATGCTTCCACACAACTCTACGCTTTTCTGACCTTATGGTGTTTTAGAAGAAGATTATAAAAGATGTAAAACTTGACCTCACACTGTGGCCCCATCCTACCCCCGGGGACTATAATTAGAGCAACTTTGAATCTACACTACCAAAGAATGCTATGACACATATTTGAGCTTTTCTTGCTAAATTGTTTTTGAGAGGATTTTTGAAAAATGAACTTTTTTTGATAATTCTACACTATCTTCCCTACATTTAAACAAACTTGAATTTCCTTCACCCAGGGATGCTTTGTGCCTAGTTTCATTGAAATTGGGCCAGTTGTTCTTGAGAAGAAGATTAAAATGTGAAAAGTTTACAGCGACAACGACGACAACAACCACAGGCAACGGACAAATCTTGATCAGAAAAGCTTCAGCTTATGTGAGCTCAGAACAAACGTGAGGTCAAAACTTAATTTATTGATGTATTAAGGTTAAAGTTATATGTAAATACTGCTTTTTAAAGAAATGTATTAACTACACAGTTAAACAAATATATCAAAGTGGATATGTGCTAACTTTCTGGTCAATTATCAAAGTACAAAACTTTTAAATGAAAAGTCTAATGCTCGAAGACTTCAATTTAATACTTAAAAACAGGAGTATACCTTCGATTTCTTCTCCATAAAATGGTGCCAATTACAACAAACCCTACGACTAAGGTAACTGCAACAACACTTCCAATAATAAGACTGTAGTTTGTGGACTCGATTGGTTCTGTAAGCAATGCCATGTAATTTGAAATTGTACATTCAGAATTTAAAAAAAAATGAAAATATCATGTGGTTATAATACAAATTTACATGTCCGGTCAAACTGTTCTGTAACATTTGCCAACTTGCAAAGATTATTCAGACTTTTTCTGCTTTCAAACACAATATAATATCGATAGCTAACCACTGTTAAAGTAACTGTCTTAACTCTATGTGAACTACGGAATATGAAACCATAGCTCTTACACTGGATCCACAGATCATGGGTCTTGTATGTTTGAACTTTGATTGATGATCATAACTGTTTCAAAAATAGTAACTATGCTCTTAATTCTAAAACAAAAATTCACTTAGACATAAAAAAAACTTTCACACACAAAAACAGATTCCATTATAACTGTTATGCTGGGGTGATAAATCCCTTAATTTTAGTAAAGACCACCTCGCTCATTTGACTATGTGCTATTATGCAATGTTCTCTGAAAAATATATAGTAGCCGGAGTTTTTAAGGCATTTAATATATACTCACTAAAGCCCCAAACTAACGCTGAAATATAAAGTATTGTTTCAGGCTTTCCTGCTCATTATAACAATGTGCTACATGTAAGTTGCTTTGGTAGAGAGATATTTTGTTTGATTACGTTGATCTCTACAGCTTAAACACAATTGATGAAACTCGAGAATGTAACAAAAATGTTAACAGTTTTTGGTAACCTTTCCTTGATAGACTTTATACGCTTAATTAAATTAAGATAATCCTAGTCGCTTTAAAAAAGAAGATAAACATTTATAAAAACTAACTGAAATCGATCGACAACAGACAAAACGATATAATAGTATGTTGCATGAAGAACTCTGGTAACCATAAGCATCATTCTAGAATTAATTAGAGCTAATTAGAGTTAAGTTTATGTTTTTATCTTAAGAGGTACTAATCAATAAAACGTTAACAATTTAAATCTTAATGACCCCCTTACTTAATAGCTGGCATGAAACAATAAATAACACATACGTTGAATTGTTAGGAACGGACTGTCTGTCTGTGAAAATGTACATCCTCCATTTGTACACGCAAAGATGATCACACTGAAAACAATGTTTTGTTGGCAGTAAGATAATACTAAGTCTTTATATTTGTGTTTCTGTCTTTTATAACAAAAATCTTAAGTGCGTACAATAACATTAAACCTTAAAACCACACAACCTTAAAACAGACATCAATTTTATTTCAAACCCAGTGAACAGACAATTGTGTAATATTGGTTCAATAATGAAACTCTTTATTGATATGTTTGCATCACAAAAGATACTAGAAATAATGTAGGGTTATCAAAAAATGATCTAGATTCAGAATAATATAGTGCCTGTTGAAATACGGTGCGTTTAGCGCATTACCCGATTACACAATGTCATTTAAAGTATTTTTAAAAAATGATTGGGGTATTCAAGTCATACTTATATGATGTTCCCAATTGAAGCGGACCATTACAGTAGACATCATCGTTTAAATAAGAACATGTTAGATCTTCTCCAATTATAAAGTTTAATGTTGACACGCTGAGAGTGGACCGTTTCTGTCTAGAACCTTAAAGCAGATAAAACATGTTTCATAAGTGACACTATTTAAGATTTTATAAAGCATTCATTTTGATTGTAAATTGGGGACTGAATTCTAACCAAAACTCCAACATTTATAAAGTATAGATCATATAAAAAGAGTTACCTTCCTGCCTGACCTCATCCATGAAAGTATCGTTAGTGACCCGATACAATGGGAATCCTTCTTTTTTTGCCTTGTGCCAATTAGGTAAAGATTCCCAGTCATTCTTAAATGTGGTTTGACTCATTTCTGTTCAAGATCAATATGAAACAAATCATTACCAATATCATACTGCCTATGGGCCTCATTACATTTCGTTCATAAGGAATTATAACTCTTCCATTTCACATCAGGTTTACTTTATATCACCTGATCTTTATCACAATTGGGCAAAGTATCTCTATTGGGGTATTGACCCATACCTGTTTTATCAGACCAAAAACATGCACTAATATTTTGACACAAAATACAACTTATGAATTATATCGATGGAAAAAAAATCCACATAGATTTAACAACCTTCAGGTGGGACACCCATAATTATACCCGCACTTTCTAAAGAAAGTTCGGGTATATTGTTGTTACCCTGTTCCGTCCGTCTGTCCGTCTGTCCGTCCGTCCGTCCGTCTGTCACGTTTTACTTTCTCAAACTGCTCTTACATCTTATAAACCAGCAAACTGAACTCTTGGAGTTTGATTTGGGGTATCATGTTGATTTGTAAAAAGGTTTCAAAAATTCTCTGTTAGTCCTGGGGGTCAAATAATTGGTAAAAAATGACGTTTTTTCACAAAAAACCTTCTTCCTCGAACCCCATCTACATTTTCTACAGTAGACAAATCTTTTGGAATATGTTTTAGGGTATCCTAGGGGATAAGGTTTCGGAATTTTCAATTTTGTCCTGGGAGTCATTTAATAGCTGAAAAATGATGTTTTTTTGTTTTGTTTTTTTACAAAAAAACTGGTTTCAAAACGTCTTTTTTTTGGCAGTAGCCAAATGATCTTCTAGAATATCATTAGGGGGTGTCATATTGAGGCGTGATCAGGTTCCAGAATTTTTTTTTTATTAAGGGGATCAGTGGGCAACAAAAAATGACGTTTTTTTGCCAAAAAAATATGGTTCCCAGAACTGCTCTTACAACTTTTGGAGTAGCTACGTCATCTCTTGGGATATAATTGGGGCTGTCCTATAGATGTGCAAAAAGGTTTTAAAAATTTAAATTTCATCCAGGGAGTCAAATAGTAGCAGAAAATTGACGTTTATCACTAAAAAAAAATTAGATCCTAGAACTCCTTTTATGATTTAATGGATAGACAATCCTATCTTGGGATATGATAGGGACTGTTCTATAGATGTGCAGTAAGGTTTGAAAAATTTAAATTTCATCCAGGGAGTCAAGAAGTAGCAGAAAATTGACATTTATCACTTCAAAAAAAACATAGATCCTAGAACTCCTTTTATGATTTAATGGATAGACACACCATATCTTGGGATATGATAGGAAGTGTTCCATAGATGTGCATTAAGGTTTTGAAAAATTAAATTTAACGCTGAGGCCCATTACCTACCGATACATACCTTTTGATGCCCTTAAAGGATCAAGAATATATATGGTTAAGGGGTGGGGATCTCAACCGTTTTCGAGATATTTGTGCACTTCCTGTTCAAGGGGGGTCATGACCACCCCCGAGGCCCATGACCTACATACCGTTTGATGCCCCTTGACACAAGGAACAAGAATATATATGGTTTAGGGGTGGGGATCTCAAATGTTTTGAAGATATTAAGGGACTTGCTGTTTGAGGGGGTCAGAACCACCCTCAGAGCCCATGACCTGCATAACATTTGATGCCCCTTGACATTAGAAACATGAATATATATGGCTTAGGGGTCATGATTATAACAGTTTCTGAGATGTATGGTAATTTCAAATTCCTGGGGGGTGGGGATGACCCCAGGGGTCAGATCTAATAAACCCTATATATTGCCAGTAACAGCCAATATATGATTATGAAAACCCAATATTATTATTTTTGTCCATTTTCAAGTTACCATTTACAATATAGTCAACGATTCTTCCTAAAAGGTTCAATGTTAGACCCCACACCCTTTTGACACCCCCTCCCCCTCCCCCGAAAAGTGGTTGTCTAACCCAAAATGAGAAAAATCAAACCAGGGTGCACAACTAGATATGCAGGCCTATCATATCCTTGTTTTGTACAATTCTGTTCAGCCATCTCTGAGAAACAAGTTCAGAGCGGGAAAGAAGAAAAAGAAGATGAAGAATAATAATACATGTATTAAGAACCGTACAAAAACAATAAGTCTGCAAATTTCATTCGGGAGACTTAATAATAAAGATTAAATAGAGATAGGATCATCAAACATCAATAAGTTTAAGATAATTGACAATTTCTGATTTTAAGGGGGTCAGGATGACCCCTTACGGTCATGACTTACATGCCATAATGATCTGAGATGCGCCTGCATGACCTAAGGATGAATATTATCTTTGGATTAAGGTGGGGATCTCAATGGTTTTTATGATATTTGATAATTTCAGGAAGAGCACTTGTGATCATGACCTACAAACCATCTTAAATGCCTTGAACAAAGAAACAATAATATAATATGTATTTGATATATGATTCAATTTAAGAACCCAGATATAGATCAATCAGCTGTTTTGTAATATTCCTATGTATATATACATGTACATGTATTAGTTTGTGTTTTGTTCTATTCTATACTATTCATGTTCGTGACTGTAGTATGGCTTAGTCTTATTTTAAATTACATTAAAAAATTGTCAAATATATGACTTGGAACCCCTATCCCCAAACAAACTCAAATATAAACTCCCATCCCCCCCTGTCGAATGATCTATTAAAATCAAAATATAATTAGGGTGTCTAAAAACTTTTATAAACTGGTAAAAAAATGTTATTCTTAAAAAAAATTACATTACACCTTGCATAATTGACAATTTAAATGATCTATTAAAATATGATCAGATGTCATATTTCTACCTTGGGATCAATAAATAGTATTCATTGAAAAGTTAAAATTAATAACAATAAATAAGATTTTCCGTTTTCCCTTCTGTTCCGCTTTCCGTTCCGTTTTCCGTTCCGCGTTTTAGCAACACCCATGTATGTATACACATCAAAGAGCTGGGTAAAACTAGTACCTGCTACATACTACCCATAGTCCTCTGCGTCTCCGGTACAAACGAACTCTGGCGGAAGTTTGGTACCTGCTATTGAGACATGCAGACCTGTGTTGTGTACGTAACTTCAGACAAAGATCAGTCATTTCTAACATGCATGTATTTTTATGACCTATTATTCGACTTGCACTATTTTATTAGGTAAATAACAGCTTTAAGGTGGTGCAGGACACCTGCATATTGTGATGTACATGTATACTTCCTATTGAGATAAACAATAAAGTATATTAAATATTGATTAAATATTTACCCCCCAAATAATGTTACCTAACATTGAAGCACAATGGGTGAGAGCGTTTACATGTCTGTAAGAGCATTGGGGTCCAAGGTGTATTGTTGGTAATTTTACAATTGATATAAATGAATTTTCATTGGGAGGGGAGGGGGGGGGGTCTGGACCCCTCACTCCCACCCCTTCTCTAAATCTGTGCACACGATGATGTTCATGTATCTATTTCGTGAAAGTCCGATATCATATGCAATATGTCAACCCGTGCACGCACGGGTCAAGGTCAAGTTTTAATTAAATAATCTGTACCATCTCTTTAATTCCTTACCTTGACATTTTGATTCTGCACAAACGGCAACTCCGAAGAAAACTTGTTTCCCATTATCATTCTTCTTGAAGTACGTAGTATTAATGTCTATAGTAATTGTGTTTGTTGTTGGTTTATGTTCTCCTGGTTTGGTTGTTAAAGGTTCTATATTTGTGACAGGAGGGGCTGAAAAATGGGAACATGCTAACTACTAGTAGATGTACAAAGCTTATTAAGAAGAAAAAGAAAAAAAACCCTCTAAACAACCCCAAAGCAATTTTGCTTGTGCATTTAAAGGTGTTTTGAATATTAACAAATGAATGTTTAAAAATATACATGAGCATGCAAGTAAAATAATATAAATAAGTACACGTTTTGAAAGTTTTGAATTAATATCGAGAGTAATTGGGAAAATGTTGGAATACTTTCACTAACCAAGGTCTGGATTGACTGGAAAAAAACCCAAACTTGTGCTGTATCATACTTTTGCCTCGTAAATTTCATTGATCTTATGTAATTAATAATTATATTGTATTATATATTTGTGTAGGGAGAAGGCGAAGTTTTAGAACATGTGCCCAATCCCAATTGTAAATTAATACAATAAAGATATGATCAAATTAAATTCAGTCTACAAAAGAAGAATAGGGCCACACAAAAAGTATTTTTTTTCTCGTTATTACGAGAAAATATCTCGTTATCATAAGTAAATTATATCGTAATTACGAGATATATTTTTTTTCGTAATAACGAGATAATTACATGTAACATTTTATAACGAGATCTTTTCCCGTAATTACGAGGTAAAAAATAATTTTTACGTAGCCCTATTCGTCTTTCGTACAAATCAGATCATTCTTTGAAAACATATTGTTAATTTTAGAACTAAAATTGATTTTAAATTTTCATGCCTTGAATCCTTTGGTATTATATGCCATTCTGAGATAATTTTACTTTCCAGGCAGCGTATTAAACATTTTATCAATAATACGAAACGTACACTTTTAATGGTATTAATTAAAAGGATCTGACACAGCAACACTCCTTTGGTCTTAAGTAAGACAAACTAATATTGCATATTTTGTTCTTAGTGTGACTGCCATAGTGTCAAGCATGTTGATATTATCAACTGAAATGAACTTGCAAGCTTTATGTCATGATTACTCAACGTACATCTAAGCATACTTACGCCCTGCTGGTGCTTCGTAGATTTGCGATGATATTTGACTTGTCATGCTTTCGTTATTTTGTAAAATAACCTTAATAATAAGTAAAAAAACTAGATATGATCTCGTTACGAGTAACGAGTAGGTCTTCCGTTCAATTTTTTAAACAATTCGATTAAAATATCAATGAAATTTCAGAATTCTCCCTCAACCACCTCCTTTTAGATAATGTATACGATTGTCAATATCCTTTAAAATGCTTAACAAAGAGTTTTGCTTTTTAACATACAGCACATTAAAGATTTAGGATTTTAGTGCCCTAAAATCTCTAATTACGTCATCAATGGGTTTGGAAATGAGTTTTACAAACAGATACTGCTGCTATCAACAACTTTGCTTCTATAATGCATTACAAAATCTTGATCATTTTTAAGGTATGAGTAATAGAGTTTAGGAGTCTATTTGCCCCTAATTTAAGGGGCCAGCCCCTTTTTCTTGGTTTTATACAAAATGTCTCATAAATACTAACATTTTTTGTTCTTACATCCATCTAAAATTGTTGATCACTTTTAAGATATAAATGATTGAATATTTTAGGGGCCAGCCCTCTAGATCCTTAATGGGGATAGAAATTCGTGTTTTGATAAGTGGAATCAATTTAAATCATGTTTTCAAACATTTTTTCTTCTATGACGTCTAACAAAATATGTATACTTCTCTAGTTATTTTTCGTCAAAGTTTAAGTACTTTGGCCCCTAAAAATCCCTAATTACGTAATAAATGGGCGTGGCAATGATTTTTTCAAATAGATATAGGTACGATCAACAACTTTGCTTCTATAATGCATTACAAAATCTTTATCGTTTTTAAGTTACTTGTAATAGAGTTTACGAAGGCCTTGGCCCCTAAAAAAATGGGCCAGCCCCCTTTTCTTGATTTCTCTGAAAAGGTCTCACAAATTCTAACATTTTTTGTTCTTACACCCATGTAAAATTGTTGATCATTTTTGAGATACAAATGATTGAATATTTTAGGGGCCAGCCCTCTAGATCCTTAATGGGGACAGAAAATCGTGTTTTGATAAGTGGAATCAATTTAAATCATTTATTCAAACATTTTCTCTTCTATGATGTCTAACAAAATATGTATACTTCTCTAGTTATTTTTCGTCAAAGTTTAAGTACTTCGGCCCCTAAAAATCCCTAATTACGTAATGAATGGGCGTGGCAATGAGTTTTTCTAATAGATATTGGTACAATCAACAACTTTGCTTCTATAATGCATTACAAAATCTTTATCGTTTTTAAGTTATTCGTAATAGAGTTTATGACTGTCTTGGCCCTTAATTTAAGGGGCCAGCCCCTATTTCTTGATTTTGTTGAAAAGAACTTTTAATTATCTACCACTTTTGTTATATATGTTTTAACAAAATATCAACTCATAAAAAGATACAGATCAAAACGTATGAAAAATTTGATTCGAAATTCGTACCCAATTTTCGAGCCTAGGCGAGCTCATAGAAATGGCGCCACTGGCGCCAAAAAACTACATTGTGCACAACTTCAACCTATAGTCTACCTATCCTGAAAATTTCATATTCCTATCTCTGATAGTCTCTGAGTTTATGTCTGCACAAAATTAGTCGTAAAAACTTACAAAATCGGCCGTAAATCGGAACCGGAAGTGCCGATTTCAAAATTTCAAAAAACTTCTAGAATTATGACCACTGGCAATCATCTGAGAAAAAATGGTCGAAATCGGCCGAATAGTTTTCGAGAAATCGCGTGCACAAAATTCGTGGAAAAAAATAATAATAACTAGATACGATCTCGTTACGAGTAACGAGTAGGTCTTCCTTGCGATTTCTGTTTTAAATCATACCATGAATAATCGATACAATTTTAGAATTATCCCCCCCCCCACTTTCAGATAATGTATACAAATCCATTATTACGTAATAAATGGGTGCGGCAATGAGTTTTCCAGATAGATATTGCTACAATTAACAACTTTGCTTTTATAATGCATTACGAAATCTTAATCGTTTTTATGTAATTTGTAATAGACTTTACGAGTTTCTTGCCCCCCCCCCCCAAAAAAAAGGGGGCAGCCCCTTTTTCTTGATTTCTTTGAAAAGGTCTTAAGAAAACTAACAATTTTTGTTCTTACACCCATGTAAAATTGTTGATCATTTTTGAGATACAAATGTATGAATATTTTAGGGGCCAGCCCTCTAGATCCTTAATGGGGACAGAAATTCGTGTTTTGATAAGTGGAATCGATTTAAATCATAAATTCAAACATTTTCTTTTCTATGATGTCTAACAAAATATGTCTACTTCTCTAGTTATATTGCGTCAAAGTTTAAGTACTTTGGCCCCAAAAAAATCCCTAATTACGTCATAAATTGGCGTGGCAATGATTTTTTCTAATAGATATTGGTACGATCAACAACTTTGCTTCTATAATGCATTACAAAATCTTTATCGTTTTTAAGTTATTTGTAATAGAGTTTTCGAGTGCCTTGGCCCCTTATTTAAAGGGCCAGTCCCTTTTTCTTGATTTCTTTGAAAAGGTCTTAGGAATACTAACATTTATTGTTATTACACCTATCTAAAATTGTTGATCATTTTTGAGATACAAATGTTTGAATATTTTAGGGGCCAGCCCTGTAGATCCTTAATGGGGACAGAAATTCGTGTTTTGATATGTGGAATCGATTTAAATCATTAATTGAAACATTTTCTCTTCTATGATGTCTAACATAATATGTCTACTGCTCTAGTTATAATGCGTCAAAGTTTAAGTACTTTGGCCCCTAAAAATCCCCAATTACGTCATAAATGGGCGTGGCAATGATTTTTTCTAATAGATATTGGTACGATCAACAACTTTGCTTCTATAATGTATTACAAAATCTTTATCGTTTTTAAGTTATTTGTAATAGAGTTTTCGAGTGCCTTGGCCCCTATTTTTAGGGGCCAGTCCCTTTTTCTTGATTTCTTTGAAAAGGTCTTAAGAATACTAACATTTATTGTTCTTACACCCATCTAAAATTGTTGATCATTTCTTAGATACAAATGTTTGAATATTTTAGGGGCCAGCCCTCTAGATCCTTAATGGGGACAGAAATTCGTGTTTTGATAAGTGGAATCGATTTAAATCATAAATGCAAACATTTTCTCTTCCATGATGTCTAACAAAATATTTCTACTTCTCTAGTTATATTGCGTCAAAGTTTAAGTACTCTGGCCCCTAAAAATCCCTAATTACGTAATAAATGGGCGTGGCAATGATTTTTTCTAATAGATACTTGTACGATCAACAACTTTGCTTCTATAATGCATTACAAAATCTTTATCGTTTTAAAGTTATTTGTAATAGAGTTTACGAGTGTATTGGCCCCTAATTTAAGGGGCCAGCCCGTATTTCTTGATTTTGTTGGAAAGAACTCTTCATTATCTACCACTTTTGTTATATATGTCTTAACAAAATATCAACTGATAAAAAGATATAAATCAACACGTGTGAAAATTTTGAATGAAAATTCGTACCCAATTTTCGTGCCCAGGCGAGCTCCAAGAAATGGCGCAACAGGCATTTAACAACTACATGCTGCACAACTTCAAACTATCGTCTACATATCCTGAAAATTTGATATTCATATCTCTTATGGTTTCCGAGTTTATAGCTGCACAAAATGGGTCGTCAAAAATTACAAAATGGCCGACAATTCGGTACCGGAAGTGACTACGAAAAAATTATGAAAAATGTATCAAGTTTAGATCACGCCCTAACATCTGTGAAAAAATGGTTGAGATCGGACGAATAGATTCCGAGAAATCTCGTGCACAAAATTTGGAAAAAGATAATAATAATAATAAACTAGATACGATCTCGTTACGAGTAACGAGGAGGTCTTCCGTTCAATTTTTTAAACGATACCATTAAAATATCAATAAAATTTCAGAATTTCCACTCATCCTCTCCCATTCAGATAATGTATACGATTGTCAATATCCTTTCAAATGCTTAATAAAGTAACAAAGTAACAACAACTTTGCTTCTATAATGCATTAAAAAATCTTTATTGTTTTAAAATTATTTGTTATAGATTTTAAGAGTGCCTTGGCCCATATTTTTAAAGGGCCAGCCCCTTTGTCTTGACTTCTTTGAAAAGGTATTAGAAATACAAACATTTTTTGTTCTTACAATCATTTAAAATTCTTGATCATTTTTGAGATATTTATAATTGAATATTTTAGGGGCCAGTCCTCTAGATCCTTAATGGGAAAAGAAATTCGTGTTTTGATATGTGGAATCGATTTAAATCATAAATTCATACATTTTCTCTTTTATGATGTCTAACAAAATATTTCTTCTTTTCTAGTTATATTGCGTCAAAGTTTAAGTACTTTGGCTCATAAAGATCCCTAATTACGTAATAAATGGGCGTGGCCATATTTTTTTCTAATAGATATCGGTACGATCAACAACTTTGCTTCTATAATGCATTACAAAATCTTTATCATTTTTAAGTTATTTGTAAAAGAGTTTACGAGTGTCTTGGCCCCTAATTTAAAGGGCCAGCCCCTTTTTCTTGATTTCTTTCAAAAGGTCTTAAAAATACAAACATTTTTTTGTTCTTACACCAATCTAAAATCGTTGATCATTTTTGAGATACAAATGATTGAATATTTTAGGGGCCAGCCCTCTTGATCCTTAATGGGGACAGAAATTCGTGTTTTGATATGTGGAATCGATTTAAATCATTAATTCAAAAATTTTCTCTTCTATGATGTCTAACAAAATATGTCTACTTCTCTAGCTATATTGCGTCAAAGTTTAAGTACTTTCGCCCCTAAAAATCCCTAATTACGTAATAAATGGGCGTGGCAATAGTTTTTTTCTAATAGATATTGGTACGATCAACAACTTTGCTTCTATAATGCATCACAAAATCTTTATCATTTTTAAGTTATTTGTAAAAGAGTTTACGAACGTCTTGGCCCCTAAATTAAGGGGCCAGCCCCTTTTTCTTGATTTTGTTGGTAAGAACCTTTTATTATCTACTACTTTTGTTATATATGTCTTAACAAAATATCAACTGATAAAAAGATACAGAACAAAACGTATGAAAATTTTGAATGAAAATTCGTACCCAAATATTGTGCCTCAGTGAGCTCTAAGGAATATAGCCACTGATATAAAATTTAATAGGGCCTAACTTCAAGCTTTACTCTACATATCCTGAAAGTTTCAAACTCATATCTCTAATAGTTTCTGAGATCATCTCTGCACAAAATAGGTCGTAAAAATTACAAAATCGGCCGTAAATCGGTACCGGAAGTGACGACGTCAAAAACTTTAAAAACATATAAAATTCAAGTCACGTTCCATCATCTGTGAAAAAATGATTGAAATCGGTTGAATGGTTTGCGAGAAATCGCGTGCACAAAATTTGGAAAAAAATAATAATAATAATAATAAGAAACAGTACGAAAACAATAAGGTCTTCCGTTGGAAACGGAAGACCTTAATAATAATAAGAAACAGTACGAAAACAATAAGGTCTTCCGTTGGAAACGGAAGACCTTAACAAATATGGATATGAATTTTATCAACTAATAATGTCATTACGATAGGCTAAAAGTAAAGGATAAATTTTATTATAAATGTATTGATAAAACAGATTGGTCTATTTGTTGTAATTTTACTTAGACAAAATACAAAGAGGAATAATAATAATGTTGACTGTGGCTTTGTTTATCTGAGGGTGTTTCTTGCATATAGTAAATGGACAAAATATATAAATAATTTAAATCATATGGGTTTTAGAAAACATTAAATTTTAATAATCATGCAGATTGCAGTCACTATGATCAAAAAAGAGAATAACAAAAAATAAATATTGTAAAGTATTCGAATTTTACACTTATTTTTGCATACACGTTATCTTTGACATTGTACCTTCATGAAATACTATTTTTTACCAAAATAAGAAAATCCCACGCAAGATGTAAAACTAAACATTTGGTAGGGGTACACTGTTAAGTTGTTAACTTCCAATTCCCTATATTTTTGTTCTGCCCCCCCCCCCCCCCCCCACACACACTTTGTAAAGCGATCAAAATATATGAGAGCATATAGGTACATTTTTTTCATCAACAAGTTATTAGTTATTGTATTTTCAAAAAAATATAATAGTTATTGCTTTTTATTTAAAAAATCCTACATGTATAGATGTGAAAAAGAAAATTGTACTCAATTCCTCAAATTAAAAACATTCAAAAATTTAATTAGTCTACTCCATTATAAATTAATTGACTGTTATTTACCTCGCGTACACACCAGGATAATTTTCCGCTGTGATATTTTCTTAGGAATAGCAATAATTACTTTATCCCCGCAACAGAAATGTGTCAGAACTATGGAAACTGTTTTAAAGATGTCGTTTTTATTTACTCGTGTCTGAAAAACTATCAAAATTGATGTAGATTTCACATTATTTATTGTATAAAAAGAGGGCCCCAGAGAGTATGTAAATACAGAATATCATTCTTCTATTTTGTTTGTACAAGTATTTAACATACTTTAATTCATATAGAATTTCTAATGTTCAACCAAAATATCAGCGTCAATCGTAGAATTATAAGCAAGATACAGAGCTCACAGTTTGCCGAGGTTTGAGTCATATTTTGTTCACATGAGTTTATTACATTCAGATTTTTAACTTGGTATTTCCTATTCAGCATTTAAAATGGAAAAAAAGAATGGCCTAAGATTTTCAATTCTTTTATTCACTCAAGACCAGTTCACTGGTATTTGAGGTTCAAAATTAGTTTATACAAATGTACACAAACACAGTCAAGGATCACATGTACGGTAGGAGTAATAATGACGAAAAAAGGTTAAGTTTACAATACAATAAGTTGTTAAAGTTGGTTTCTGGAAGAACAGACTTTGAAAATTTTCTTTAAAAATATAGACAATTTTTTTATTTTTTAATCTTTAGTTTTTAAGATCTGTGTACAAACATAAAATTGTGAGCAAATCTCTGTATCTTGCTTATAATTCGAAGCTTAACACTCAAATATGGTTAGTAAATAGAAATTGTAAACAATTAAACACTATAACAACTAAAGAACATAATTTATTTTAAATGAATCATATATATACATGTATATATACCTACATATTTCCGTCAGCGGTATCAAACTCTATTTAAACTGAATTAACTCGAGATAATGCCGAGCATCTTAACAAAACCTTTTGCTTTAATTTACCATTACGCAAAAGATAATGCCGAATTACCGATAGAATGAATTGTATTTCAGTACTTTTTTGATACATCAGATTTTGCTTCATTTGCGCAAGTAAACAGTTAACTGTTTGATTTACCGAAGTCTCTGTTTGATTTGATACGTAAAAATCACGAAATACAGACGATAGTTCCCAGGTTACAAAGCATAAATAATGAAAACGAAACGAAAATCAGAACAAGCTAACACCAAGGTCATGTGTGCAAACTGTCAACGCATTGAAATATTTAGCCTCAATTTACTTCACAAAATCGGCACCAATATATTTTGCATGTTTCAAAAATTTCCCTTCATACGCGAACTGTTGCACAACAAGCAAATTCATCATAGTAAGATCGACCCTTTTTCGTATAATGTCATGGCTGCTTAAAACAAAGAACCTCGTTTTAGAAGTATCGAATACGAGTCTTGGTAAAATGGGTATGCTAACCCGGGCCGTGGCAAAATAAAAGCCGGGGCAGATCGGCAATCGTCATTTCCAAATACGCATTATTTTGCAGCAATATTTACAGCGAATACAAATATACAGGTCCATCAAATATCCTGAAATTTTAATAAGATTGGCAGATTAATCTTTTGTTTTGCCCAGGCCAAGTCTTGCCTACCCATTTTACCGGATGCCGAACCCGATGCTATTAAACTGATTGAAACACGCCTTTCCTTTATTATTATGTTCGTAATAACTCAGATTTGAAACAGAATTATCACTTAATTTTTGCAATTTATATTTTCCTTCCCATAAGGATAATTTATGCTAAACTACGTTGAATTGGACTCAGTATTTCTTGAGAAGATTTTTAAAAATGCACCCCTTTTTTTCTACAGTTTCAAGGTGTTCTCCGCTTTGAATACAGATCGGACTTTTATTTCTGCAATTTATATTCGCCCTCCGATAAGGATGCTTTGTACCAAAAGTTGAAATTGGATAAGCGGTTTTAGAGAAGAAGTTGTAAAGTTGAAGAAAATGTAAAAAGTTTACAGACGGACAGACAGACGGACAGACAGACGGACAGACGGACGACGGACAAAATGTGATCAGAATAGCTCACTTGAGCTTTCAGCTCAGGTGATCTAATAACTACAAGATGAACATTTTCAACAGGACGTTGATCACGTGACTTTCATTGATCATTTGTCAGTTATTATTGAAAATACAAGATGTTATACCGCGCAAGCGCGGGAATCAACACTTTACACATTGAAAAATACTGTAAATACTGTGTCCATTTTTTTTATTGCTTTAATAACAAAATCTTTAAAATTAAAATCAACAAGAGCATGACTGGATATTCCGAGGAGCGGACAGGGATGGAAAATATAAACTGAAATGGATGATATATACATGTACGTGGACTTCATTCTTTTTGTTGCGGCTGACTGAAAAAAAAAAGCAAACTTTTTTTAAATTTCAAACCGGTATTTGATGCGTTGTATATACAATATTTGTTCTTTAGTCAAATTTCACTATAATTTCCCTCCTGTTCCAAATAAGAATTAAAGATAAAAGATTGTTTTAAAGAAGAAAAAAAATCCCTTCGCCATTCAACTTCTCCGTTTCAGGCATACATCATTCATTAATATAGATCGACGTCGAACACAATATGTTCATTGTTTACAGATTATTGTATAATGTTTACTACCAATTTAAAAAAAAGAATGTACGAAATAAATGAACTCTAGTGGGTGCATATTTATTTGCATATTTTAAACTAACGTTGTCAGATATAAAGTATCTCTACAATGGTTAACTCGCCATTCTTCCCGCCATGACGTTGATTAGTTTAACCGCGTTCCATGGTGCCTCTTCTAGAAATCTAGAAAGTTTTTTTTCCATCAAAACTAAAATTGTATCAATTATCAATTTTATCTATTAAGTATTTTTTGATTACTGTGGAATCATTAAATTTCGTGGGGGCCAATTTTCGTGGATTGCTGAAATTTTACAAGTTCGTGGGGACGTAATTTCGTGTATTCTGTTAAACCTACAAAGGACTTTATTACCATAATTTATTAATTCGTGGAGGATGTTAATTCGTGGATGAGAGGTACCCACGAATTCCACAAAAATTGAGCCACCACGAAATCTAATGATTCCACAGTAATTAGAAATTGCCGATCCAAGGTTGCAGCATGCGATGCATTGCAAATTCGTTCTGTTAATCCGCGTCCTTTGTTATATTGTTCTGGAAGTTCTATCCGATTTTCTCAGCAGAGGTAGTGTTTGGAACCGTCTATCCATTAAAGGTAAAATCATGCATTCAAAAAACAAATTGACTTATTTTATTAATTCAACATTTGTCAAATCTTAATTTTTATGTTTACCCTAAATAAGTTACCAGTTAATATATTCACTCTTTACGTAATTCATTGCAAGCATATTTTTGGTGCAAGCTCCCACGGACTTGGATCCGTCAAAACGTGTCCACCACCTCTCTCTCAGTTTTGCTGGTTTATCGAAAATAAAAGTACGTTTTTAATTTATTTATCAGGTACAATCCAATTATCGATTACGGACGTCATATCACACGTGTTTAAATACTAAAGGTTTAAGCAGTTACTCTGGTGAAGGCGTCTTATAATTAATTGGCGAAATGTATTAATTTATAAGTATTTATAGCAATAGGAAACAAACACTGTGAACGTTCGGTTGATTATGCAAAACTTCTTAATTAAAAGTTAGGTAAAATTTTACATTCTTAAATTTAGAAATTAAATGTACAAAATCAAAAGTGGTTTATATATTCATAGATATATTCTGTAATTCTATAATGTTTCAAAACAGAAATTGTTACAATAGTTCATGAATTCTAGAAAAAGGATCAGGGGTAATTCCGATTGTAGTATCTCCGTTGAATGCCAAAAATGTTGCCATAAAATATTTACATTTTATACAGCACATTGAAAATGTAAAATTTAACTTTTGTAAAATTGTGAAATTGGTGTGTAGAAAGGCCAATGTTGCAAAGAACATTTCAATGTTGATGTGTTAAAAAGGCAAACAAATTTATTTTCAGATGACTTTACACTGCAACGCCCTGTTACTCCTTAAAAAAGTAAAATTATATTAACAACTAAAATCAAAGATTAAGTTAAAAGGTTTGTAGCATACAAGAAACTTCACTGTCTGTCACAAACACACACACAAACAAGTGCCTATGCATATACACGCACACAAAGATGCAACGCACGCACGCACGCTCGCCCACATGCACGCACGCACATACGCACAAACGCAGAGAGAGAGAGAGAGAGAGAGAGAGAGAGAGAGAGAGAGATGATTAGTCAATTAAATGAATATTTGTCATATGAGCAGAAATGATATATATTTAAAGAAAATTTGAACCTTAACAATACCTTCAAAAAATAAACTGCTTCTGGAATAACAGGAAACTTCACCTCCACTGTTGATTGCGATAACAATACAGGTATTTCCTCTTCTTTCATTGCCTGATAAATAGAGTTACAATTTGGCATATTTGTATAGAACATGTATATATATATATATATATATATAGAGAGAGAGAGAGAGAGAGAGAGAGAGAGAGAGAGAGAGAGAGAGAGAATGTTAAACATTAAAATATTTAATATATTCATCCAACGACTTGATCACATGGATTTTTTCACATTAATTTTACATCTTTTCCAGCTAATATATATTAAGGATCGGATCAACAGGTCACAGTTGTGTCCGTATTAGCCATTCGGCAAACTTCGTAAGCTGCGCATACATTATGCGCCGCACTACTTTATGAATTATGCAGTGAAAGCTCCACTAAAATCTTAAATAAATTGTTATAACTAAGGAACATTTTTTATGCATGTTGTATTTGATTGAGATTTAAAAATTTACCCAACTACATAATGGTTTAAATCATGTACATGCGTAAGAAATAAATTCAGAAGTAAACCTTGCCGACTAAACGTAAAGATAGCTTGTTCCTTGCTATTTCGGAGAGCAACAAACAGCACAATTCATCCTATTTATTTCTTTTTGTATAAAAGTAGAGGGGGATGAAAAAAAAGTCACAGGGAAATCTAAAACATTTAAATTCACATGAAATATTAAAAAAACAAAAAAAGTGAATTCATAATCAGTTAGTGCATGTACCAGTCATTTTACAGAAAGGCATACCCCAGTATGATTGTTTGAGAATAAATAGCTTTTGAGAACACCATTATGGTCCTTCAGAGCTGGAGGACTCCATGACACATAGGCTGATTTGTAGTCATTCCCTTTCTTCTGAATCGTTAAATTTAAAACTCGCCCAGGATCTACAATGTTTTTGTTAAAAATAGGAAAATAGAGAAATTATAATATCTATGATAAATACCCCATTGATATAAAAAGTTATAAATCAGACTTAAAGGGGACCAATAAACATCAAAGTAGATAAACATTGATTAAAAAAGTTCCTTAAAAGGTAACAAATAAAATAGTGTGCACAGCTAGGACTCCAAAACTCAAGAGGGTTATAAAAGTGCATTTTTGACCACCTAACAAGTACCTTTAACATTGGCATTTCTAGGAATGTTGTGGAGAGGTATGAAAACTTACTAAGGCAGCTTTATCCATTTGATTTGAACCCATTTAAATGTTAATTATTAAACCATTGCATCTACAATGTCTTTTTGAAACATTCTGACAGAAACTGCTTGTAATATTTCTATTTCCGGCTCATGACATCCGTAGCAAGGGATGGAATGCATGAGTTTTCCCAGTGGAGACTGACTGCAGAGGATTCCCAGCCGAGTCTACGTGGAGAGCAATGACAGCCCTGGGAATAAAGGGGAAAGAAAGAAAAGCAAAAATACACAAACTGTCAACAACAGCGGAGAAGCCATCATGCTGGTTATGGTGGAGAAGAGCAGTGCAGAGTTGAAAGCTATCTACAGACGGGCAATGATTAGGCCAATCATTGCTGACTCACCACCTTGAGGACGTTCCAGGATAGGGGTCGAAACGACCGACGATGGGTGGACCTGGCTGATGACGTCTGTAGATTTGGCAGTCAATCCACTGTTTTAGGTATTACTATTAAGTTGTTTTTCATTATCATGTTAGCTGGCTTTGTACGGGTGGGAAATATTTAAAATTTCGTATGAGTTATGTTAGTCAAGCAGATTACATTGGTGATTCCAAACCACAATTCGAAAAAGGGTACAAACGTAACAATGGTCATATCGGAAGTTCCTCAAGGTAAGAAAATAAATAAAGGTTTTTTGCAAAAAGAAACATGACAGAAATTTACTAACGTGCTTGTTTCGTTTTAAAAACACTTGAAAAGTTTGATGTTGTATTTCCTTTCGTTGTGGCAGCGTTAACTTTGAATTTATAAGGCCAATATTCCTCTAAACCTGTCACTGATAGTGTCTTTGTGTCAAACCCTGAAATACATAAATATACATGTTATGATATCAACTTCAGTACTGTGAAATCATTATAGTTCGTGGGGGCCAATTTTTGTGAAATGCTGAAATTTATAGGTTTGTTGGGATGAAATTTCGTGTATTTTCTTATACCCACTAAAGGAAGTATGACTTGATAATCCTATTTGATGAATTCGTGGAGAATGTTAATTCGTGGATGAGAGGTACCCACGAAAATAGAGCCACACGAAATCTAATGATTCCTCAGTATTAGAAAATATTGTTATTGTATTTCATTGATCACGTTTAAAGATCAATGTTCACAAGATTATTGTTCACTGATCTTTATCATCAGTACTAGTTCTCCGCCCGTAATTCATTATTCTATTAGCACAAAAAGAATATTATTTCATTTTTACACAATGTTTAAAAAGAAAATTTACCTAAACTTAATAAAAAGTACTTATGCTGAGAATGATATTTTTGAGTGAAACGTGTTGTAGAGGAAGATCAGTAAAATTATTTAATCGTTGAAAAAATATTTGCGCTTAATATTTAACGTAATCTCTTTATGTGGGCAAACACATTTTCACTTAAAAGATTTTGAAACATATACTATTTAACTTTTACATTTAGAAATCAATATCATAGAGTTTGATTGACTATCAGATTGAAAACATGCCAATATATAGAATAACTATAAGATATTTTCAACTACACTTGCAAAAATATAATATTTGAAACCCATTTCTAAAAACTTAATCTGTGACCAACATGTTTTATTATTTGAATGAATGAATACATCTCTGAACACAACGTTTTTAATTAAAAGAAGACTTGATATTCACAAATTCACATTTTAAGGCGAATTAATATCTTTGAAAGATATCCATTTTTAGTGCAAGAAAGTCATGAAATAACTTGTGACTTTATACAAAATTGTTCTTCTCTCCATTTGAACTTATTGTTTTGTATAATTTGATATACTATTTAAGGCGAATATTAATCTCAAAAACAATTAATACTGGCCCCTTAAACATTTGTTTACTTTTTTAATTTTGTTTTTCAAAAGAGTTCAGTGATATACCTATCATTAAATTCTTGTTAACCAAATTGAGAAATGAAAAACTTTTGGAGACATGATATTTATTTAAAAAAACTGTCAAACAGTTCATCAAACAGTTCAAAATACAGCCAACATTATTTTTTTATTACAAATATCTATATTTCAAAATTAAGACATTTTGCCAATAAACTACAACACGTCTGCTTCAGACAAACTGCTTATACCTTAGGTATTTCAACACGAGTGATATGATCTCCGTAAGCTTCTATTAAATTTTACCGGATAAATGATTATTAAGAAATAAATTAAAAACCTACTTTCATTTTCGATAAACAGGCCCGGAATAGCAAAAAATGAGAGAAAGATGGTGGACATTTTTGGCCAATCCAAGCCAGAGGGAGTTTGCATCAAAGCTTAATTAGGGCTTTTCGACTTTCGGTCGAAAAGACCTATTGTTTTTGTCTTTTTTTAGGGCTTTTCGACTTTCGGTCGAAAAGACCTATTGTTATTCTTCTGTTTATTAGGGCTTTTCGACTTTCGGTCGAAAAGACCTATTGTTATTCTGATGTTTTATTAGGGCTTTTCGACTTTCGGTCGAAAAGACCTATTGTTATTCTGATGTTTTATTATTATTATTATTATTCTTTTTCTCGACAGATTTTCCGTCAGCGATTTTTTGAAAACGGAAAGGATTTCATAAATAACTATACAACAGTCTTATAGCATTTTTAAATGTCACCAGTATGTAAGGTTTTGGACTTCCGGTTCCGGTACTTACGGTTTACACAAGTAAAATACTAGAAATTAAATGAATCAATATATTGTTTCTATTTTTAAAGGAAATTCGTTGTAATTTTAGAGTTAGATCAACCATGTCGAGATATTTAAAAAGTAAACCGGCGGCGAGTTTCTATCTCTTATCAGTTTTGAGATTTTAGGCCTCAAACTTAAGAAAAGGGGGGATGAAAAAATAAAAAACTCAGAAAAGCTTAGGAATGTTCTTAGACGGATATATATTGTTTAAATAGATGTAATTAAGATATATTCTAAGTTTCATTGAAAAGTATTGAGTACTTCCGGTTTTATGAGCCCATGAAAATTGTCTATGGGAGTTTCTATGTTAAATTGAATTCACGCATGTAACGTTTTCTCAAACAGTTTTCAAGCAAATATTCTAATATTTTGTATTTGCAATAAGGGACCTAATGCACAGATTGGAAAAGGTCCTGGGAAAAATATTCTAAAAGATAAGGGATCTAAAGGGGTCAATATTAAAAACGGCCCTTTAGGTGTAACTTTTTTATTGTTTATCCGATTTTCAAAATCTTTTCGGTTTATAGTTTGGAATATAGAGTACAATTTAAAAAATATGGTCCGACGGGGCACTTTTTGACTCCTTATAGGGGTTTTAAGGGTCTGAAAATGATAACTTTATCACAATTCAAAAAATTAAAATTCAAGAGTTATCTCGCTTTGCTCAATGAATGATTAGCATTGGAGCTTTTGGCATACCAAAACTCTTGAATCTTAAATGAGTACTTTCTTATATATGAATTTTTAGAACTTTTATTTCCGGAAACAAACGATATAGTTGGATAAAAAATTCTGAAGTTGTCTTTCTTTGGGTATTTAATTTCTTAAATGTTAACGTGTGGGTATATGCTCATGATATTTTCCTAATTTTTAATATACAGATTCTGAGAGAAAATATGACAAATTTAAATAAGGGGTCTTAAGGGCTGTCGAAAAGCCCTTCTTTTTTGTTGGAGACAAAAATAGGTCTAGTTATTATTATTATTATTATTAGGGCTTTTCGACTTTCGGTCGAAAAGACCTATTGTTATTCTGATGTTTTATTAGGGCTTTTCGACTTTCGGTCGAAAAGACCTATTGTTATTCTGATGTTTTATTATTATTTTTCTTTTTCTCGACAGAATTTCCGTCAGCGATTTTTTGAAAACGGAAAGGATTTCAGAAATAACTATACAATTGTCTTATAGCATTTTTAAATGTCACCAGTATGTAAGGTTTTGGACTTCCGGTTCCGGTACTTCCGGTTTACAGAAGCAAAATAGTAGAAATTAAATGAATCAATATATTGTTTTTATTTTTAAAGGAAATTCGTTGTAATTTTAGAGCTAGATCAACCATGTCGAGTTGTTAAAAAAGTAAAGTTGCGGCGAGTTTCTATCTCTTATCAGTTTTGAGATTTTAGGCCTCAAACTTGAGAAAAGGGGGGATGAAAAAATAAAAAACTCAGAAAAGCTTAGGAATGTTCTAAGACGTTTAGATATTGTTCATATAGAAATAATTAAGGTACATTTCAAGTTTCATTGAAAAGTATTGAGTACTTCCGGTTTTATAAGCCGATGAAAATTGTCTATGGGAGTTTCCATGTTAAATTGAATTCACGCATGTAACGTTTTCTCAAACAGTTTTCAAGCAACTATTTTTATATTTTGTATTTGCAATAAGGGACCTAATGCGCAGACCGGAAAAGGTCCTGGGAAAAAAATTATAAAAAATAAGGGATCTGAAGGAGTCAACATTAAAAACGGTCCTTTTGCTGTTACTGTTTTGTTGTTTATCCGATCTTCAAAATCTTTTCGGTTTATAGTTCAGAATAAAGAGTACAATTTAAAAAATATGGTCCGAGGGGCTACTTTTTGACTCCTTAAAGGGGTTTCAAGGGTCTGAAAATGATAACTTTATCGCAATTCAATTTCAAGAGTTACCTCGCTTTGCTCAATATATAATTATGATATATATTGTTTAAATAGACGTAATTAAGATATATTCCAAGTTTCGTTGAATAGTGTCTAGTACTTCCGGTTTTATGAGCCGATGAAAATTTTCTATGGGAGTTTCTATGTTAAATTGAATTCACGCATGTAACTTTTTCTCAAACAGTTTTTAAGCAAATATTTTTATATTTTGTACTTGTAATGAGGGACTAAATGCGCAGACCGGAAAAGGTCTGAGAAAAAAAAATCCGAAAAATAAGGGACCTGAAGGGATCAGTATTAAAAACAGCCCTTTAGCTATAACTTTTTTATTACTCATCCAATTGTCAAACTCTTTTCAGTTTTTAGTTAAAAATAAAGAGTACAATTAAAAAAACTGGTCCAAAGGGCCACTTTTTGACTCCTTATAGGGATTTTAAGGGCCTGAAAATGATAACTTTATCACATTTTTAAAATATTAAAATTCAAGACTTATCTCTCTTTGCTCAATGAATGATTAGCATTAGAGCTTTTGGAATACCAAAACTCTTGAATCTTAAATGAGTACTTTCTTATATAAGAATTTTTAGAACTTTTATTTCAGGAAACAAACGATATAGTTGGATAAAAAATTCTGAAGTTGTCTTTCTTTGGGCATTTAATTTCTTAAATGTTAACGTGTGGGTATAAGCTCATGATATTTTCCTAATTTTTAATATACAGATTCTATGAGAGAAAATACGATAAATTTAATTAAGGGGTTTTAAGGGCTGTCGAAAAGCCCTTCCTTTTTGTTGGAGACAAAAATAGGTCTAGTTATTAGGGCTTTTCGACTTTCGGTCGAAAAGACCTATTGTTATTCTGATGTTTTATTATTATTATTATTAGGGCTTTTCGACTTTCGGTCGAAAAGACCTATTGTTATTCTGATGTTTTATTAGGGCTTTTCGACTTTCGGTCGAAAAGACCTATTGTTATTCTGATGTTTTATTATTATTTTTCTTTTTCTCGACAGATTTTCCGTCAGAGATTTTTTGAAAACGGAAAGGATTTCAGGAATAACTATACAATAGTCTTATAGCATTTTTAAATGTCACCAGTATGTAAGGTTTTGGATTTCCGGTTCCGGTACCTCCGGTCTACACAAGCAAAATAGTAGAAATTAAATGAATCAATATATTGTTTTTATTTTAAAAGGAAATTCGTTGTAACTTTACAGTTAGATCAACCATGTCGAGTTGTTTAAAAAGTAAACCGGCGGCGAGCTTCTATTTCTTATCAGTTTTGATATTTTAGGCCTCAAACTTGAGGAAAGGGGGGATGAAAAAATAAAAAACTCAGAAAAGCTTACGAATGTTCTAAGACGGATATAAATTGATTAAATAGATGTAATTAAGATATATTCCAAGTTTTATTGAATAGTATTGAGTACTTCCGGTTTTGTGAGCCGATGAAAATTGTCTATGGGAGTTTCTATGTTAAATTGAATTCACGCATGTAACGTTTTCTCACACAGTTTTCAAGCAAATATTTTTATATTTTGTATTTGCAATAAGGGACCTATTGCGCAGACCGGAAAAGGTCTTGGGAAAAAAATCCTGAAAAATAAGGGAGCTCAAGGGGTCAATATTAAAAACTGCTCTTTAGCTGTAACTTTTTTATTGTTTATCCGATTTTCAAAATCTTTTCGGTTTATAGTTCAGATGAAAGAGTACAATTTAAAAAATATGGTCCGAGGGGGCACTTTTTGACTCCTTATAGGGGTTTTAAGGGTCTGAAACTGATAACTTTATCACAATTCAATTTCAAGAGTTATCTCGCTTTGCTCAATAAATGATTAGGATAGATATTGTGTTAATTGACGTAATTAAGATATATTCCAAGTTTCATTGAATAGTGTCGAGTTCTTCCGGTTTTATGAGCCGATGAAAATTGTCTATGGGAGTTTCTATGTTAAATTGAATTCACGCATGTAACGTTTTCTCAAACAGTTTTTAAGCAAATATTTTTATATTTTGTACTTGTAATGAGGGACTAAATGCGCAGACCGGAAAAGGTTTTAGGAAAAAAATTTCGATAATTGAAGGACCTAAAGGGGTCAGTATTAAAACAGCCCTTTAGCTACAACTTTTTTATTACTCATCTGATTTTCCAACACTTTTCAGTTATTAGTTTAGAAAAAAAGAGTACAATGTAAAATCATGGTCCAAAGGGCCACTTTTTGACTCCTTATATGGGTTTTAAGGGCCTGAAAATGATAACTTAATCCCATTTCTAAAAATTAAAATTCAAGAGTTATCTCGCTTTGCTCAATAAATGAATAGCATTAGAGCTTTAGGCATACTAAAACACTTGAATCTTAAATGATTACTTTCTTATATATGAATTTTCAAACTTTTATTTCAGGAAACAAACGATGTAGTTGGATAAAAAATTCTGCAGTTTTCTTTCTTTGGGCATTCAATTTCTTAAATGTTAACGTGTGGGTATATGCTCATGATATTTTTTTAATTTTTAAAATACAGATTTTGAGAAAAAATATAATAAATTTAAATAAGGGGTGTTAAGGGCTGTCGAAAAGCCCTTCCTTTTTGTTGGAGACAAAAATAGGTCTAGTTATTATTTTTCTTTTTCTCGACAGATTTTCCGTCAGCGATTTTTTGAAAACGGAAAGGATTTCAGAAACAATTATACAATAGTCTTATAGCATTTTTAAATGTCACCAGTATGTAAGGTTTTGGACTTCCGGTTCTGGTACTTCCGGTTCACACAAGCAAAATAGTAGAAATTAAATGAATCAATATATTGTTTTTATTTTAAAAGGAAATTCGTTGTAATTTTACAGCTAGATCGATCATGTCGAGTTGTCTAAAATGTAAAGCGGCGGCGAGTTTCTATCTCTTATCAGTTTTGAGATTTTAAGCCTCCAACTTGAGAAAAGGGGGGATGAAAAAATAAAAAATTCAGAAAAGCTTAGGAATATTCTAAGACGGATATATATTGTTTAAATAGATGTAATTAAAATATATTCCAAGTTTCATTGAAAAGTATTGAGTACTTCCGGTTTTATGAGCCGATGAAAATTGTCTATGGGAGTTTCTATGTTAAATTAAATTTACGCATGTAACGTTTTCTCAAACAGTTATCAAGCAAATATTTTTATATTTTGTATTTGCAATAAGGAACCTAATGCGCACACCGGAAAAGGTCCTGGGAAAAAAATTCTAAAAAATAAGGGATCTAAAGGGGTCAATATTAAAATCGGTCCTTTTGCTGTTACTTTTTTGTTGTTTATCCGATTTTCTAAATCTTTTCGGTTTATAGTTCAGAATAAAGAGTACAATTTAAAAAATATGGTCCGATGGGGCACTTTTTGACTCCTTATAGGGGTTTTAAGGGTCTGAAAATGATAAATTTATCATAATTCAATTTCAAGAGTTATCCCGCTTTGCTCAATAAATGATTAGGATAGATATTGTTAAGATAGACGTAATTAAGATATATTCCAAGTTTGATTGAATAGTATTGAGTACTTCCGGTTTTATGAGCCGATGAAAATTGTCTATGGGAGTTTCTATGTTAAATTGAATTCACGCATGTAACGTTTTCTCAAACGGTTTTTAAGCAAATATTTTCATATTTTGTACTTGTAATGAGGGACTAAATGCACAGACCGGAAAGGGTCCTGGGAAAAAAATTCCGAAAATTAAGGGACCTGAAGGGGTCAGTATTAAAAACAGCCCTTTACCTATAACTTTTTTATTACTCATCCGATTTTCAAACTCTTTTCAGTTATAAGTTTAGAATAAAGAGTACAATTTTAAAATGATGGTCCAAAGGGCTACTTTTTTGACTCCTTATAGGGGTTTTAAGGGCCTGAAAATGATAACTTTATCACAATTCAAAAAAATTAAAATTCAAGAGTTATCTCGCTTTGCCCAATGAATGAATAGCATTAGAGCTTTTGGCATTCCAAAACTCTTGAATCTTAAATGAGTACTTTCTAATATATGAATTTTTAGAACTTTTATTTCACGAAACAAACGATATAGTTGGATAAACAATTCTGAAGTTGTCTTTCTTTGGGCATTTAATTTCTTAAATGTTAACGGGTGGGTATATGCTCATGATATTTTCCTATTTTCTAATATACAGATTCTTAGAGAGAAAATATAATAAATTTAAATAAGGGGTTTTAAGGGCTGTCGAAAAGCCCTTCCTTTTTGTTGGAGACAAAAATAGGTCTAGTTAGGGCTTTTCGACTTTCGGTCGAAAAGACCTATTGTTTTTGTTCTGTTTTATTATTATTATTTTTCTTTTTCTCGACAGATTTTCCGTCAGCGATTTTTTGAAAACGGAAAGGATTTCAGAAATAACTATGCAATAGTCTTATAGCATTTTTAAATGTCACCAGTATGTAAGGTTTTGGATTTCCGGTTCCGGTACTTCCGGTTTACACAAGCAAAATACTAGAAATTAAATGAATCAATATATTGTTTTTATTTTTAAAGAAAATTCGTTGTAATTTTAGGGTTAGATCAACCATGTCGAGTTGTTTAAAAAGTAAAGCGGCGACGAGTTTCTATCTCTTATCAGTTTTGAGATTTTAGGCCTCAAACTTGAGAAAAGGGGGGATGAAAAAATAAAAAACTCAGAAAAGCTTACGAATGTTCTAAGACGGATATATATTGTTTAAATAGATGTAATTAAGATATATTTCAAGTTTCATTGAATAGTATTGAGTACTTCCGGTTTTATGAGCCGATGAAAATTGTCTATGGGAGTTTCCATGTTAAATTGAATTCACGCATGTAACGTTTTCTCAAACAGTTTTCAAGCAAATATTTTTATATTTTGTATTTGCAATTAGGGACCTAATGCGCAGACCGGAAAAAGTCCTGGGAAAAAAGTTCTAAAAGATAAGGGATCTAAAGGGGTCAATATCAAAAACGGCCCTTTAGCTGTAACTTTTTTATTGTTTATCCGATTTTCAAAATCTTTTCGGTTTATAGTTTGGAATAAAGAGTACAATTTAAAAAATATGGTCCGAGGGGGCACTTTTTGACTCCTTATAGGGGTTTTAAGGGTCTGAAAATGATAACTTTATCACATTCCAAAAAATTAAAATTCAAGAGTTATCTCGCTTTGCTCAATGAATGATTAGCATTAGAGCTTTTGGCATACCAAAACTCTTGAATCTTAAATGAGTACTTTGTTATATATGAATTTTTAGAACTTTTATTTCAGGAAACAAACGATATAGTTGGATAAAAAATTCTGAAGTTGTCTTTCTTTGGGCATTTAAATTCTGAAATGCTAACGTGTGGGTTTATGCTCATGATATTTTCCTAATTTTTAATATACAGATTCTGAGAGAAAATATGATAAATTTAATTAAGGGGTTTTAAGGGCTGTCGAAAAGCCCTTCCTTTTTGTTGGAGACAAAAATAGGTCTAGTTATTATTATTATTATTCTTTTTCTCGACAGAATTTCCGTCAGCCATTTTTTGAAAACGGAAAGGATTTCAGAAATAACTATACTATAGTCTAATAGCATTTTTAAATGTCACCAGTATGTAAGGTTTTGGATTTCCGGTTCCGGTACTTCCGGTTCACACAAGCAAAATAGTAGAAATTAAATGAATCAATATATTGTTTTTATTTTTAAAGGAAATTCGTTGTAATTTTACAGTTAGATCAACCACGTCGAGCTGTTTAAAAAGTAAATCGGCGGCGAGTTTCTATCTCTTATCAGTTTTGAGATTTTAAGCCTCAAACTTGAGAAAAGGGGGGATGAAAAAATAAAAAACTCAGAAAAGCTTAGGAATGTTCTAAGACGGATAGATATTGTTCAAATAGATGTAATTAAGATATACTCCAAGTTTCATTGAATAGTTTTGAGTACTTCCGGTTTTATGAGCCGATGAAAATTGTCTATGGGAGTTTCTATGTTAAATTAAATTCACGCATGTAACGTTTTCTCAAACAGTTTTGAAGCAAATATTTTTATATTTTGTATTTGCAATAAGGGACCTAATGCATAGACCGGAAAAGGTCCTGGGAAAAAAATTCTAAAAAATAAGGGATCTGAAAGGGTCAATATTAAAAACGGCTCTTTAGCTGTAACTTTTTTATTGTTTATCCGATTTTTAAAATCTTTTCGGTTTATAGTTCAGCATAAAGAGTGCAATATAAAAAATATGGTCCGAGGGGGCACTTTTTGACTCCTTATAGGGGTTTTAAGGGTCTGAAAATGATAACTTTATCGAAATTCAATTTCAAGAGTTATCTCGCTTTGCTCAATAAATGATTAAGATGGATATTGTGTTAATAGACGTAATTAAGATATGTTCCAAGTTTTGTTGAATAGTGTCTAGTACTTCCGATTTCATGAGCCAATGAAAATTGTCTACGGGAGTTTCTATGTTAAATTGAATTCACGCATGTAACGTTTTCTTAAACAGTTTTCAAGCAAATATTTTTATATTTTGTACTTGTTATGAGGGACTAAATGCGCAGACCGGAAAAGGTCTGAGGAAAAAAATTCCGAAAAATAAGGGACCTGAAGGGGTCAGTATTAAAAACAGCCCTTTAGCTATAACTTTTTTATTACTCACCCAATTTTCAAACTCTTTTCAATTATTAGTTTAGAATAAAGAGTACAATTTAAAAATATGGTCCAAAGGGCCACTTTTTGACTCCTTATAGGGGTTTTAAGGGCCTGAAAATGATAACTTTATCACATTTTAAAAAAATTAAAATTCAAGAGTTATCTCGCTTTGCTCAATAAATGATTAGCATTAGAGCTTTTGGCATACCAAAACTCTTGAATCTTAAATGAGTACTTTCTTATTCAAGAATTTTTAGAACTTTTATTTCAGGAAACAAACGATATAGTTGGATAAAAAATTCTGAAGTTGTCTTTCTTTGGGCATTTGATTTCATAAATGTTAACGTGTGGGTATATGCTCATGATATTTTCCTCATTTTGAATATACAGATTCTGAGAGAAAATATGATAAATTTAAATAAGGGGTTTTAAGGGCTGTCGAAAAGCCCTTCCTTTTTGTTAGAGACAAAAATAGGTCTAGTTATTATTCTTTTTCTCGACAGAATTTCCGTCAGCGATTTTTTTAAAACGGAAAGGATTTCAGAAAAAACAATACATTAATCTTATAGCATATTTAAATGCCACCAGTATGTTAGGTTTTGGATTTCCGGTTCCGGTACTTCCGGTTTACACAAGCAAAGTAGTAGAAATTAGATGAATCAATATATTGTTTTTATTTTTAAAGGAAATTCGTTGTAATTTTAGAGTTAGATCAACCATGTCGAGTTGTTTAAAAAGTAAAGCGGCGGCGAGTTTCTATCTCTTATCAGTTTTGAGATTTTAGGCCTCAAACTTGAGAAAAGGGGGGATGAAAAAATAAAAAACTCAGAAAAGCTTAGGAATGTTCTAAGACGGATATATATTGTTTATATAGATGTAATTAAGATATATTCCAAGTTTCATTGAATAGTATTGAGTACTTCCGGTTTTATGAGCCGATGAAAATTGTCTATGGGAGTTTCTATGTTAAATTGAATTCACGCATGTAACGTTTTCTCAAACAGTTTTCAAGCAAATATTTTCATATTTTGTATTTGCAATAAGGGACCTAATGCGCAGACCGGAAAAGGTCTTGGTAAAAAAATTCCGAAAAATAAGGGACCTTAAGGGGTCAGTATTAAAAACAGCCCTTTAGCTGTAACTTTTTTATTACTCATCCGATTTTCAAACTCTTTTCGGGTTATAGTTCAGAATAAAGAGTACAATTTAAAAAATATGGTCCGAGGGGGCACTTTTTGACTCCTTATAGGGGTTTAAAGGGTTTGAAAATGATAACTTTATCACAATTCAATTTCAAAGAGTTATCTCTCTTTGCTCAATAAATGATTAGGATAGATATTGTTTAAATAGACGTAATTAAGATATATTCCAAGTTTCGTTGAATAGTGTCGAGTACTTCCGGTTTTATGAGCCGATGAAAATTGTCTATGGGAGTTTCTATTTTAAATTGAATTCACGCATGTAACGTTTTCTAAAACAGTATTTAAGCAAATATTTTTTATATTTTATATTTATAATGAAGGACTAAATGCGCAGACCGGAAAAGGTCTTGGGAAAAAATTCCGAAAAATAAGGGACCTGAAGGGGTCAGTATTAAAAACAGCCCATTAGCTATAACTTTTTTATTACTCATCCGATTTTCAAACTCTTTTCAGTTATAAGTTTAAAATAAAGAGTACAATTTCAAAATGATGGTCGAAAGGGCTACTTTTTGACTCCTTATAGGGGTTTTAAGGGCCTGAAAATGATAACTTTATCACAATTCAAAAAAATTAAAATTCAAGAGTTATCTCGCTTTGTTCAATGAATGATTAGCATTAGAGCTTTTGGCATACCAAAACTCTTGATTCTTAAATGAGTACTTCTTATATATGAATTTTTAGAACTTTTATTTCACGAAACAAACGATATAGTTGGATAAAAAATTCTGAAGTTGTCTTTCTTTGGGCATTTAATTTCTGAAATGTTAACGTGTGGGTATATGCTCATGATATTTTCCTAATTAGGGCTTTTCGACTTTCGGTCGAAAAGACCTATTGTTATTCTGTTGTTTTATTAGGGCTTTTCGACTTTCGGTCGAAAAGACCTATTGTTATTCTGATGTTTTATTATTATTTTTCTTTTTCTCGACAGATTTTCCGTCAGAGATTTTTTGAAAACGGAAAGGATTTCAGGAATAACTATACAATAGTCTTATAGCATTTTTAAATGTCACCAGTATGTAAGGTTTTGGATTTCCGGTTCCGGTACCTCCGGTCTACACAAGCAAAATAGTAGAAATTAAATGAATCAATATATTGTTTTTATTTTAAAAGGAAATTCGTTGTAACTTTACAGTTAGATCAACCATGTCGAGTTGTTTAAAAAGTAAACCGGCGGCGAGCTTCTATTTCTTATCAGTTTTGATATTTTAGGCCTCAAACTTGAGGAAAGGGGGGATGAAAAAATAAAAAACTCAGAAAAGCTTACGAATGTTCTAAGACGGATATAAATTGATTAAATAGATGTAATTAAGATATATTCCAAGTTTTATTGAATAGTATTGAGTACTTCCGGTTTTGTGAGCCGATGAAAATTGTCTATGGGAGTTTCTATGTTAAATTGAATTCACGCATGTAACGTTTTCTCACACAGTTTTCAAGCAAATATTTTTATATTTTGTATTTGCAATAAGGGACCTATTGCGCAGACCGGAAAAGGTCTTGGGAAAAAAATCCTGAAAAATAAGGGAGCTCAAGGGGTCAATATTAAAAACTGCTCTTTAGCTGTAACTTTTTTATTGTTTATCCGATTTTCAAAATCTTTTCGGTTTATAGTTCAGATGAAAGAGTACAATTTAAAAAATATGGTCCGAGGGGGCACTTTTTGACTCCTTATAGGGGTTTTAAGGGTCTGAAACTGATAACTTTATCACAATTCAATTTCAAGAGTTATCTCGCTTTGCTCAATAAATGATTAGGATAGATATTGTGTTAATTGACGTAATTAAGATATATTCCAAGTTTCATTGAATAGTGTCGAGTTCTTCCGGTTTTATGAGCCGATGAAAATTGTCTATGGGAGTTTCTATGTTAAATTGAATTCACGCATGTAACGTTTTCTCAAACAGTTTTTAAGCAAATATTTTTATATTTTGTACTTGTAATGAGGGACTAAATGCGCAGACCGGAAAAGGTTTTAGGAAAAAAATTTCGATAATTGAAGGACCTAAAGGGGTCAGTATTAAAACAGCCCTTTAGCTACAACTTTTTTATTACTCATCTGATTTTCCAACACTTTTCAGTTATTAGTTTAGAAAAAAAGAGTACAATGTAAAATCATGGTCCAAAGGGCCACTTTTTGACTCCTTATATGGGTTTTAAGGGCCTGAAAATGATAACTTAATCCCATTTCTAAAAATTAAAATTCAAGAGTTATCTCGCTTTGCTCAATAAATGAATAGCATTAGAGCTTTAGGCATACTAAAACACTTGAATCTTAAATGATTACTTTCTTATATATGAATTTTCAAACTTTTATTTCAGGAAACAAACGATGTAGTTGGATAAAAAATTCTGCAGTTTTCTTTCTTTGGGCATTCAATTTCTTAAATGTTAACGTGTGGGTATATGCTCATGATATTTTTTTAATTTTTAAAATACAGATTTTGAGAAAAAATATAATAAATTTAAATAAGGGGTGTTAAGGGCTGTCGAAAAGCCCTTCCTTTTTGTTGGAGACAAAAATAGGTCTAGTTATTATTATTATTATTATTATTATTATTCTTTTTCTCGACAGAATTTCCGTCAGCGATTTTTTTAAAACGGAAAGGATTTCAGAAATAACTATACAATAGTCTTATAGCATTTTTAAATGTCACCAGTATGTAAGGTTTTGGACTTCCGGTTCCGGTACATCCGGTTTACACAAGCAAAATAGTAGAAATTAAATGAATCAATATATTGTTTTTATTTTTAAAGCAAATTCGTTGTAATTTTACAGTTAGATCAACCATGTCGAGTTGTTTAAAAAGTAAAGCGGCGGCGAGTTTCTATCTCTTATCAGTTTTGAGATTTCAGGCCTCAAACTTGAGAACAGGGGGGATGAAATAAAAAAAAAATCCGAAAAGCTTAGGAATGTTCTAAGACGGATATATATTGTTTATATAGAGGTAATTAAGATATATTCCAAGTTTCATTGAATAGTAATGAGTACTTCCGGTTTTATGAGCCGATGAAAATTGTCTATGGGAGTTTCTATGTTAAATTGAATTCACGCATGTAACGTGTTCTCAAACAGTTTTCAAGCAAATATTTTTATATTTTGTATTTGCAATTAGGGACCTAATGCGCAGACCGGAAAAGGTCTTGGGAAAAAAAATCCGAAAAATAAGGGAGCTCAAGGGGTCAATATTGAAAACCGCTCTTCAGCTGTAACTTTTTTATTGTTTATCCGATTTTCAAAATCTTGTCGGTTTATAGTTCATTATAAAGAGTACAATTCAAAAAATATGGTCCGATGGGGCACTTTTTGACTCCTAATAGGGGTTTTAAGGGTCTGAAACTGATAACTTTATCACAATTCAATTTCAAGAGTTATCTCGCTTTGCTCAATAAATGATTAGGATAGATATTGTTTAAATAGACGTAATTAAGATATATTCAAAGTTTCATTGGATGGTATCGAGTACTTCCGGTTTTATGGGCCGATAAAAATTGTTTATGGGAGTTTCTATGTTAAATTGGATTCATGCATGTAACGTTTTCTCAAACAGTTTTTAAGCAAATATTTTTATATTTTGTACTTGTAATGAGGGACTAAATGCGCAGACTGGAAAATGTCTGAGGAAAAAAATTCCGAAAAATAAGGGACCTGAAGGGGTCAGTATTAAAAACAGCCCTTTAGCTATAACTTTTTTATTACTTATCCAATTTTCAAACTCTTTTCAGTTATTAGTTTAGAATAAAGAGTACAATTTAAAAATCATGGTCCAAAGCGCCACATTTTGACTCCTTATAGGGGTTTTACGGGCCTGAAAATGACAACTTTATTCCATTTCAAAAAAATTAAATTTCAAGAGTTATCTCGCTTTGCTCAATGAATGATTAGCATTAGAGCTTTTGGCATACCAAATCTCTTGAATCTTAAATGAGTACTTTGTTATATATGAATTTTTAGAACTTTTATTTCAGGAAACAAACGATATAGTTGGATAAAAAATTCTGAAGTTGTCTTTCTTTGGGCATTGAATTTCTTAAATGTTAACGTGTGGGTATATGCTCATGATATCTTCCTAATTTTTTATACACCGATTCAATGAGAGAAAATACGATAAATTTAATTAAGGGGTTTTAAGGGCTGTCGAAAAGCCCTTCCTTTTTGTTGGAGACAAAAATAGGTCTAGTTTTTAATATACAGATTCTGAGAGAAAATATGATAAATTTAAATAAGGGGTTTTAAGGGCTGTCGAAAAGCCCTTCCTTTTTGTTGGAGACAAAAATAGGTCTAGTTATTATTCTTATTCTCGACAAAGTTTCGTCAGCGATTTTTTGAAAACGGAAAAACATATTAAAACACGAATGCTATAATCTTATAGCGCCTTTATATGACACGCGTATGTAAGGCTTTGGACTTCTGGTTCCGGCAATTCCGGTTTTGAGAATGGAATTACTTAAAATTCATTGAAACATAATATCTTTATTATTTTTTGAGTTAGAGCATTCAAATTTAAGAATTAGATGCATCTTGTCCAGTTGTACAAAATCGTAAGCGTTGGCATACCTCTATCTCTTACCATTTTTGAGATATTAGGGCTCGAACTTGAAAAAAGGGGGGATGTAAAGCCAAACAAATTTCAAAAACCCTTCAAATTTTTATAAGACGCCAAAACATTGTTCAGATAGAACTATTAAACATATATTCCAAGTTTGAATAAAAGATATTGAGTACTTCCGGTTTTATGAGCCTATGAAAAATTGTCTATGGGAGTTTCAATGTTTAACTAAAATCACGCGTGTCACGTTTTCTCAAAAAGTTTTGGAGTAATTATTACAACATTTTTTTTTTAATAATGACACAACCAATGCGCAGACCGGAAAAGTTTTTGGGTAGACAATTCGAAAGAATAAGGGATCTGCAGGGGCCAACGTTCAAAACATCCCTTTAGCTGTAACTTTTTTACCTTTCATCTAATTTCAAAAATCTTTTCAGTTTATTGTTTAGAATAAAGAGTACAATCTTAAAATTATGCTCCGAGGGGCCACTTTTTGACTCCTTATAGGGGTTTTGAAAGCCCAAAGATCATCAGTTGTTGAAATTTCAAATTTTTTTCTAGTAAGAGTTTTTTTGCTTTGTTGTAAGAATGTAGAGCATACATACTATAGGCATACCAAGTTTTGTGTCCGAGGAATGAATACTTACTTCACAATGATTTTTTGAAAATATTCCTCTGGAAATTAGAAGTGTAGCTACCTGTAAAATTCTGGAGTTATCTTTCTTTTCACATTGCACTACTCATAAGATCATATCCAAGCAACTCGGGATACCAAGGCGTTTAGAACACTTGGAAAAAACTTAGAGAATAATTTTTTTTTTGAACATTTAATTAAAAAGGGATAATAGGGCTGTCGAAAAGCCCTTACTTTTTGTTGAAGACAAAAAAAAGTTCTAGTTATTATTAGGGCTTTTCGACTTTTTATATTTTTATATTTTTATATTTTGTATTTGCAATTAGGGACCTGATGCGCAGACCGGAAAAGGTCTTGGGAAAAAAAATCCGAAAAATAAGGGACCTGAAGGGGTCAATATTAAAAACGGCTCTTTAGCTGTAACTTTTTTATTGTTTTTCCGATTTTCAAAATCTTTTCGGTTTATAGTTCAGAATAAAGAGTACAATTTAAAAAATATTGTCCGAGGGGGCACTTTTGGACTCCTTATAGGGGTTTTAAGGGTCTGATAATGATAACTTTATCACAATTCAATTTCAAGAGTTATCTCGCTTTTTTCAATAAATGATTATGATATATATTGTTTAAATAAATGTAATTAAGATATATTCCAAGTTTGATTGAATAGTATGGAGTACTTCCGGTTTTATGAGCCGATGAAAATTGTCTATGGGAGTTTCTATGTTAAATTGAATTCACGCATGTAACGTTTTCTCAAACAGTTTTCAAGCAAATATTTTTATATTTTGTATTTGTAATAAGGGACTGAATGCGCAGACCGGAAAAGGTCCTGGGAAAAAAATTCTAAAAAATAAGGGATCTGAAGGGGTAAATATCAAAAACGGCCCTTTTTCTGTAACTTTTTTATTGTTTATCTGATTTTCAAAATGTTTTCGTTTTATAGTTCAGAATAAAGAGTACAATTTAAAAAATATGGTCCGAGGGGGCACTTTTTGACTCCTTATAGGGGTTTTAAGGGTCTGAAAATGATAACTTTATCACAATTCAATTTCAAGAGTTATCTCTCTTTGCTCAATAAATGATTAGGATAGATATTGTGTTAATAGACATAATTAAGATATATTCCAAGTTTCGTTGAATAGTGTCGAGTACTTCCGGTTTTATGGGCCGATGAAAATTGTCTATGGGAGTTTCTATGTTAAATTGAATTCACGCATGTAACGTTTTCTCAAACAGTTTTAAAGCGAATATTTTTCTATTTTGTACTTGTACTGAGGGACTGAATGCGCAGACCTCAAAAGGTCTGAGGAAAAAAAATCCGGAAAATAAGGGACCTGAAGGGGTCAGTATTAAAAACAGCCCTTTAGCTATAACTTTTTTATTACTCATGCAATTTAAAACTCTTTTCAGATATTAGTTAAGAATAAAGAGTACAATTTAAAAATTATGGTCCAAAGGGCCACTTTTTGACTCCTTTGAGGGGTTTTTAAGGGCCTGAAAATGATAACTTTATAACATTTAAAAAAAAATTAAAATTCAAGAGTTATCTCGCATTGCTCAATGAATGATTAGCATTAGAGCTTTTGGCATACCAAAACTCTTGAATCTTAAATGAGTACTTTCTTATATATGAATTTGTAGAACTTTTATTTCAGGTAACAAACGATATAGCTGGATAAAAAATTCTGAAGTTGTCTTTCTTTGGGCATTGAATTTCTTAAATGTTAACGTGTGGGTCTATGCTCATGATACTTTCCTAATTTTTAATATACAGATTCTTAGAGAAAATATGATGAATTTGAATAAGGGTTTTTAAGGGCTGTCGAAAAGCCCTTCCTTTTTGTTGGAGACAAAAAAAGTTCTAGTTATTATTATTATTTTTCTCGACAGATTTCTGTCAGCGATTTTTTGAAAACTGTAAGATATATTGATACAGTTTTGAAACGGTCTTACAACAAATCTATCAATCTATGGAATGTAAGGTTTTTGATTTCCGGTTCCGGTACTTCCGGTTTTTACAAGGAAAAATGTAAAAATTGATTTAAACGCAATACTTTGTTTAGTTTTTATATTAGAATGTTCAACTTTTAGAATTGGATGCATCTTGTCTTGCTGTACAAAATTGTCAGGGAAGACAACTTTCTATATCTTACCGTTTTTGAGATATAAAGTCCTAAACTTTAGAAAAGGGGGGATGAAAAAGCAAAAAAATTCAAATGACCTTTAAAATATTATTTAACGCCTAGATATTATTAACATAGATGTAATTAACATATATTCTAAGTTTCATTAAAATATATTGACTACTTCCGGTTTTATAGGTCAATGAAATTGCCTATGGGAGTTTCAATGTTTAACAAAAATCATGCGTGGTTCGTTTTCTCAAAAGGTTTTCAAGTAATTGCTACATTATTTCACCTTTATAATGACACACACAATCCGCAGACCTGAAAAAGTTTTGGGTAGACAACTCGAAAAAATTAGGGATCTGCAGGGGCAAACGTGCAAAACAGCCTTTTAGCTGTAACTTTTTTACTTTTCATCCGATTTTAAAAATCTTTCCAGTTTATTGTTTAGAATAAAGAGAACAATTTTAAAATTATGATCCGAGGGGCCACTTTTTGAGTCCTAATAGGGGTTTGAAGGACCTAAAGATCAGAACTTGTTCAAATTTCAAAAAATTTTTTAGAAAGAGTTGTCTATCTTTGCTGGAAGAATAAGAAGCATTAATACTGTAGGCATACCAAATTTGGAGTCCGGGGAATGAATACTTACTTCAATATGATTTTTTGAAAATATTTTTCTGGAAATTAGAAATATAGCTACCTGTAAAGTTCTGGAGTTATCTTTCTTTTCACATTGCACTACTCATAAGTTGCTATCTAAGCAACTTGGGATACCAAGGCGTTTAGAACACTTGGAAATAAACTAGAGAATATTTTTTTTAATATTTAATTAAAAGGGGATAATGGGGCTGTCGAAAAGCCCTTACTTTTTGTTGAAGACAAAAAAAAATTCTAGTTATGCTTGCAATTGAAATAATGTTGAGTGGTTACGTACGTACATAGTGAATATATTTACTGTGGACGTATCTAGAGTATGCATAGCAATTAAGATTTACAATTGTTTAATTAATAAAATGAGCCAAATAGTTTCTTGAATGCGATATTTTAGTTTTAATGGATAGTCATAGACGTGAGAAAATTGGATAGAACTTTCCAGCATGGGGTAACCAAGGACGCGGGATTACCAGCACGAACTCGTCATGCATCGCAGGCTGATATCTTGGATAAGCAAACTATGGTCAATTAAAAAAAAACCATTTTTTATTTTTAGTTTTCAGTTTTGATGGAAAGAACTTTTTAGAATGGGGTACACAGGATTGTGGGAAGACTAATCAACGTCATGGCGGAAAAAAGGGAAAGTTAACCATAGGGCAAATACATAATATTTGACAGCTGTGTTATATGTTATTTTTTCCAGTCAGCTATATCAAAAAGAAATAAGGCCACGCACGTGTATATGTCATTCATTTTAGTTAATATTTTTCATCACTGCTCGCTCCTCTTAAAGCTGCTTGGTCCGATTTTTTTTTAATTACAGTATCAAAATTGTTTCCATACAAATCATTCATCTTAGAAAGTTATGGACTTTCTCCTATTAACACCAGCAGAATCAGTCTCCTTTCAAAGTTAGAAATATTCAAAGTAAATAAAAATAATTTCTCTTTGGGCAAACGAAAAAACAAACCAAAATGCATCACGGGAATGTTAAGAAAAGGAAACCGCTTGGTTTCGTCCCCCGAATGATTGGGGTTATTCAACCCGCATGCTATGCATCGATTGTAAAGAAAGCAGACTTTGGAAATATTAGCGAACAAAACGTTCACATGTTTATTTGTAATTGTCTGATCATTTCGACCTTTATTTAAAGCGATGTCAAAGTCGTAATACAACCATACCCGTCTCGTCGTCAGGGGTGAAATTTAACATGAGGCGAAATAACGCGGTACCTTTTAATGTCGTTTGTTTTGTTAGCAAATTTTGTACGTATTTTTCTTCATTGAAATTTGGCATAATTGACGGGTAAAACTACTGCAATGTCTATTATTATACATACACTAAGCAAAGCCATCGTTTAAAAGCGTGCATAAAATTTGATATAAAATCGGACCAAGCAGCTTTAATATCCATGCTATTTTTATTTCAATTTTAAAGAATATTACATAAACAATGTTATGAAAAAAATTCAGGAAAGAATGGACTCATTATCTACAAAAAATGTACAAAAATATGGTTCTACATATCAAGCATAGGATAATTTGAATGAATAAAAATGTAAATTCCCGCACTTGCGCCGGATAAAATCAAATTTTGTTTTTAGAGTTCACATGAATATTTATAGTTTATTCTATAAGTCTAATAATACAAAAGATCGGATGGTCCTTGTCATTTTTACACTATATTTATGTCTTTTGGATAAAATTAAAAAATATAAAAAAAAAATGCTTTGGAAACAAAAGTTAAAATATTATCTAAAACTCACGGTAAATTTGGTTGACCACCCGCCTACTTGAATATCATGCGTATATATTTTACATCATTAATTAACGAAGACAAACTCAGTAACAGAGCACTATCACCGATTAATAGATTGATACTAGTAGATTCAATTTTGAACTTCAATTAAACATCATACTAGGGATACCATGGGTCAAGGGTCAACTAACCAACATGTAGTGCTAACCTAGCAGAGCAAAATATGTGTAAATAACTAATTTCATGTGTCGATTCAAGGACCAAGAGGTTGTATATCTGTCCTAAATATGTTGATATTTTCGTTGGATCATTAATACCAAGCAAATTATTCAAGATGATGTTTTATGTTTAGATTTTTTGTTTAACTATGAAATTCAATAGAACATAGGCTGGTCTTCGATATTGAAATTCCAAAGTATCGCTCAGTGACTGAACTGTGGGCATTCTCTCTTGTCCAGAGCTCGCAACATTAATTACAAGTGAAATCAATAAATTGAATTCAACTTCACAAATACTTGCACACTATCTCAAAATCCCCCCCCCCCCCATGGATTAGGATTTCCATGATTTTGGGAATTACATTTTTCTCAATATTTCTGAGAATTAGTCTAGCCCCCCCCCCCCCCACTTTCAATTTGCTTCCGACGCCAGTGAAAGAATGATGATCTCGAACAGTACACACGTAGACAAAATCTTCAAATATCTGGAATCCCAGAAAACGCTGGATAAAATACTGACGTTTTGGTTTTAGATTTCTTTACAAAAACCATGAATACGCATCTACTAGTGTCCCCTTACAGGTTCTAATAATTGCCAAATGATTCCGGAATACCTTAAGGTGATGGGTGGAGAAAAAAGGATAGATGCAAAGTCCCAAGGAAAAACATCCTCGTTTGTGTATAAAGTAAATATACATGTCTATATACAAAGAGTGTAAAAATATTCGGATCACGTTTTTCAGATTTAAAAGATCACCGTAGTTGTTAATGTAGGGAAAAGGTGTTGGTTGTTGAAATAAAACCATTAATTAAAGCATGCGATTTTAACAAAATATGTTATTGTCTTTGCCAGTTTCCGACAGAATTGCTAGTGATTTATTGGAAAGTTTCTTACGTTGTGCGAGTTACATAATCTATTGATGTATTTCAATTAATTTTCAACGATAAAAACAAATTATTTCTATGCCAATTTAATTTTTTTTAAAAATAATATTGCTTGTTGACATGGCGTTTTACCGTCATGGCAGTGTCAAAAACCGAAGTTAATTGAACGATCATTACGAGCGCCATACATACTCTGTAAAATGACTGTCACTTCTTAACACTCTATTCTGGAACGAAATCAATTTCATTGATAGAAGTACACAGACAAGGTAAACGGTGATTATAGTATCGGTCTTTGAGTAAACTGCATTGAATAATTATTCATTATCTAGAGAAGATGTAGTATCAAAACTGCAATAGTGTGCGTAAACAAATTCAGTAAACGAACAAATATCTTTTTTTAAAATAATAATCAAATGCATAATCAAAATATAAATTGGTACATACCGTACACTTTGATGGATTCCCTCATAAAAAAATGTGTTCCTATATCATCTGTGCCTTCATGTGTGTAAATTGTGTATGTGGTATTTCCAGGTGATGGGTCTGCCAAAGTCCAAGCCAGTGTTAGCGATGAGGATTGAATAACGCTTGCAATGATCTGTCCAGGCTGTGGTGGAACTATATAGAAATGAAACTAAAGAAATCTAATATAATTCACTGTTTCAGTGTTAGCAGATAGAAACCCGAGCCATCGTAAAGAAAATATATATTTCATATATTCAATTTTGATGCTACATTTAAGAAAAAAGTGTCAGTTATTTTTTCAAAGAATCAAAGAAATAAGTCAGTAGGTAAATCCAATTCTTAAATAGATTTGTGGCCTATTTGTTTCGGAGGCTACCCATCTTTTTTTAATGCTACTTCTATATATACATCAATAAGAGGGGGTCTAGCTGTCACGTATTCTTTTGCATATGCCTACTTTTCGCGACCCTTTGATTCATCAAAATTTTAGTTTATTTCTATGGAAAACGTTCAAAACCACTTTAGTTTGATTTGAAATTTTATGAGAAAGATTTAGATATACAACCTATATATATAAATCCATATAAAATGACGAAAACGCGATTGTCCACGAACTTATCGGACAACCCTCGTATAAAGCACTAAAACGGCTAACGACACGAACATTGGAACAACACACACACACACACACACACACAGATATATATATATATATATATATATATATATATATATATATATATATATATATATATATATATATATATATATATATATATACATACATACATTACTGCACAGAAGAGTAAAATATTACCCCCAGCTTTTGTTTTGCAGATATGTGATTGGGATGGTTCACTGGTGTTATCAACAGCATCATTGATTGAACGTACAGTAAAGGTATACATTTGCTCTACAAAAATACAATAAAAATATGCTACCACATCACAAAGATTAAGTTATGGTTCAAACAATTAAGCCGTGCAAAAGGTTACATCACATTTACATCAGTTCGCTTAAGAAACTGTCAACATAAGAAAAAAGTTGCAAAACTTTCAGCAAACTATCTTAAATAAAGATGTAGATTTGAGCTTACATGTTTTAAATTTCATCATAGGTTATAAACTAAATTCTTTAAAGACGGTTAGTATGGATGAATGAAACTTACTTAAATAACGGAAATGAGGAAATTATTTTTATATGCTATACTTTAATCAGGATTTGCAGGATCTCCTCAATCTTAATATAATATAATGTTTAAAAACTTGACTTAATGGCAAATTGATTGCAAATTATGATATACATCTAAGCTAACAATTTGATATGTTTACATCAAATGACAGATCAATTAAACTATTGGTACGTGTATTTTTAAGTACACTGGAATTAGAGTTTCATTCATTTCAATCAGATTGTTATCGTTTTTATTGAATTTATTTGTTCAGCTTTATTCGGTAATACCTGGTAATAAGCCTTCAACATTTTTATGTGTTTCATTTGATGAGGTGTAGATTTTGCCCAGATGCCTTGGACTGACATTAATCTGATACATAACTATATTTCCATTGGGTTCAGACGGAGCTGTCCATGATATCTTTAGAGAGACATCTAAAGGATTCTGTGGACATTGTAGATTAGTGGGTGGATCTGGCTCTATAAACAAACACATTTCATACAGTGTATACTCTTTTTTAAGAGTCCTAATCAACAGAATTTTTTTATGCGTAACCAAATTATCTAAATAAATAAGCATAAAAAATCAAAAACAACACTCTAGAAACCTCTAAGTGTACCACTCAAATCATTCAAATAAATACATATGTGTTCTACTTGTTAGAGTAATTTTCATCCATTCCGTATGCTCCAAGCTTCTCTTAACATCTGTTGTACCACTAATTGTCACAATGCTAATGACGTACGACTTCCCAGGTATGAACACTTTCCCAGTGAATTGATACAATGCATCACTATTTATTGTATTATATGTAGTGCCATCTATTGTTACTTCATATCTTGTAACCAGTGTGTTAATTGGGGCGGTCCATCTAATTTGGAGATTGTTGTGAGCAAAGTTACTTTCACTTTTTTCTATAGGACCAGGAGCGGATGGAACTGTAAGAAATGTATAAATGTTGTTGGGTTAAAACTCGAAGTCTTAAAACCAAATTTAGATGAAACAAAAGATTTGTATGGCAGCTATGATTTTTATGAACATCATATTCTGTACCTGTTCTCACTGTTCTATCAGTTGAGGTTATAACAGTGCTATCTGCGGGACCTGTTAGAGTGATGTAAGAGATCACATTCACCCTATAAAGTTGCCCAGGTATTAGATCATTAGAGACAGTATACTGGTTCACTGTCCTGCTTAGTGTACCAGATGAATTTGTTGAAGAACTTGCCACTCCCCATTTAACTTCATAGCCAGATACAAGCTGATAGTGAGTAGTGGGATTATTCCAAAATACAGAGAACTTTGATGTTGTGCTGTTTAAAAAGATGGTGGTGGGGACTAGTCCAATTTCTGTGAATGTGAATCATACATAAATTCATTTGTCTACAAGCTTAATAAGATAATATGAGGCTAAAAATGTTTTATGTAAGAAAAAGGAATTAATCAGTGGGCATATAATATTTGACAAATCACAAATGCACACATACTTGGATAACACACTTGGTCCTTGTGGTAATAGGTACTCACACAGATACATTTACTGTGGGTACATGTCAGAAATTTAGACAAATCACAAGGATTGAAGCTTGTACAATTTTCATGAAACTGTCCATCTACAATATCAAACGGATTAAAAATGCTATTTTCATGCTCTAAACAATTACAGACTGAAAAGATTTGTTTCCTATGCCTTTCATACTAAATGCTCTAAAATCGTACTTTCATAAGTCGAAGCTAACTTACTTTTAAGGGCAGATTGTAAATATATGGCAATTTAGATTTGATTTTTAAGCCACATAAAGGTTAGGGGTCAAATAAGATAATAAGACGTTAATATAAGAACCTTTTTCAGACTGTATTGATATGATGAATTAAAAATCTATATTCCATGACGTTATTTCTGTATCAAGGAATAATTCTTGAGGATTATGATATGATAACTTTAGAGTTGGCGTAATCACAGTTCCCCAATAATTTTTATTACCTCTATATCCACAGACTGATTCTTTATAACTTATTTTTGTATAAATTGAATGTTCAGCAACTTAACGATTAAATGATTAAATATTTAGGTTATTTTTATTTTAAATAATTATGCAAACCCCGTTGTGCCCCCAACAGAACTTCTTTGCGTCATTGGTGAGCGATATTGAATTTGATTTGTAGTGCTATCACATACAAGGATACCCTAAAATGTAAATGTATTTAAGTAAAACAATACGATACAGTATTAAAAATCATATGAAATACATCGAAATGTTTCCTGTAGTGCTTTACAAAATATCATTAAAATGATATCATATTTTGTTATGCTACATGTACCTTTTATGTTTTCTGATAGTTTTTTTTCCAAAATACATCAATATACTTGGAATGTCAATTTTAACTAGGAAACTTAAGGTAGCTCGCCTGTTTACTGCTTGTGAGAAAACTTACTCTGAATTTTTTTTGCGTCATCCATAGGTATCAGAGTTTTATTTCTAAACTTTATTTGAGATTCGTCTGCGTGGTAATATTGTTATCGTGTGTCAAACACAGTGTCGCTGTTAAACTCAAGCAACACCATTTCAATGAAATATATAGTTAAACCAATATCCTAGTAGGAAAACGCATTTCAAAATCTAAAGGAACTACATTTTACTCAACACAGTAACACAAGAGATAATTTTGAATCAATTCATAAAAAACAAGTATATGTGTTCTCGGCCAATTTTTCGCAAAACAACTGTAAAGATTTAAAAGATTTCACAAAAATCTACATTTATATCACGATGTTACCCGACGTCATCAATTTCTAACGTCTGAGAACCAAAAATGAAAATGCGCTGGTTAACAAGATTAGCTGATTAACACATATTAGAACATGCAAAACTAATTAACATAATTATGAATGTTTTCAAATGCACACATGCAATTAATGTAAGGTTGTGAAGAGAAGAAACATGGCAGGCTACTTTTCTTTTCATGAAACTCAATGAGTTAATCATTCAATTAAAAAAAAATTACCATACAACTAATGACATATTAATAAGTTTGTAATTGTATACGATAACTATCTAAAGCCCAAAAAATTGTAATAGTTAGATCGGTATTTGAAATTCTACTACAGTTATTGCCGAGATCAATGATATGCCGCGGATATTATTCTCCAATATACCACGAACGTCATCATTAAACTATAAGATCAGAAATACCTATTTGTCTCGCATTGACCATGAAAGTACAACTTCAAACCGTAAAAAGTTTTAAAACCATGTCAATTTCACGTGTTAGTTCCGGTCAAAACGATGTGCATTGCCTCAAATGTTTATTTTAAAGAGATCAATGCGGCTGGGTCTAGGACCCCCCCCCCCCCCCCCCCAGCACATTTTCACTGCGTGTTTTTACACAAAATATATAAGGTATAGTAGTAATGATGGTATTAAATTGCCCTTAAAATATTAGGAAAACGATTCAAAGATATTTCATAAATAAGTGAAGAGAATGAAAAATCCAAAGAAAAAATCTGTCGTCTGCATGTGATTCCGTAATCGATACACATGTAAACATTACAAACAAAATCGTTGGGGTTCCACGGAACAGCCGTCAAAATGACCTCGATCGTCTCTCTATAGGAGAAACGATCTGTAGAAATACTGGGCTGTTAGTAGAATAGAAATAATGTTCTTGTTATCGAGAATGTTGCTGGATAACCTCCTCGGTCTCGAAATGTTATCTAAAAAATAAAAGCCTTGCTAACGCCACGGCTTTTATATTTCAAAACAACATTTCTCGACCTCGGAAGTTATTCTGCAACAGTTACGAAGACTCTTACTTTATTTCTTAAATACAGAATTTTAATTGTTAAACAGGCAAAGTTAATGCCCATGGTTCAATTTATTTACAATGTACTTGTCTAAACATGATTTTAGATGAAATAGTTTCAACGCACACTCATAACTTACAGAACTAAATGTGACAATGTATGTCACTTATTTAAATGATAAGCACTTCATAACTATAAATCTTTGTATAAACTGCAATTTGGTCTTTTGAAATATTTCATTTTATGTTTCTAAAGATCATTTGTTATTAAAAAAAAGAATTGCATGAGTTTGCTATGACGGTCAACTCTTTACGTCGAATCCTATTGTGACGTCAGCAAACCCGCAAGCTACGTTTAACATAGTCGATAAATCGCTGGCTCAAGGTGATGCTTTAGAGCAATAGTCGAGTACTCGTTGAATTTGTTAAAAAAAGCCTGTGTGACATTTCAAATAAAAAATGCCAACGCTACAAAAAAGCACTTTTAACCAAAAATACTAATTATAATCTACAAATTCTCAAGAGCACTTGGACACATATGCTATCCACATAAAATATTGCACAGTCAAGGATGTCTGGAACAGAGTGTAATTTTGCCGATCAAAGAAGCAAAACTGATCATTTTTTTATCCATAGCCCAATATGTTTTGAATATGTTCACATTTTTAATTACGAATAATCGACTTAAAACATTTTAGTCGACGGTTGGTGTAAACGAGCGATAGCCGAATACTTGTTGACATCCCTAACATATACTTATTTATTTTCACACAGTAAACACAGATTTATTAACGCATAAATTTATTATAAACACGTCCGGTATTTCGTGGAAAATCTTAAAGTGCAAAATTTTTAAAAATATCTTACAACCCTTAGTTTGGAAGTCAAAGTTAATAGAAACTTCAGATACATGTATAACTGAGATTTGCAACTGATCGAAATCTCGCGAAATTTCGCGAAAACTCGCGGTCCCAATTGTAAAATATTCCCAGTTTAAATCAGTACATCTTTCTAATAAACAATTATATCGACAAGTAAACCGCTAAACCCTATTACCAAAACATTCAAAATATTATATTTACATTCCACATATATTTTGCATATAAAGCTACTGCAGATATAGCACAATAACACAGACAGGGTACTAAAGGGTTAAATCACGAGTTTTAATTGTGACGTCACAAACGTTGAACGCTGATAAATACAACGTCACAAGCAAAAATCAAAGATCACGCTTGTGGCTGTTACTGTGGCTCTTCCATTAATTTGAACTTACCCATAGGATAATACAGTAATTTTGAGGTATAATTCACATTTGCGTACAAGGCAATAAGGTAAAAAAATGTAAATATAAGCATTAAATCCTTATTTTTTGAAAGATATAGTCTCATAACTGCAACGGTGTGTGCAAACAAATTTTCATAACGCGCTAACGCGCGTTATTCAATTTGTATGCACACACCGTTGCAGTTATGAGACTATATCTTTCAAAAATAAGGATTCAATACTTAAATATTTACATTCCACATATTGTTTGCTTGTAAACTGTGCTGAAAGCATCGGCAGATATAACACTGTAATACACACAGGGTACTAAAGGGTTAAAATGACGAGTTTTATTATGACGTCACAAACGTTCAACGCTGTAAACTGCAACGTCACAAGCGAAAATCAAAGTTCACGCTTGTAGCTGTTACAATGGCTTTTCCATTAATAAGAACTTAACCTTAGGATAAAATAGGAATTTTAAGGTATAAATCACATTTGCAGACAAGGCAAAAAGTTGAAAAAAAAATTAAAAAAAATATAAGCATTAAATCATGATTTTTTGAAGTATACAGTCTCATAACTGCAGCAATGTGTGTATACAAATTTTCATAACGCGTTAACGCACGTAACTCAATTTGTAAAATCATGATTCAATGCTATGATATTTTCATGAGTTTATGTATTATAAACAATATCAAAAGATGAGTTATAGGAGGCAGTTGGCTACCCGTCGTCCGAGATTTCGCCGCTGTTTTATATCTGGACAATATATTTTCTACAATCAATCTTATTTTTCAATTTTTTGTTTCAAAAACGTCTAAAACCTATGCACATTTTTCATAAAAACAATATAGTATAAAAACTTTTGGTTAAGGTTCATTATCTCAGTTTACTAATATATAGTTCTCAAAGTAACTTTGGTCCCGTAACAACAAAACACGCTATTGGCGGAGTTGACAATCTCTGTTATTTATGTCTCTGGAAACATAAATAAACTAATAAATAAAAAAAAACCGAAGTCTCTGAACAATGTGGGTGACAATAAAGTTTTGACTTAATCTATCAAATTGAAATTGGACAAGATTCAGAGAACGAAATTACTTACAAATAACTTGGACTGTAGCTCCATTAGCACTAATGTATACTCCTCCTGCATTATATGCTGCACACTGGTATTGACCAGCATCATCGTTGGTCAGATTGTGTATTGTCAGAGCTTTAGTGAACAAAGATCCCCCAGTATACTTCACACCATCTATTGAAATGTTTACTTGGACATTATTGATGTACTTAATCCACTGTATCTTGTTGACTTCAGGACCAGTAACAGTACAACCTATTGCAATACTTCCGCCAAACCGACCCGTAACATTAGATCCAATGGTAACTGTTAAATAACCTAAAATAGAATTTTTATCATTAGCAAATGTATTTAATAAAATATATTACAATCATCTCGTGAAAAATTTGCATCCCATCAATCTCAGTATTTGGGTGAATACTATTGAACATTTCTCATTTTTATAAATCTAATTAGTTAAAATCATAAACTCTTCAGATAGTGATTCCTTATTACCTTGGATAGTTAACAAAAACAATGAATTTACCTCCTATTATATTAAGTGAGATGTTGTTACTTGTGTTAGATCCAACTCCATTGCTAACTACCAGTCCATAAGTCGTTTTATCGATGAATTGTACTGAATTAATTACAAGTTTAGGACTCGGTCCTGTGACAGAGCTCCCCGTGTATTTTTCTCCTGTGATATCAATATCCACTAAGTTACTCCCCTTTAGTTTCTGCCACCTTATGTTTCTAGCACTGGGTTGACTTGAGGTGAATGATCCAGTAAATATGATGCTGCTATCATAATAAACTGGACCAACAGGTTGTTGTAATATTGTTACATCAGAAGGCGCAGCTTGAAATGTACGGAAACACAATGATATTATAAATAATCTCAATCAAACTTGCCCTAAAGAAAATTCTACATCACCTATTAGATCATTTTCTCTCTCTCTTTCTATCTCTCTCTATCATCTACTAAATAAGCATTGCAATTTAACATCTGTACGCGTAGCTTTGGTCAATAAGCTAGGATTAAAAAATGACTATACTCACTATTGATATCACTGTAGCTATCACTGAGACCTATAGATCAGTTTTAAATGTGTGTTTCAATTATATTATTGGATAAGTGTACATGTTAGTAAATATCGTATTTAGTCATATAAGCAATGTTAGACAATAAATTGTTATTACACTCATTACGTGTTATGCAAGCACACAAAACGTTCACGTTCTGGGATTTTTTTTGTAAAAATAAATAACTTGATAGTTTTAATTCTTAAGATGAATCTCATAATAAAAATCTAGAAAAAAAATGAAAAAAATAATAATATAAAAACTTAAGCAGTCGTTCATAAGACTATCGAAAGTGACAAATATTTTGCAATAATCTTTTTGTTAGTGTTGGTACATGTATATACTATACTTTGTATAATGATAATTAATATTAAATAAACATTGCAAAAATGGGTAAAGGTTTGAATAAAATCATAAGTATAAATTTGATACCTACGTTATATTTTCATAAAAATGACTCCCCCTATGTAATCGTATATTCTGAACAAAAAATGCACCAATTATTAATTTTTTTCTAGGAGTTTTTTTTTTTAAGATTTAAATTTGCTTTGGAGATGTTTATCTTTCATTCGACTCTTTTTAGTGTTTGTGACCCACGTCTAATATTTTGCAAAGCATGCACATAATGTACATGCAATTTGACCAACCACTTGAATTCCACGAATTTGATATTCGGCAAAACATTTCAAAGAGTTTGAGACTACTTGATGCAGAAAATACGCGAACTTAAAAAACAACAAAAACAGTGAGGTGATTATAGTCACTTTCAATTAAAGCCTAAAATATGGTATAATCTGTTATTATCTTCACTTAAATGTGCATAGATATCTTGTTTTTGGAAAGCTGTGCATTTCAACATTTGTATGGAATTGACAATTTTGGTTGCGTGGGAGTTTTAGAGTAGACATATGGTTGGTCGTAGAAAAGTGGAAGGTAAGTTGCATGGTTTTCAAACAATATTTAATTATTTCATTCACAGAAAAGGTGATGCTTGTGGGTTGTAAATGTATAATCTAAATTATAGATTCTACTAACTTGAACTCCTTTTCCGTCCTTTCAATTTTTCTGACATTTATTTTTGTTGATGATTGAGTTTCATATTTTTATTTTCAAATCCATCAAACGCCGAGTCAAAGTATATTCTTAAGTTATGTATCTACCTCAAAATATCATTAATTTGGTCATATTGATTGTATTTCTTTTACATAAGATACATTTTAATCTTGATATGACACAGGATGAATGACCATCTTTAAGTTCTCCTTAAAGATAGCTTAAAGATGCTTAAAGGTAGCTTAAAGACGATCTTTAAGCCACCTTTAAGCTACCTTTAAGCTATATGTGTTGCTTAAAGAAGGCTTAAAGAAGCGTAAAGATGGCTTAAAGGCAGCTTAAAGACTATCTTTAAGCCACCTTTAAGCCACCTTTAAGGACAACTTATAGGTCCTTAATGTCCAAACTTCTTTAAGTCACCTTTAAGCCACCTTTAAGCTACCTTTAAGCCACCTTTAAGCCATTAAAAAAATTTTTATTCAATATTGTGCTTAATTTCCAACAAAATGTATTAACTTTATGAAAGAAAAGGTATTAAAACGGTTTTTGTTCTAGAAAGAAAAATGAAAAAAAAACACAAAAAAAAAACACCGGCCACGGTGAGAATTGATCCCGGGACCCTTAGTTTACTAGCATCACCACACTTCCTCTGCGCCACGGCTACTTACATATATATGAGCGTTTTTATATCCTATATATCAGTGGATATTGAATCACAATTGAATGTGTTTACTTGTAAAGATTTTGACAAACCATTCAGTTTGTAACAATCAATTATATCTAATTTATAAATTACATGCATGCGTGTATTTAGAATGAAATACGGAACTTGGTCTTCAGTGAACAAAAATATATTATACCTAAATGGAAACCGTTAGGTTCACTATAGTAGGCTTTCTTAGTTAATAAATTTAAACCGAGTAGATATACGTTCATCTAATTTATAGCTATAAAAATGTAAGAAAGAAAATGAAATCATTTCTTTTATTAAATGCATTGATACTATTAGGGCATTTGTTCAATTTCCCGCAATTTCCCGGTTTTCATGATCGCGGCGCTGTTCCAATATGTTTAAATATTTACATGTAATTGTATGTACATGATTTTTAAACTATCAATTCTATAACAAACAAAATTACCAATTACCGGTGACGTATTTACTGCATGTGGCAATTGCAAATGACTTGTACATACAATTGTATGATGTGCCAGGCCGGGTATATTTGACATATTTACCCTTATACATATATTTAAATAATCAACCCCTATTTATGATCACCGGTACATTAATTAATTAGCCTCAAGATTTTACTCTTACATACATGTATCGTTAATTTGTAGACGTAACATCTTTGAAACCCAGAGCTAGGAAATAATACTTTGAAAATGAATTACAAATGTAGATTAACTTTTATTCACTAGACTTATCGTATACTCGTACATACTAAGATTCAACGCCTTTAGAAACCCTGACGTGCACCTGGGCACACGACACGCCTGTTGTGTATATCTTGTATATTTTGTGTTAGTTCCAGGGGTTTTCTTAAGTTGGACAAACAATAGACTTTAATTAGATATACACAAACATGCACCTGGGCACACGACACAACTGTTGTGTATATCTTGTATATTCTGTGTTAGTTCCAGGGGTTTTCTTAAGTTGGACAAACAATAGACTCTAATTAGATATACACAAACGAACAAAACTATGTCTAGACAAACAAAGCAGTAATATCCTGCCCGATATAACAAAGGCAGTTGAGAGTCTTTTCATCTTTAACATGTATCTAGCAGATCTAGAGTTAGAAATAATGAAAATTGAAAAAAAAAAATACAAACCTTAAACCGATTATCAAATTAAATCATGCATTTTCGGTTCATTATCTTTATTTTGTTTAATAACCGGAGGAACAGAGAGAGAGAGAGAGAGAGAGAGAGAGAGAGAGAGAGAGAGAGAGAGAGAGAGAGAGAGAGAGAGAGAGAGAGATTTTTTCACCGATTGATTTATAATAGGAAACAAACATACCTTAATTAGTTTCATGCACATATTAAGATACAGAGACTGCGCTCATCCCTACAATAATTTTGAAACCCCCAAAAAATCATAAAGAATTTTATAACGGCAAACTGTGTCCATCGGAGCGGTGCTGATGATAGCAACCTGTGTTTAATGGAGCGACGATTAAAACCGCCTGGAACACACCCACCCCCCCCCCTTCCTTGGAAATTATATTATCACTCGGATGACCCCCTCCCATCTCTATAAAAGAGCTTTTGCATTTAATATATGTTTTTATTGTTCAGCTTGATCAATATTGACGTAAAGGCCACTTAAAGACAGTGTAAAGGCAGTGTAAAGAGAGCGTAAATGCCACTTAAAGATGCTTAAAGGTGGCTTAAAGGTGGCTTAAAGGTGGCTTAAAGAAGTTTGGACATTAAGGACCTATAAGCACTTGCTTAAAGGTGACTTAAAGGCGGCTTAAAGGTTGTATAGCCTTTAAGCTCCTTTAAGTCACCTTTAAGCCACCTTTAAGGACTTGCTTAAAGATGGTTTTTCGCCCTGTGTGAGATCCTGGACATTAATAATCAAAATGTCAACATGAAAACAACATTTGAAAAATACCCCTTACAATGTCCACACTTGTGCCAGCTTATTACATGTATCAAATTTTTCCAGAAGTTCCTTAAATCCGTTGATCAATCAATTTGATTAAAATCACACTGATACTTTCTTCTACTACACTCACTGCGTCGTGTGTTGAGGTCGTGTTTAATTTGTTTACTTTGATTAACATTGCTACCCAAAACATACAATTGTGAACATAAAATATAGAAACAAGACTAACTAGTTGGAGATATAAAGCATTAAATGTAATAAATGAACATAAAAACAATGATAAAGTTTTAGAAAAATCACCTATGGGTTTTCTATCTATTACACATATGATTTTGAAAGCATTATCGCCAAAATATTGTCCTATTTCATAGTTTTATGTTTATGTTTTATGTTACCTAGAGTTACTGATAGTGAACTGGTGCAAGACCCAACAAGATTTGTTGCCCCACATCGATACTCTCCAGCATCTGTAGATGCTATGTTATGAATGGATAGTGATGGGTTGCTCACAGTTCCTCCAGAGTATTTAACACTATTTGAGATGTCCATATTATATCCATTTAACAACCAATATACTGTTAACGCAGGAGGACCCTGTGAGACACTGGCAATACAATGGATGGTTACAGAGGTGTCTCTCTCTGTTATTGTCCCAGGTAACACTACCGTTGGTAACGCTAAAACGTAATAAAAATGACATTACACTGCTAGACGATAGTTTTCATAGTCAACAAAAAAGAATCCTTTATAACCTACATACTGCTTTCTTCTTTTGATTAAGACATGCATACAGTGTAGATTGACTTACTAGAACACATCATATTCAAGAAACAGTTAAAATATTTGTTTGAATATGATACATGTACATTACAAGAAATAAAAATGATATATATGTTTATTTCATTGTAATCCACATGAACTTAAAACCTAGATATTTCTTTGATTGTTTAATAATATGGATGCATACAGGTTAGACAATATAGTAAATGATATAGCTTTGTTCTACCTCCATTCAAAGTAAGTGTCACAGGAACACTCCAAGTGCTGGTGATTCCTGCAGAGTTGTTTACTTTGACTCTGTAACTGCCGTCATCATTAAATATGAAATTAGTAATGGTCAACGTGACTTCACCATATACTACATCAGACTGTGTGTACTTTTCGTCGGTCATATCAATATTCATTTTTTCTTTCTGCCAGACGACAGTCTCAACATGTATTGCTGATGTAATTGTAGCTGTTAGAACCACACTTGATCCATAAACTATACTGGTAGCATTTGCTTTTAGGGTGACCGAGATAACATCTGTTAAATGAAATAAATAAATGATCACATATTTTGCAAAGTATGATGTATTTGACATCATAAGGCCATATTTTATTTGTTGTTTTTTAAGACCGATCCAAATTCTTAAAAATATGAGAAAAAAGACTTTGATCTGAGACCTAATTTTATTAGTAAATTTCTTTTTAAAATGCTAAAGTTATTTAACTAATTGTGCACACTTTTCAAACTAGAATAATCAATCAAATTAAAAACCCTTTACTTCATACAGAAAACTGCTATGGATAAACTTAGATGCATTTCATGTAAAATTCATTCACTTATTAATCACAAAAGATATGCAATCAAACTTGGATAAAACACTTGATCGTTGTAATAGGTACTCATACGGAGATATTAATTTTTGGTAAATGTCAGATATTTAGAGAGATCACAAGGCTCCAACTTTACATAAATTTGATAAAGCTGTCTATTATCAAAATAAAGCATATCTCAAAATGTTATGATTACTGTCTAATAAATGGACATACAATTGAAAAATTGAAAAGAACGTTGATTTGTTTCCTCTTCTCATGGAAATGTTAAAATTGTACTCTCATCAGTCTAACTTTTGAGTATGATATGTAAAAACGTGGCTATTTGAATTTGACTTTCAAGCCAAAATTGATTAAAATGTCATATAAGGTAACAATGCTAAGCCTTATCTCTACAAAACTTTACTAAAAACCCTTGTTTTAAATGGAATTCCTGTCGTTATTATAAACAAATGCTTATTTTTGTTTTCATGATTTCTAAGATGATCTTCCGACTTCGGAGTTCTGAATAGCAATGAATTCAAACAGAACTGTGCTCTGAATGATTGCTGAGCGTGTACTGTATGCACTGTGAGCGAACGGTGAACAAACACAAACTATGGGAAAGTAGAACGTTTCAGGGACTGTTATGTGATATATGGAGATATTTTATTGCTACATGTAGGCCTGAAATCGAAAAGTCCAATAAAATCGAATTAAGAGCTTTATGATAGATTTGATCACACTCTGACCATGATATTTATCACCTCATAAAATCAAAAGAATTATTAATTATACTTATGTTTATATTATTTTCAGCAACCCCAGATTGCTGAATGATTAAAAAGTTGATTTTTTACGTTATTTTTATTATTTGTAATTATGCAAACCCGCCTGCTCCTCAACTGTACGTCTTCATGTCATTGGCAAAAGCATTGAACTATACGTTACAAATTTGATTCGTAGTAATATCAAAGACAAAGACACTGAAAATTGTAAGTATACTTAAGAATAAAATGATAAAAAAATGTATTAATTATATAATATAATGCAAACTGCAATTGCAAGATATATCAAATATGAAATATTTCAAAATCGTATGAAATGTTTCGAAATTTATCATGTAATATTATACAAAATATTATTTGAAATAATAATACATTTTGTTAAGCTTCTTATTATATTTCTTGTTAGTTTTTCACAATATATTCATATACTAAGGATGTCAATTTTACTCGAAAAGCCTAGTCGATAACTCGGAGGCTTAGGTCGACGCTTCAGAGTGATAGTAGAGTACTTGTTAATTTTAAATACTCTGTGTCCTTTCAGAAAAAAGACCACCGCCACACACAAAGTATCTTTAAACTAATATATTTACTATGATCTATAAATTCACAAGAAATCTTGGGCACTTATATACTATCGGCATAATGTATAACAGGGTCACCGATGCCTGCAATATATTGTAACTGTGCGGAGAAAAGAATCAAAGCTGTTTATTTTCATTCTTAGCATAAGATGCTTCGGACTACATTTTTAATACGAGAAGTCGACTTTGAATATTTTAGTCGATGATCGTTGGAACCAAATAATAGTCTAGAATCCGAATACCCTCAACATCCCTTTAAACCTTTTCACAATTGTCGCACAAGCTGAATAGACAAAATATTCATGCATGCAACTAAAAAAATTTGGTTCGTAAGCTGTTGTCGAAATAATCGCATATGAAAAAGTATTCCTACGATACTTGCTTGATCTAAAGCGAGCGTAGTGCGACGCAAACGCATTCAATCTTGCGATATAGCTTACGTCGAAATGCGACTGTTGTACAATAAAAGCGAGTATTGTAATATAATGTGATAAGATTGCGCAACTGGTCAGGTGATCGGACGATTAACAAGAGTAAAGATGCAATTGGACGTGCGGCTCTCGTACGATCATGTTTTTTTCATAGTACAATGCAAGAATGTTCGTGGGAGTATATATATATATATATATATATATATATATATATATATATATATATATATATATATATATATATACTAGCGGAAAAAAACCGGTGCATTATTTAACATATGAAAAAACATTTGAAAATTACAATGAACAAATCTTATTTTTTGCAATACTGTTAACACATGTATTCGTAACAACATCTCATAACACATTAATGTCAACGTCGAATACCGTCAATTTCAGCACACTCGAAAGTCACTGTTATTTGAAATTGAATTAACAAAATTAATAACGCGTGTGACCACCATTTGCGTTCACGCATGCTTGACAGTGACGCCTCATTGATGCCACTAAAGTGTTGAGAAATGCTTGGGGGATGTTGTTCCAGATGTTGGTTAAAGCCTGGCCTATATCAGCCAATGTCACTGGCTGATTTGGTAAACGGCGTAAACGTCTTTCCATTTCATCCCAGACGTGCTCGATCGGCGACAAATCGGGGGAAACAGCTGCTAAAGGCAAGACATCGATATTCTGTTGAACAAACAAGTCCCTGACTACACGTGCAACGTGTGGCCTTGCGTTGTCTTGCTGCAGAGGGATAAAATTTTGATGTCTCTGTATGAAGGGTATTACATGACGCTGAATAATTTCATCTCGATAGCGTACGCCGGTGAGATTTCCATTGACAATTTGTAGAGGATTCTTCCACGTGCTGATATTCCACCCAACACCATAACGCTACCTCCACCAATTATCGACGTTGCACATCACAAGTGTCCTGGTAACGCTCCCCAACGCGACCATAACCCTACAACGACCGTCACTGCTATCCAAATGAAATCTGGATTCATCAGAGAACAGAATATTGGCCCATTCCTGTATTCTGAATCGCAGATGTCGTGTGCACTACGCAAGTCTGGTGATACGATGACGTTGAAGCAGTACTGGGCGCACCGCTGGACGTCTTGGTCTGATGTTTTGCTCGTGCAGACGATTACGCACAGTTCTTGGACGAATTGGTCAAAACCCTGGAATGCTACCGGCAGTCAAACTTGCTGTCTGGAAGCGATTTTTTTTGAATGAACAAGTCTAATGTGGTTGTCCTGTTGATGTGACGTCACACAAGGTCACCCAGAGCGCGGTCTATCCTGAGTGTTGCCAGGTTGTTGAAAACCTCTCCATAATGACTGGATGGTGTTCCGATGAACTCCAAAGTGTCTTGCTACAGTATGTTGTGCCATTCCAGCTTGCAGCATCCCAACAACACGATTACGTTGGTTTTCGTTGAGTCGTGGCATGACATTGGGGTAACTTTTGTTGAAACTAAAGTGATTTCCTCAACAAAAAAGTTTAAACAAATCCTTTACAACTCTTAACTCAAACAGTATTGGCCCGTAAAACTCGTGCGTACAAATTCTTACTAAATACAAAATTTTATAAATCAGTTTCTTTTTTCCGCTAGTGTATATATACATGTATATATATAGAGAGATGAATATTGGATTATATAGCTTCTGAAGATTTTAAAATGAAAGCGCTTAAGCTATATTGAACATTTTTCGTGTTTTCTTTTTACTTTTTATGTATAACGCGCCGACCACTGTGGATTTTATTGTGTTTCAATATATATATATATATATATATATATATATATATATGTGTGTGTGTGTGTGTGTGTGTGTGTGTGTGTGTGTGTGTGTGTGTGTGTGTGTGTGTGTGCGTGCGTGCGTGCGTGCGTGCGTGCGTGCGTGCGTGTGTGTGTGTGTGTGTGTGTGTGTGTGTGTGTGTGTGTGTGTGTGTGTGTGTTGAACACATTCATGAGCATATTTTATGGATTTTTATTAACTTTATCGGTAAAGAACGGTGAGTTGAAATCATGCAAAGTTCCGACCGTAACCCCTATTGTGAACATCCCAGCCGAGCTCAAGTTGAAGTCACCCAGGTTTCATAAAAGCATGTCGACTCTTAGACGTGTTGATAAAAGCATGTCGACTCTTAGACGTGTTGGAAATGTATGGCACAGAATAAAACTCCTAGTAATAAAAAAGGCTTCCTTGCTCATAGGTCTAAAAGGAGAAAGATAAAACAAAAGAACTTGAAAACTGTAGTCCATCTGAATTTGATGCGACCTCTGAGCAGAAGATTGATTGATTACTCGGTGGACAGGAATCTCGCTTTTTCAATTGTCAATACGCAGTCATATGTTACAAAATTGATGAATTTCTTTACCATATTATTGAAGTAAATTAGATAATTGCTGTGTAACTGAAACGTGGTTAGATGACAGTAATTCAAAACACAGAATTATAAGATCCAATCTGAATATACCTAGCTATACTTTTTTGATGTTCCTCTTATATTTCGATCTTGTGGCGGAGCTGGTATTTGTTTTGAAACACGCTTCAAATAAAGATATTTGACTCTGCAAAGAAAGATTCATTTAAATACACATAAAAGTTTATTGTCCCCAAACCTTAAAAACGCCTTTTGTGTCTACAATGGCATTTTTTGATGAATTTACTGTAACACCTTTTCTAGAGGAGATACTAACAACCCATTGCACGGTTATCATCTGTGAAGATTTTAACATTCATTACGATAAAATGAATGACTTGGATAGGATTGCATTTGATAAAATGTGTGATATCAAGGGGTTGTGTCAGATTGTTCACTGCCAAACACATCGATCCGGAAACACCCTTGATCTAATTATGATACGAAACAACGATAAAATTGTTTGTGACAATCATTTCATTCATACCTATTTAGCTCTACCCAAGCCTAAGATAATCGGGGGAACGAGGGATGTTTGGAAACTCAGTGCCATAAACTCAACTAAAAATTTTAAACGACATCGTCCAATTAAATGAAAATGCAACCGAACATGAAAAGTTGGAAGATTTACCAAAGTTTTACAATTCTGAACTCCGCAATGTCTTTGACAAACATGCTCTTATAAAAGAGAAATTATTTACGATCCAAATGACGTTACCATGGTTTACAGAGGTATCATGTCATCTGAAGATGCGCTGTAGGTCAGCGGAAAGAAGATGGGGACGACAAAAACTGCCGACAATGATCACTTAGATACAACAAATACAAGCATATCAATTCGGACATTACCGAGTGTGGAAATGATGCATCCGAAATGTATAAACTTGTGTTTAGATTGATATGTAAAACTAATAGTAATCCCATGCCGCCAAACATTAGCGATGGATCATAAGCAGACGAATTGAGCTCAATCTTTTTAGAAAAAATTCTAAGCAATCGCAAAACTTTAAATAATTTGAAAGATTTGGCCCAACTTTCGGATTTAAGTGCTCAAAGGACTTTAAATATTTTTGATTCAGTATCTGACCAAGATGTGTTAGGCCTTTCAAACCCCTATAAGGAGTCAAAAAGTGGTCCCTTGGACCACAGTTTTTAGATTTGTCTTTTTGTTTTTAATAATAAACTGAAAAGATTTTTAAAATCGGACAAAAAATAAAAAAGTTATAGCTAAAGGGCTGTTTTAAACGTTAGCCCCTGCAGACCCCTCATTTTTTCGAATTGTTTACCCAAAACTTTTTCCGGTCTGCGGTCTGTGTGTGTCATTATTGAGATGAATATTGTAACTATATTAACTTGAAAACTTTTTGAGAAAACAAATGACGCGTTATTTTTGTTTAACATTGAAACACCCATAGACGATTTTCATTGACTTATTAAACCGGAAGTAGTCAACTCACTTTTACGAAACTCATAATGTATGTTAATTTCTTCCATGGTAATAATATTCAGGCCTCACTTAAACTTTTAAACGTCATTTAATTTTTTTTGTTTTTTCACCCCCTTTTTTTAAATTTGTGGGCTTTATATTTCAAAAACGGTAAGAGATAGATACTTGTCAACGCTTACAATTTTGTTAGGCTAGACAAGCTTCATCTAATTCTAAAATTTAAACGTTCAAACTTAAAAAATAAACAAAATATAGTGTTTTCTTTACGTTTTAGAATTGTCCTTCTAGGTTCCGGAAGTACCGGAACCGGAACTCCAAAACCTTACATTCCATAGATTGTTTGCTGTATAACTGTTGCATAATTGAATTGATATATCTAACAGCTTTTTAAATATCGCTGTCAGAAAACTGTCGAGTATAATTATAAAAAAAGACGAAACCAATAAGTCTTTTCGACCGAAAGTAATAATCAATATATAAGATAGTTAACAAAATAGTATACGTACCTCCAACTACATTTAGTGAGATGAAGTTACTTAAAGTCCATCCAACTCCATTACCAACCACAAGTCTATATACCGTTTCATCAATGAATTGTACTGAATTTATCAAAAGTTTAGGACTGGGTCCTGTGACTGAGCTCCCTGAGTATTTGTCATCCCCTAGGATATCAATTTCAATGAAGTCACTCCCGTTTAATTTCTGCCACTTGATGGTGACACTGAGGAGATTTGAAGTGTAGGATCCAGTAAATGTGATGCTGCTAGCATAATTGACTGGAGCAGGAGGTTGCTCTGTTATTGTTACGTCAGAAGGAGGAGCTTGAAATACAAAAAGGCACAATTAACAAATAGTTGTTTTTATCAAAAGAAATGTTCATACAACATTCTCTCTCTCTCTCTCTCTCTCTCTCTCTCTCTCTCTCTCTCTCTCTCTCTCTCTAAGAATCATGAACTCTCAGCATTCAAAAGTGTCAAACCACGTGGCACTTAAAATGTTCAACAATACAAAAATAAAAAAAAATATCATTTTCAGGTCAAAATAGTGTACCACTAACCTAACGATGCAAAGCCACTCTGCCATCCAGGCGAGCTGAGCTAAATATTTGCTTTTGATTGCCAACCATAACCTAGTCAAGTCGTCACACACTTTATTTACAAACTGAGGTAAAATTCAGTAACTGTCAATTATTGCACGATAAAGGTAATTAATACTGCATTTGAACTATTTTTGTAATTGAAAATAGTGGTTACTTTTGTAAGAATACATGTTTACATTTAAAACATGAAACAAGTAAAATATTAACATGAAATGGCTGATGTAACGTCTAATGTCACACTATGGAGATGATTTTACCTACCTAGAGTTACTGACTGTGAACTGGTGGTCGATCCAACAAGATTGATAGCCCCACAATGGTATACTCCAGCATCAGTAAATGCTATGTTTTTTATAGTTAGTGATGGGGAGTTCATGGTTCCTCCGGAGTATTTGGCACTGTCTAAGATGTCCAAATTTTTGCCATTATACAACCAGTATACAGCTGTTAATGCAGGAGAACCCTGGGTGACACTGGCAGTACAATGAATGGCTATAGTAGTACCTGTCTCTGATATCGTTCCTTGTATCGTTACAATTGGCCTCCCTTAATGTTCAAATAAAACCAGATATAAATAAAATACATACAAATTCGAGGTTGCTAACAAATGATATTAAATACTGTTTCGTATATTTACAATATTTTTCCTACCTTTTTAAAAGGACCAAATCTTTCAATATTTATTATGTTGTATGTGACTTTTTTTTTTTACATAAACATCAATCAAACCCCTCATAGTAATTATAAAGAATAAAACATTTAATCAAAACAAAATTATATGATATAGATAACAATAACAACCAACAGTTCTGTCTATGCAAATATCATATATATGCTATATCGATTTCAATATTATAATAATATTGTCGTAATGAACCATAAAAAAATTATGAGTTGCAACGTAATTAATCTACATACATTAAAATGCATATGATATAATTGATTTTCAAATGTGTTCTACACAATGAAAAATATTCAATAATCCTTTTAGCTATGAAAATGAATTTTAAAAAATTAGATGTTTATACTGAAATATATTATACATGTACTCATGCAGCACATTTTCTTAAACATACAATATTTGCAACTGCAAGTATGTTTCATTATGTTTCTCTAAAAGAACCTTTAGAACACCAAAAACGTTAATTTCCGTGTAAATTTTTATAATGAGATCACATTACTGTGCGCGTTTATTGTTTAACGTTTGGATTATTGTAAACATAAAACAAGGCTATGTTGATAATTTTGAACAAATTGCTTTCTCAAACATAAAAAAGTAATAAATAGCAATGTTGAAAAAGTTCACCGCTTTGAATGATACGTGATTACATTATCTGAGAAGTCCTTTTGGTAAAATTATATCATCAAGACACAATGAATCCCTATTTTTTGCAATCCATGTAAAATATTTGCATATATTTTTTCATGGACAATGAAGTCGCATTTGAATTTGTTTGTAATACTCATTTCTGCCAGATTTGTTTACAATATTGACATGTTTTCTTTACAATTGTCGTTACTGTTGTTGATCATCAATTGATTTCATTGGACATTTAATTATTTAAACCATATCATCATCAATTTCGTCATTAAGAATATACAACAGGGCCACGATTTTAAACTGATATAAAATGATTTTTCCCCAAAAAGAGTTCTGATATTTCTCCATGTTGTGATGCATTGTTGTCTTTGACTCTTAGATATACATGTAAATGATTTTTAAAAAAATTTGTTAGCCAGAGATGCCACAGATGCTGGAGTTTGTACCTTGCGGCTAGCAAACCACAAATCAGAATTTTGCTCCGGAACATAAAGACATGAACATATTTGTTGTTCAAATCTTTACAAGACCTATTGTTTCTAATTATCAATATTATGGTTATCATGACGCACCTCTTGTTTAACTTGGTGT